>CANSZD010003689.1:0-600000 GCA_947648045.1 Beta corolliflora
TCCTGCACCATCATCAACCAATGATAATAATAGTGAAATTTGTCCTCTTGGGAAATATTCAATTGGCATCATACCCTGATCTTAAGCTAGAAATAAACCTAATTTCAAGTGTTCACTAAACTCATAATACGAGCTTTGCCATTTAAAATTTATGTTCAGATTATCCAAAACTAATATATATATCTAGTACAATTAAGTAGTACATTCGATCAATAAAGTAGCATATTGTAGCCAAAAACACTTTTTTATCATATACATAAATCAGGTCATATGTTAAATAAAGAATCTGCTGAATATACCACAAAATATGTTCAGAAAAATCTCATTTAGGCATTTCATCATTATACATAGCCAAAAAAAACTCGGGAAAAATAATTCTCTTTTGAGCCCGATTCAAATTCTCCCAATTACTATCATATATTAAAGAGCAAAAAAACTATATTAAACAAGCAAAAGATTACACTTTTTCCAAGAATCAAAATAATATAAGTATATGAGATTACCATGGACGAGAAGAAGAGGATTGTTCTGATTTCTGAAGCTCTTAAAGCAGAGTAGTTGTCCTTCAAGCTCACCACAGAAGATGGAAATGGAAAGAGAATATTGTGGTGAATATGGTGATTGGTGAGAATATGAAAAAACCGGCTACTTTGATGCCACTACTTTCTTAAGACTTTGAAGTTGTATGTTGTAAATTGTAATGGTGCCATGGTGATGTGGAATTGATGGCTTCCCTAGAACAAATTCTAGTTCGGTTAGGATTTTGTATTTTCCTAATTTCCAGTGGGATTGGAACTCCTAGATTCACGTTAGGAGTTTAAATATTTTGGTTGATTATAAATCCATTGTTCCAAGTATGGAGATAAATGAGTAGGGTGTGAACCAGATCTCAGCCACAGATGGCCAGATTCAAATCTTAAGCAGATAGAACACGCTAACTACATCCTGGTTGATCCGCAACGCCCCTCCGTCTTTCTCGTCCGGTAAAGATTAAAGTCTGGATGTCCCAAGTGTATTGTATTAGTATATGTGAACGTCCTGCATGACTCGATATCATGGGCGTATTTATAGAAAGTCCGGCAGTATCCCTTAACAGGTAGACTCGGCACCTATTGGTTGGGTATAATTTATCCTCTTTTGATACTTATCTTTAGCCCCATAGGCGCATTGAGTAAATCTAATGATCAACTCAGGCCCATTTGGCGTGGCCGGTGTGATGGACACCGGTAGGTATACGAACCTAACCCCCATGATGAATACGGGTCGGAATCGGGCTTGAATCCTACTCGGCTGGTAGGGACTCCTTGACTGAGTTGACCATGACGGTCAATGGCGATTTAACTTGGACCGGTAGGGAAAGTCGATTCTACGATCCGCACCACAACTAGCCCCCCAGTGGTATGTGCAGTAGGGGATATCCTGCTTGTTCGGCATCAACGCGTCATGGATGGAATGAAAATCATGGTTTTTCTCCCGGAACCGTTTAGAAATTTCCGAAAAGGGTGCAGTTAACGAATGCTAATCGTCGTCTCGATCTTCGTGATGATTTGACTAGAATGTCGGTAGCTTAACACAAATTGTTTCGAGTTCGAAATACACGTGGCATCATCGGGGACGGAAGACGAAACGTCGCTCAATCCAAGCCATGAAGCTCTCGTAAATAGTGTTTTACCCGGGCGCACTTTCACACTTTCTCATCGCTTTCAAACTTTTAAGCATCTGCTCTCATTACATTCTTGAGACCTAACGTCCTTTCGGTTACGTTTAACGCCCCGACTTCGCAGCTTACAGCTTAGCTTAGTCGGCGCGCTGCCGCCGTACTTTCCACTAGGGGAAAATACAAGGCGACATTAAACATTAACTCTACATGGACATTACTTCGATTTGTCACTCTTAAAAAAAAAAACACTTTAATAATATATTAATATTTTCTAGAAATTTCGGCAGAGTTTCGCTTTGTAAATTGGACCAACCCAAAATGGGAAAATGGAGGCCGTTTTATAAAATAAATGAATTGGTTAGTATGAATGAATTGAGATGAATTATTGATTTTGAACCCAATCTTAGTATTATATGACATTCAAGGTATATTTGTTAACTTATATCGGCTTTACCATTATATTCTAGTAAGTCGAAAGCTAAGAAAGATGTATTAAGAACTACGCGAGAATTGTCTAGAGTCGAGTTATGTTTAATCTAACGATAGTCGCATTTTGGGAATTATATCACTAATAAGCTTATTATATGGATGTAGTATGAAATAAGTATGCTTTCGTTTCTTAGGTGATCGAAAAGGTGAAAGATTACCTTTGTTCTTATGATAGACGAGTTAGTGAGATTTATACTACGATATATGTTTAGTGTATTCGAGTATGCCAAAATATACCTTTTAACTCAAACTAAGTGAAAGTATGAATGACTCTTAAACGATTTGAGATACGAAAATATTTCTATGTTTTGTTGTTATTCTTAAAAGTACTTTAAGTTATGAGACATGCTTATGATTACTTTCCATGATTAATGATATGTTTCGCATATGGATTGAGTGAAATGAAATGCTTTATGATGATTATGATGATACGATGCTATAAAATGATTATGATTTTAAGTGACTAAATGAACTCAAGGACTGTTGTATTTTATGAAATGAATTATTGAAACCAACATGAATGGATTGAGATTATGATGGATGAAATATGTTCACACCGGATTGAACAATGATGACGTAATTGTATACATGATTTATGTGATGACGTGAATTAAAAAGATGTTAATCACGTAAAGTGGAAATATCGGAGGGAAATGATGAACGAGTTGCCTGATGAGTGGTTCAGGCCCCACGGGTCCTCGCGGTTACTATGCTGATTATTCTTACATGCTTTCCCTCCATCTTGTTGTGATCCAAGTAGAAGGGGTGTGCCACCCTAGGGACTGCATTGTCATGGCCATTATGTTGTCCGTAGGTGTTTACAGGGATTAACCGGCCTACAATGTTGAAGTAAGTGGTTACGGGGATCGACCCCGCTTGACGGGCGTTCTCTTCCCTCTCCTTAAATAATCTGATTAATTAAGATTAATTATGTAATTAATCATTGTATATATATCTACATGTGAACGTATGGATTATGTGAATATTGCTTTGTTGTGATATGGTTATGAATGATGTGAACATGTATTGATTACGTTAGAATTGTACACACCAAAGATGTTTTTGGCACGTTTTATGGGTTGGTACTCTCCGTGGTCTTGGTATATGTCAATGTTTTGTTTTGTCATCTATGGCCCGATATTTGGTGGGTGGCGTGTTCGTAATAGTTTGTGTTGAAGTTCCGGAGCATCTGTTCCAAGAGCGGAAGCAGTTACGTGCTAAGAGTCCAACTGATGAATGTTTTATGTTTTCTTTTGAGGCAGGATGTTCCATTTTGTAATAGTTAGATAATTAATTGATTTAGTTTCATTTCTAGTTCGGTTGAGCATTAGTGCTCCCGATTCTTTAGTTTGGTACTCCGCGAAACCGTTGAGTTTTGGGATTTGGTATATTTTATTTAGTAACGGTGTTTTTCAAACATTTTCCCATTTTGGGTTGTCCAATTTACAAAGGAAACTCGCCGAAATTTTCAAAAAGATTAATCTATTATTAAATTGTTTTTTTTTAAAAGTGTCAAATCAAAGTATCATTCATGTAAGTTAGTGAATAATGTAGCCTTGTATTTTCCCCTAGCGGAAAGTACGGCGGTAACGCGCTGCTAAGTTGAGCGCCCCAGCGAAAGCCAGGTAATTAATTTAATAAGGACGTACGGCCGGGGTGTTCTGATTGGTATCAGAGCTAAGGTTAGATTTTGGTACGTTATGATCTCCATATCATGGCGTAAAGGGTTTAAATAGGTTTAAGGCTTGGCTAAAAAGTTAGGTATAAATGAACCAAGCCCGTTTGAGAGTTTAAGGTTTTTGCGTGTGCGACGTGGACTGTTTATGTAAAGATGTGGCGCATGTGATTTTTATGTTGATTACTAGTTTATGTGTGATGTATCGTGCATCGACTTGTATTTGTTTATGATATGTATTTATTCAAAGTATGTATTTTACAAAACTTATATGATTTGAGAAACCAATTGGATTTCAAACGAGATCTCTTGAATGAGTTAGTTAGAATTCATTGCCAACAAGTTTGCCCCTTTTGTTTTTTTTGCTCCTCGATTTCGCGAGTTGAGTTGAAGTAGAGATACAAAAGCGATATGGTGGAATGGAGGTCAATATCTAACGAGCCATGGAAATTTGAGATCTTGGTTTTTTCTTAAATGAATTTGATTTTTGTCTCCTCGATCAACTTATTGCAAGTTTCGAGGACGAAACTTTTTATAAGGGTGGTAGGATGTAATACCCCGAATTTTAATCTTATTTTATTATTTACTAATTATGTTTATTAGTATAATTACGTCCTAAAATTTTCAAAACTATTCTCGATGAAGGTTATTTTAAAATAAGTATAATTACTTTAATGATTTTTATTATGATAAATGATTTTATTTTACAATATAGTTTATGACTTTAATAGTTAGATAAAAAATTCAAAGCTAAAAGACTTGAAAATAGCAAAGTTCGACATTCAAAGAAAATAAGAAAGGAATGGGAATGAAGAAAACTCATGTTAGAAGCTTCTCCAAACTCACCGGCCAACCAACCACCACCCCCTCTACTCCTTCTTTACTCCCTACTCTAAGCCCCCTATGGTGAACCACCAACCATCCATCATCTACCATCTCCATTAATGTCTCCAAGTTTTTTTTCTATAAATGCTCTAAAAATGGAGCTTTGAAATCTCACAAGTTCAACAACCCATTTCTCCTCTCTCCCGTGAACCCCGTTTCTCTCTCCTTCGCTCGTGTGACTTCTCACCGAAACCCGTGAGCTCACCGGAGTTCAACCAAGCCCTCTCTCTCACGCACTGTTCTCCCCTGCTTCCGTTCGTCACTGCGTTTCGCTTCTCCGTTCGCATCTTCTCTCCTCTTCGAGTGGTGTTGTAGTAGTTGTTATGCGTTGTTGCTGGTTCTGCCGCTCGTTGTTGTTGGGTTGTGTTCTTTCGTTGCCATTGTTGTTGTTGTTTGTTGTTAACGTCGTTGCTTCGTTACCGTTAGTTGCTAGGTGTTCCTCCGCCCTCGGAGCTCAAGTCCCCTCCCCTGTGTTCGTCCCTGCTCGCAGAGCGGAGGTACTACACCCCTCTCTTCTCCTCCTCTGTTTCCCTCAAATTAAGAGTCATTTTTTTTTTGAAATCAATCCGAAATACTATTGATGCTTTGATGAATTATGAATTTCGATTTTGAATTCGACAATTGGTTATTTACTTGTTGATACTTTGAATTCATGAGTTATTGTTGATGATGTTGAATTGGTTGATGATCATGAATTAAAATCACAAATTAAACGGTTGTGTTGGAAGATGAACTAAGTATGGTGTTTTATTGGTTAGTCGGTTAGTCGACTAGTTGGTTGAAATCGGATCTTTGGAGTAGATCGAGTTACTTGATAATCTTAGTTGTTATTTTTATTGATTTTGGAAAGGAATTCTAAAATGATTTTATAAGTTAGTTTAAGTAAATTGCAAGATCAATGAAATCGGATGTGAGTTACATGTCTAAAGCATATCATAATCATTTATTTATCAAGTGATTAGTCCATATTATGTAGCTAATACTCGAGTTAATTAGAGTTAACTTTGAGAGATCCAGTTTGATTAGTTTCTAAATGATGTCCATTAGTTGGTGCAAGAGTTGGTTTTAAGAAGGATAAGCTAAACTAAAATGCATAGCAAATTTATGGATATAATTAAAATGGAAATAAGGAGTCCAAGTTATAAAATAAATGAATTGGTTAGTATGAATGAATTGGGATGAATTATTGATTTTCGACAATCTTAGTATTATATGACATCCAAAGTATATTTGTTAACTATATCAGGTTTACCATTATATTCTAGTAAGTTGGAAAGCTAAGAAAGATGTATTAAGAACTACCGTGAGAATTGTCTAGAGTCGAGTTATGTTTAACGACGATAGTCGATTTTGGGAATTATATCACTAATAAGCTTTATTATATGGATGTAGTATGAAATAAGTATGCCTCCGTTTCTTAGGTGATCGAAAAGTGTGAAAGATTACCTTTGTTCTTATGATGGACGAGTTATGAGATTTATACTACGATATATGTTTATGTATTCCGAGTATGCCAAAATATACCTTTTAACTCCGAAACTAATCGAAAGTATGAATGACTCTTAAACGATTTGAGATACGAAAATATCTGTCATGTTTTGTTATTCTTAAAAAGTACTTTAAGTTATGAGACATGCTTATGATTACTTTCCATGATTAATGATATGTTTCGCATATGGATCAAGGTGAAATGAAATGTTTTATGATGATTACGATGATACGATGCTATGAAATGATTATGATTTTGAAGTGATAAATGAACTCAAGTGACGGTTGTATTTATGAAATGAGTTATTGAAACCACTATGAATGGATTGAGATTATGATTGGATGAAATATGTTCACACCGGATTGAACAATGATGACGTAATTGTATACATGATTTATGTGATGACGTGAATTAAAAGATGTTAATCACGTAAAGTGAAATATCGGAGGGAAATGATGAACAAGGTTGCCTCGTATGAGTGGTTCGGCGGCCCCTACTGAGTTCTCCTGTTACTACGCCGATTATTCTCGTTATCTGTCTTCCTTCTATCTTGTCGCGATCCAAGAAGAAGGGTGTGTATATTGGGACTCTGTTATTATGGCCATTATGTTATCCGTAGGTGTTTACAGGGGATTGACCCGGCCTACAATGTTCAAGTAAGTGGTTACAGGGATTGACCCCGCATCGGGCGTTCTCTTTCCTCTCCTTAAATAATCGATTAATTAAGATTAATTATGTAATTAATCATTGTATATATATCCACATGTGAACGTATGGATATGTGAATATTGCTATGTCTGTTGTGGATATGGTTATGAATGATGTGAACATGTATTGATTACGTGAGAATTGTAGACACCAAAGCATGTTTTAAGAATGTTTTTTTATGGGTTAGTACTCGGCCATTGTGCCGATGTGTATGTCGATGTTTTGTTTTTACTATCGTGGCCTCGTCACCCAGTGGGTGGCAGTGTTACAATAGTTTGGTGTTGAAGTTCTCGGAGCATCTGTTCCAAGATGGAACGATTACATGCTAAGAGTACAACTATGAATGTTTTATGTTTTCTTTGAGGCGAGGATGTTCCATTTTGTAATAGTTAGATAATTAATTGATTTAGTTTCATTTCTAGTTTCGTTGAGCATATGCTCCCGATTCTTTTTAGTCGGTACTCCGCGAAAGCGTTGAGTTTTGGGATTTGGTATATTTTATTTGTAACGTGTTTTTCAAACATTTTCCCATTTTGGGTTGTCCAATTTACAAGCGAAACTCTTTGAAATTTTCGAAAAGATTAATCTATTATTAAATTGTTTCTTTTTAAAAGGGCCAACTCAAAAAGATTGCCCATGTAAGTTTAGTGAATAATGTAGCCTTGCATTTTCCCTTAGCGGTAGTACGGGCCGGATCCGCGCCAAGCTAAGCTAAGGCCTTCCGCCGCGAAAGCCGAGGGTAACTAATTTAATAAGGATGTGCGAGAGCCGGGTGTTACAACCGGCTTTTCGTCGTGCCATCTCGAGGCCGTGATCAAACTCTCTTACCGGCTACTTTGGTGCCGGCTCCGCTCTTTTCTTCTATCCATGTATTCCACCGAACTTCTTACTCAATTTCTGCCTTTAATCATGTCTTCTCATTCTGATTCACAAAATGTTTCTGAAAGTCCCCAATCCTTGACCGATAGCGACTTTAATTCCGATAGCAAATCCGCTAGTCCCACCATATCCAATAACTCACCTAGGTGGTAAATCCTCCCAACGAACGTAGGAGTAAATCGGCCATGATCGCAGTACTTCGTAGGACCCTTGAGCCAACATTGCGTGCTTCTCCTCTTACCGCTATTAGGGCTTTCGGAGAAGTCGTAGGAGTACCAAGATCGGTCGGTATGGCACCATCTTTGGGAATAGCAGAACGGTCCCCCTTTATTATTTCCGCCGTAGCGGGCACCTCCGGTCGTGGTGGAGCCGCTAGAGGAAAGAACGTCACCTGCTCCGCCTCGACGATGATATGGGAGAGGAGTCCAACCGGGAGGAGGATGTGGTTTCCTCCGTTGCTTCTGAGGATGTGAATAGCATCCTTCGCGACCTGATTTCTGACGAGGAGTCGGTCTCTTTGGAGGCCGACAACGACGAGGATCCCTCCGAAGTTATACCGGAGGATGATGACGAGACCCTGGATGACCTTTACATGCCGGCATGTGAGGCCGGTAGCGCTTCCTTCGTTGAAATCGACAAGAGCTGGAGAAGGGTTGCGTTAAATAATAACTTTTGCCGTAAAGGAACGGAGTATTTTGCATTTCCGGATGGTTATGAGCTCGTTATGCCGTCCGAGGGCTCCCGGGTAGATGTGTCCGCCAGGCCATGTGGCGGTGTATGCTCATATTTGGACTTCGGTCTTAGGTTTCCTCTTAACCCCTTTATTGTCAAAATCTTAAAGGCCTGGAATATATGTTTATCCCAGCTTACGCCGTTATCCTGGCGCAACTTAATTTGCTATGCCTGGACAATCCGGTATAAGAAATTTCCGGAAACCCTGAACCTCTTCCGGAAGCTCCACTGGATTAAGGAGGATGGGTCTGCCAAGGGCAAGGGGAAAACCAAAAAGAAGAGATCTCAGGCCGAGAAGGAACTCGGCCAAGGTGGGTGGATGTCGATGTACACCAAGCCGAAAAAGCTGACGGTGTATCCTAAGTTGACATCCTTAAAGAACTGGCAACCCCGTTTCTTCCGGGGTTCGAGTGCTTTGGATAGTTTTCCTCTACGCCGCTATTGGACCGAACCACGCCCTCGGATGGAGCATGTCCCCGACAGCGTTTAACGCGCCCGGGAATTAGAGGCCTTCACTTTCTTTGGAGGCTTCCTCGGCCGGTCCCAAAGGGGGAAGTCTGTTCCAGTGCCTCTCATATGGCTTCCTCATGCCGATTATATTTTAGGCAACGCGTGGCTGTCCGCTTTAGGCTTTTTGCCAATCGAACCTACGGTAATCAAGTGTGATGCCCGGTTTTATTGCTCACTTGTACTATGTTTCGCATATTGCAGTCTGTTTATTGCTCACTTGTGCCATGTTTTTTCTCGCTTTCGGGCCGCGAGCATTTAATCCCGGCGCAGCTCTTCACCTCAACCAGAACTACATTCTGATATCCAACATGCCACCGAAGCCTCTTAAGAAGTATACATCTATCCCCCCAGCATCGGAGGCCGGGGTGGTAAGGTTGGCCGAGGAGTCAGTCGTGGTGATGGCGGAGGTGGTGGCCATGTGGTGGGAAAGACGCCTGCCTCAACGGGTAAGCAACCTCCGACTATTCCTCAGAAAAGGAAAGCGGAGGTTCAAGCTGATAACGAGCCACGAAAGAAAGCTCCCCTCAAGGAAACATCCAAGGGGACTACCGGTTCCACTTTACCGGTTGGTGGCAAGGAACCCCATGGGCGCGTGGCGGCCGTTGGGACCTCGTCGTTGCGTCCAAAAATCAACAAGCAGCAAACCCTGCCCAACATGGTTCCGAGCTCCAGAAATTCGCTAATGTGAGCAAGAAGGG
Organism: Beta corolliflora; assembly: GCA_947648045.1. Lineage (NCBI taxonomy): Eukaryota > Viridiplantae > Streptophyta > Magnoliopsida > Caryophyllales > Amaranthaceae > Beta > Beta corolliflora. Next base: position 9,726 of record CANSZD010003689.1, read on the forward strand.
GTTCATCAAGCACTCGATGTAGACATACCGAAATCCTTCGAAAGCGATGGACCCTGGGTCGCCGGTCGGGATGGCGAGCTATACAAACCCAAGCTCAATGTCTTGGACGACGAGTCCCTGGTTGCTCGACCGCCCTCTGGAAGGCGGCAACCTGGGCTACCGGCTACTGGAAGGGCCTTCAACTAAAATTTGACATGCCGGTGGAACAGTCCATGCCGCTCTGCTGGTGCACGCACACAATTTAGCTGTGGTAAGTTTTCTAGACAAAGTTATATCCTTGCTTTTTTGTCGATGCTTGTGTTTCTCTAACTTTCATATATCTATTTCTGCATCGCACATTCGGGAAGGAGCTCGTGACCTCTACCGCTATTACCGTGCCGCCTATGTCGGTGAGGTGGAGGGCCACAAGACCACCGGGAGACGCCGGCCGCCAAGGAGGCCGAAGCTTTTGACCGCCAAGTCATCGAACGAGATCGGATGAAAACCGTGGAAGGCCGACACGGACAAGGCCCGGGATGACTTAAAACCGCCAACGCCCTTAACAAGACAAAGCAGTGTTACCCTCCCGCAACAAGGACGTTGAATCGCGTAACCGAGGGAGCATGCAAGAGTCAAAGGCCCGGGAAGCCGACGCTCATCGGCGAATACTGGCGGTCCATGGACTTCGTCACTCGTTTGGCCAACCCGGTATAATGGAGGTTGGGCCGCCGCTATGCGGTGCACCCGCCATACTTTTCCTGGGATGTGGACTGGAGTAAAGTTGAAAAAGCTCATGGTCGCCCGGGAATCGAGACCCCGGTGGAGGGTGAAGAGTTGGACCCGGGGTGACCGAGGCCGATATTGCAACTGCCGACCCCGTGCCGAATTTGAGGAAGACGAGCCGGAGCCGCTGATAAACAAAGGCCGACTTGGGTGTCAAGGATAGTCAAGCTAACGATGTTGTTGTTCTTGACAAAAGTCCTGACGGCTCGACGTTTGAAACGACCATTGACGGCAAGGCTCCCGCCTCTGAGGCCGTTCAGGGCGCTTAGTCTAGGTCTTCCCTTCCCCCTACATGCTTCCCGTTTTGGCCGGCTTGTGGCGGACCTGATTGTTGGCTCTTTTTGTTCCTAGGCTAGACTAGGATGTAATCACTTTTCTTCATATTAATGAAATATATTTTGCAAACACTTGTGTCGGCTATTTCAATTACCTTGCTTTTTATATTTTTCCTTTGTTTCCGTCATTCCGGCAGATCCACTATGGTTCATAGACCGGCAAATAGTTTTTTATCACTATTTTATTCCGGCAGATCCATTAGGGTCATTGACCAGTTATGAGGTAGGATATTCTCCTGTCAGCAGTGTACCTCTTGGGTTGGCAGATCTTCGAGGGTCATTGACCATCCCCAAGTTGCCTGCATGTTTGACTCTCCCAAGCGGCAGATCCACTAAGGTCATTGACCGCCAGGAACACGCAAACCGTTAGTTCCTCTTGACGGCAGATCCACGCAGGTCATTGACCGTCAAGGGGGCTTCGTTGTTTTATTACCAGTGTTATAGATTGCTAAAACTAAACAAATTATTTGTGCGTGCAATAATGGAAATTGATCCTATTAAAAATAGACAACAGTTGGTTCTTACAACTCTGAAATCGGCAACAATGCCGCGTTATTGTAACTATTATTCTAGGCTAAGCAAACATCAAACGAAATACTTCTTAAGCACGCTGGCATTCCAACTGTTCTTAAGTTGTTTCTTAGGACATGTCTTCCCAGTCGGTAGCGCCCGGGACTATTTCCTCTTTTACAAGGTATGGTCCTCCCAGGTTCGCCGTCGGCTTGCCATTGCGTGAGCTTTACCGGTAGCCGTTGTGCGCCTTAGTACCCAGTGTCGCCTTTCTCAATTGGCAGGCTTCTTACCCTTTTGTTGTAGGCCTTGCTTATCCGGGTCCTTATATGCTGCCGACTCGAGTTCCGCCGCAAGTCCGACTTCCCCGGCAAGAGGTCAAGTTCCTCCGTGCAATGTGTTGTTCAATTCCGGATCGTAGTTAAGGATCCGCCATTTGGTAATCCTACTTCAACCTAGCAGACTGCCTCAACCCCAAATGCCGACTGAACGGGGTCTCCCTGTTGCTTCTTTCTCGGTGGTCCTGTTGGACCATAGGACCCTTGGAACCATGTCGGCCCGTGCACCTTTCGAGTCATCTAATCTCTTCTTGAGGGCATTGAGAAGTTGCTTATTGCGCGGCTTCGGCCGGCCATTACTCCGAGGATGGCACACGGATGAATACGCAAACTTGATGCCGTACGGTTTCAAGAAGCTCTTTATCGGGCCGCAAGCAAATTGGACGCCATGGTCCATAACTATTCCCATGGGAATTCCAAACCTTGTGATGATGTTGTGCCAGATAAACTTCCTAACCTGATTAGCCGTTATCTTTGCAGTCGGTTTGGCCTCAATCCATTTTTGTGAAGTAGTCCATTCCGACTATCGAGAACTTCCTTCCTCCAGGATCTTTGGCGTGAATGGTCCTATGATATACATCCCCCACTGAGCGAAAGGGATTGGATTCAAGATCGGCTGCAAGTCGTTTCTCGACCGGGTTAATAACCGGTGCGAACCTTTGGCATTTGTCGCATTTTTTTACGTACGCCTGCGCATCCATCAACATTGTTGGCCAGTAGAAGCTGGCCCTCAGGGCCTTTAGTGCAAGCGTCTTTCCGCGATATGGTTTCCGCATACCCCTTCGTGTATTTCTTCAATGATTTTTGTGGCCTCGTGGGCCGTTACACACCTTAGGAGTGGGAGTGAAAGACCTTTCTTGTATAATTGGCCTTGGAAAATGCAGAACCAAAGAGCCTCTCTCTTCAGCTTTTTTGCCGCCATCTTGTCAGTGGGCAAACTTTCAGTCAATTTGTATGCCAGTATATCGTCGTACCATTCTCTGTTCTGAGCGACTTCGTTCACCTCTGCCTTGACCGTCTCTATGCTTCTTTCTGGCAGCGTTTCCACCATGACGTGGCGCTTGAGATCTATGGTGCTTGAGCTTGCTAGTTTTGATAGCGCATCGGCTGCCGTATTCTCTGCACGGGGGACTAGCACTACCTCGAAGCTTTGCAGTGGAGCCGTTATCTGCTTTACCCTCTGTAGGTACTTCTGCATGACCGGTTCCCTGGCTTCGTAAGTACCTTCGATCTGGCTTGATATTAGCTGGGAATCTGTTGTCATCCGTATTTTCTTTGCTCCGGACGCTATGCATAAACCGATTCCCGCTATTGCCGCTTCGTAGAACCTTGAACCTTGAAGAAAGGCATCGCTTTCGAGCCGACTTGGAGACAAACCTCGTTAATGCCGCCATCTTGCCGGTCAGCTTCTGGATGTCGCGGATGCTCTTGGGCTCCGGCAAGTCACTGATCGCCTTGATCTTATCAGGATTGGCATCTATCCCCCTTTCACTGACCATAAACCCGAGGAATTTTCCAGACCTTACTCCAAATACACACTTCTTAGGGTTAAGTTTCATCCGGTACTTTCGCAGAGTCGCGAAAGTTTTCTCGAGGTCCGTGACATGGGCCTCCTCAGTCAAGCTTTTGACGATGCTATCGTCAACGTAGACTTCGACATTCCGGCCTTTTTTATTAGCGAATATTTTGTCCACCAGCTTCTGGTAAGTAGCTCCTGCATTCTTTAGGCCGAATGGCATGGCCTTGTATGCATACACCCCGGCTTCTGTTATGAATGCCGTCTTGCTCCTGTCTGCCTCCAGGAGGCTGATCTGATGGTACCCAGAGAAGGCGTCCATAAAGCTCAGTAGCGCATGGCCGCTAGTAGAGTCAACCAGCTGGTCGATCCGAGGCAACGGGTATCAGTCTTTTGGGCAGGCTTTGTTGAGGTCGGTAAAATCCACACACATCCGCCAAGACCCATTGGCTTTTTTAACCATCACCACGTTTGCCAGCCATTCCGGATAGTCACATGGTTCAATGAAGTCGGCCGTTAGCAGTTTATCGACCTCCTCCCTGATGACCGCGTTCTTCTCGGCTGAGAAGTTGCGCTTCTTCTGCTTTACCGGTCTTACATCTTCGTTGACATTCAGCTGGTGTACCATGAACGTGGGGTCAATCCCCGGCATTTTGTCCGCGGAGAATGCGATGACGTCAGCATTGCTTCGCAGCAAACTGATTAAGTTGAATTTGACATTATCGGCCAAATCGGCTCCAATTTTAACTGTCCTTTCTGGCCTCTCTAGTTCTAGACTGACCTCCTCGGTCTCTCCCTCTGGGCTGGGTCTTGGCAAATCTGCCGGCCTTCCTTCGAAGTTCTCCATTGATAAGTCTTTGTTTGCTTTGTTCTCGACCCTTCGCCTCTTTCTCTCGACGGGGAGATTCCCGCGCCGCTTATGATTAGAGCTCTTAAGAGCCGTCAGATAGCAGGATCTGGCCAATTCTTGGCTACCCTTCAGCCTCTCCGGCTTTCCACTATTCGACGTATAGATCATAGTCAGGTGATAAGTTGATACTACCGCCTGAGCGTCGTGGATCAACGGTCTTCCAATAATGGCATTATAGGCCGCCGGCACATCAACTACCAGGAACTCAACCAGGAGATCTCGAGAATGAGATCCTTCCCCCGCCTTAACCTGGCGGCTTTATGATACCCTCCGGGGATGACCGATGCTCCAAGTGAAACCGATTATCGGGTATGAGACCGGCTTGAGACAAGATTTCCCTAACCCCATCTTCTCGAATGTAGGCATGAAGAGGATATTAGCGGAGCTGCCGCCGTCCACCAGGATTCGATGGACCATTGCGGTGGAAATTTGCAGGGATATTACCAACGGATCATCGTGAGGGTAGATAATTCCTTTGGCGTCCTCCGATGTGAATGAGACGGACGGCATGAGCGGCGGCGCCGGCCACTTGCCGGAGTTGTGATAATTCACTTGATGTCTTACTTCCTTAAGACTAGATTTGGCACCGTGGATGCTTCCGCCGTGGACTGGTCCTCCTGAGATGACATGTATCTCAGTGATCCTTTCCTCGACAAAGCTTCGATGGTCGCCATCCCGTTTTGGCGATCTATCTCTTGGCGACCGCTCCTCTGCTCCCCGGTTTGTTCGGACTCGATATTGCTTGAAGTAGCCTCTTCTTATCGGAGTCAATCCCGTCTCTTAGGTCTTTACAGTCTTCAGTGACGTGACCATGATCCCTGTGGAAATCGCACCACTTTGACTTGTCACGACCTTTAAAGTACATTTTCCGGGGACGCTGCCATTTATCGTCTGTTTTGTGGAGTTCATAGATTTCGGCCCTAGACATGGTTAGAGGAGTATAGTCATGATACCGGCCCGGCCTTCCTTCCCTGGCCTTTCTTGACCGGAGTTGCTTTCCTCCCCCGTCTTCCCGGAGTTGTCGCTTGTCTTATCCTTCCGGTACTTGTCCTTTTCTTTTTCCTTCTCCTTCTCTTTCTCTTTACCATCCCCTTCAGGTCGTTTGGAGGTGGTCGCCTTATCAAACTCTTCTCCTCTGATGAACTCGTTTGCTTTCCTGAGGACGTCAGTGAGATTGGTCAGTTTTTTGCGGCCAAGGTAGCTTCTGAAGGCGGTGCCTTCTCTCGAACCCGATCATCGGCGCCGGAGACCGCCACCTCTTCGTAGTGGTGGGTATGGTGACGGCCGAGAATTAAAACGGCCGATATAATCTCGCAGACTTTCCTTCTCGCCCTGCTTGATAGACATCAGCTCGCCAGTTGTTCGCTCCCTTCGTTTATTGCTGACGAAGTGAGTCACAAACATGGACGTGAGTTGATGGAAATCGCCTATGGTCTGGGAGGAATACTCTTGAACCAAGTCCGTGCTGCGGCCGAGTTGAGGGGGAACACTTTACACCACACGGAATCGGTGTCGGTGTACAACAAAGATATGTCCTTCATTCGCAGAGACGTGATCCTCGGGATCCATCCTACCGTCATACTTGCATGTCGGCATTTTAATTTTTTCCATGGGCTCATGGAGTATAGAAGTCGAGAAAGGAGAATTTCGGAGTGATACCGGTGCTCTGCGACGGGCGAACTCAGTGTCCCTCCATGAGGGCTGGGATGAGTGCTCGACTTCAGTGTTTTGCTGCTCATCCTTGTATCCACCCCCCACCGACTCGGTGGGAGTTTTTGAGTGCTCAGCATGTTCCGGGTCTGGGTCTCCCTGCCGGCCACTTAAGAAAGACCGTATCTTTCTAACTGGGCTATGCTGCCGTGCTGGTGGACGCTTGCTGGCGCGGCCCGAAAGTGGTGCCTGGCTCGCCATGGCCTGGAAGACCTCGGCGGCGCTTCCGAGCTGTTCGGGGATCGAACATGTGTTGCAACGCCTCGAATGCGTTGGGCGGTGGGACCTCAGTGGTCCCTTTGTCACCCCCGGCGGCGGGTTTGGAGGATTCTCCCACCGGTTGCGGGGTTTTAAACCCAGGGGGTGCACCGCCCACAACAGTGTTGTTCTCATCGGTTTCTGGCATTCCGAAAGTCTGCTTAGGATCCATGAGGCAGGTGTGCTGGATTAATCACGGCTTAAGACCAAAGTATAGTTCTCCCCTCCTTCTAGCGCCAATTGTTCCGGTATGGAATAAATGGTAGGGTGTGAACCGGTATCTCCTTCGTATGCAAGCCGGTTTAAAGTCCTGCAAGATAGAACACGTAAAATAACCTCGGGGGTTGATCTGAGGAACGCCCCTCCGATGCCTAAGTCAGTAAAGATTAAAGACGGGATGTCTCAAGTGTATTGTATTAGTATATGTGAACGTACCTTATGACTCAGATCATGGGGGTATTTATATGAGCCGGCAGTGTCCTTAACAAGGTAGGACTCTGCTCCTATTGGTTGGGTATAATTCTATCCTCTTTTGATACTTATCTTTAGGCCCATAGGCGCATTGAGTAAGTACCGGATCAACTCAGACCCATTTGGCAGTGGCCCAGGTGATGGACACCGGGAAGGTATACGAACCTAACCGGCATGATGAATACGTCGGAATCGGGCTTGAATCCTACTCAGCAGGTAGGACTCCTTTGACGGAGTTGACCATGACGGTCAATGGCGATCTAACTGGACCGGTAGGAAAGTCGTTACAGATCCCATACACAAATTATAGTTAAATTAGGATTCCTAATTGGAGTAAGATTATAGAGTCACTAGGAGTCTAGTTTGTTTGCACCAAGTTGGAGCTTGCTCCAACTGGATTAGGAGTGTGTTTATTTCCTTGTTATCTTGTATTAGTTTCCTAGTACTAGTATGACTGGGGTTTGATTGGGTTTGTTTTGTTTTACACGCCTATATAAGGCTTTTAAATGCATTACTAAAATCAGTTTTTGTGTGAGTTTAAAGAATTGAAAGTGTGAAGCTCCATATGCTTGCATAGAACCGAGTGTTCAAATACATGAACCGAGTGTTCAAATACAAAAACCGGGATTTGTGTGATCTTGGAGCCGAGACTCACAAGAGACCCTCTTAGACCTATATTTAAGAACCTATCCTGTTACTTTTCCATTGGTATTCATTTACCATCCACAAACACTTCCATTGGTATTCATTTACCATCCACAAACACAAACAAAGTCCGAAACAAGCCAACAAAAAATCACATCACATGGTGACCGCATTCATAAATTGTTCGGGACTTCAGGTCTTCTAGTTTTCATTTCTTGTGAATTGACTTTCTTTTCGGGGTCAAGCTTTTTCTAATAACAATTCGATAGCGAATAAACCACTTAAATCTTGTATTAAAAAACACTTAAATGACTTATTTGCATTTTTTTGGCCAATTGACTAAATTGGTAAAAAAAAAAAGTGACCCTCAATGATAATTTGGTAAAAAAAACTTGCTTTTAGGACAAATTGGTAAAAATAATTGAGCTCCAACGACATTTAGGCCAATTTTTTCTATAATTTTCCGATTCGATCAAAACGTGCAATTTACAAGTTTTTATTTCAAATTGGGTAGATAGTATGTAGCGTCAATAAAAGATAATTAGAGAAAAACACGAAAATTCTATATAAAGGGCATATAAATGCACGCATTGAATGTTGATTAAGCTGAAATTTTTAAAAGAACATGGCCTAAGTATCACTAGGATCCATTTCATTTACCAAATTGTCGTCGAAACTCATTTAACTTACCTAAATGTCGTTTGAGCTCGATTTTTTTTACCGACTTGTCACTAGAGCTTTTTTTTTTACCAATTTATCGCTTTAACAAGTTTTTTTTTCAAATTGTTGTTGATGGTCACTTTTTTTTACCAATTTGGTTAATATTTTGGACACTTATTATGCAAATTTTGGATGCAACGCACAAAGTAATTATGATAAAGGTACAAAATAAGCATGATGAATGTACATTAAAGTAATTTTGGATGAACGCAAATAAAATTGTAGATGTACATAAATGAAATTTGTATGAATATAGGTAATTGTGATTGTGCATACAAAAATGTCAGTTGTGCAAAACGAAAAAGTGAGACATGACGTTTGTTTAAAGGGATAAAGGATGAGGAATAGGAATAAGGGGGAAATGATAGAAAAAAATTGTATGTTTTAAGGGGATGGCAATTAGAGGAGTGGTAAGGATATAAATAAAATAATCCCTTATCATACTAATTCTATACCTAAGAAGGGTGGTGTAAGGGGGACACTCACGAGGGATAGGAAATCGATCTTACCCTTAAAACATGTTTGGTTAGTGGTATAAATTGTGGTAACGGTAATTATTTTTAGTCTAAGTTTGTGAAGACATATCAATGTTAATATCTATGGTAATGGAACTTGATGTCAAAACATGTGTTTTCCTTCATAAATTTTCATTACCACTTATACCACCTTCTCAAGCGGTAATGAAATTTTAGGAAGAAAATAGGTGTTTTGGACAAAGTAGCATCACCATGGAGGTTGACATGGGAATGCCTTCACAAATTTGCACTAGAAACTATTATCATTACCACCATTTTATACCACTAACCAAACGAGTCGTTAATGAAATAAAATAAAAGGAAGAGGTAATGATAGATTTAGGTTGGTTATTTTGGCTAATTTGCCACTTATCTTACTATTATTCTCAATTTATACCAAAAAAGGGAACATACTTGCTTTTACTTTATCCCATTCATTAAATATATTTGAGAATTGAAGACCAACTTTCAAACTTTCTTAAGTGTTCATATTAAAACTGTCTGACTGTAAACTTCAAAGAGTATGAATAAATACATAATTATTGTTACGTTGTACATTGATGAAACCTTTTTGCATGCTGGTCATTGGATGTATATATAACAAAAAATGGATGAACGTTAGAAAAATCAGAATAGTATTGGATATTCATACAACTAACACATAATATTTAGAAATAAGAATAGTATTGGATATATATATAATAAACACATAAAAAGTAGTTCATGTTATGAAATAAAGTAAATTGAAGGACAACAAAGAACTGATATTTTTCTTTCTTCAATTGTGTATATTACAACGTAACTTATGACAAATGTCGTATTTATACTACAAAATCTACTACTATAAGTAAAATATACATGAACTCTATATAAGATTTGGAGAAAATGTGATCAAGCTTTAAATGTTTGTATCTCATTGGCTATTATAGTGGGCATTTATAATTTTGAAACATTGAAAAGAGATTTTTGGTATAGAACCATTTAGCATGTTGCCCTTTTTTGGTTTCTTTCTCGTTTACCTACATAGGGTATTATTCTCCATTCTCCAAAGAAAAACAAGTACCATAAAGGGTAAAACTAACAAAGGCTATGTTCAGTTCACCTTATTTTTGCTTATTTCAGATCAGATCAGATCAGATCAGATCGCATCGATCGGATCGATCGGATCCGACTCGGATCGAATCGATCGGACCGATTAGAAAAAATAAGTTCGATCGGATCGATCGGATCGGATCGGATAAGTTCGAATCGATCGGATAAGTTCGGATCGGATCGGATCGGCCGAGATTTTGCTTATATTTAAAAACTTATTATTATTGTTATTATTATCATGATTATTATGATTATTAGTATTACTAATGCTATTATTATTATTATTATTATTATTATTATTATTATTATTATTATTATTATTATTATTATTATTATTATTATTATTATTATTATTATTATTATTATTATTACTATTTACTAGTACATTTGTTCAAAAAGATTATTATTATTGTCGTTGTTGTACTTATTAATTATTAATATTGGTAAATGTCGTTGCTATTATTATAAATGTCATTGATGTCACTATTTGAAGCTATTTGTGTTCAAGAAGAAGAATGTTTTTTTAGCGTTTTAGACGTGTTCTTTTTTATATATGTTCTAATTAATAATTCTGATATATGATGTTCTTTTTGATGTTGTACATGTAACGAACATGACAATAGTATATGATGTTTATTTTCTTAAACAATTTTGGTAGAATAATATAAATTATATATTACTAGTTTATATAAAACATGAGTAGCATAGGATGACCTAATGGTGTTGTCATCACGTTCAAAATTTTCCCTACAAATGATTTTAAATTTCAACTTATCTTTAAAAATAAAGTTTATATAGAACAAGACAACTATATAAGAAGAATATTTAACCATTTTGTTCAGGATCTTATGATTAATATATTTATAGGTTTATTTATAATAAAAAAGAATAATTTATTGATATAACAAAGAACATGCTGTTAGTTAAATCCAAATATGTCATCAATATAAAAATAACATCTATCTTTTATTTTTAAAATGTGTTCTTTAAATAGATCTTCTATGCTCTTTCAGTATATGTTCTTTTTTTAATATCATTATATGTTCTTTTCATTACTACCTAAATTCTTATTATTAACGGACCTTGAACATGAACAATATGTTTTCTTTACCATGAGTAATATGTTTTTTTTTACCTAAAATGTGTGTTCTTTTATTTTTAATTTTTTTGAGCCCCTTTCGAGAACCCCGTGGTAAGATGAATTTCCTCTGCCGCCCTTGCACGCGTCACTCACCTAGCACCCCAACCCAAAGCCCCAACCCCCTCCCCCACCCACAACAATATTGAAATATATGCTTCCACCAAGATTTGAACCTTGCCTCCCATGTGGGAGGTAGGTAAGCTCATACCATCGACCCAAGTCCTTAGTCTTTTATTTTTAATTGTATGTTCATATACTAATGTGTTCCTTTTCAAAAAAAAGAACTAATTATGCTATAATAATAATAATAATAATAATAATAATAATAATAATAATTATTATTATTATTATTATTATTATTATTATTATTATTATGTTATCTATATTATTATTATTATTATAATAATAATAATAATTATTATTATTATTATTATTGTTGTTGTTGTTATTATTGTTATTATATTATTTATATTATTATTTTATATTATTATTATAAAATTATTATTATTATTATTATTATTATTATTATTATTATTGAAAGTTGTGCATAGTAATAAAATGATAGTATAATAATACTAGTAATGAAATACAAAGTAATAATAATAATATGTTTTGTAAAAGATAAGTTCAGATCAGATCCGATAAGTTCAGATCAGATCATATCAGATCAGTTCAGATCAGATCAGATCAGAAAAAATAAGTTCAGATCAGATCAGATCAGATAAGTTCAGATCAGATAAGTTCAGATCAGAAAATTTCAGGTGAACTATAGCCAAAGTGAACTACTACTTCTACACAGCTACAGTGTGCTACTTGCTCGGCATGGAAATAAGAAGGCATATCAGTCCCACACCGATAAATTATGAGAAGCGAGGAACAAAACTGCTGTAAATATATGAGACTCATTTCAGTAATCTTCACGCAACCACGCAGTGAGCACAAAGCGAACTACTCTTTCGCCTTTTACTAAAGAATACCGTGTGCTCGCTGCATTGAGTGGCATACGTTTATTTTTGGAGGGGGTTCCCAAAAAGAACTACCATTAAAACTAGCAAAAAGTTTCTCTTCTACAATAATCGTAATTATTCAGTGACTGGTTCGGACATCATATGAGATTAATTAGTTGAAAGGCCTTAGAAGAGAGGCTAGATTCTAGAATAAATGGTTTAGCTGAAAAGTCTCAGGAGATTAGAATTGGCAAGTCTTGGTGTGTGTGGAGTTAAACACTAGATGACGAGGGCTGGGGGTGTGGTGGAACTGATGACTAGAATGAAGAGGGCTGGGGGTGTGGTGGAAATGATGACCGTGGATGGTTTGGGGTGGGGCGAAGCGCGGTGGAACTAATGACTTCGATGGTATGGGGATGGTCTGTTGGTTGGACCAGGAATGGTGGAAGTGATGACTGAAATGGTTTGAGGTGAGTGGAGCGGGCAAGAGGTGGGGAAGATTATCTGTTATAGTGAATGTACTACAAACATGGACCATATCATATCAGCTATGAGAAGACATTCATTTAAGAATAATCAAAGGTTAATTAAAGTTCTTACTACATAGTAGTATTCACCTAGCAATTCGTTAAGGCGCAAATGGACAAACAATTTATAGATTTGTGTATGTCTAAGTAGAGAGGTGATCATGGGCCGGGCCGGGCCGGGTTCGGGCCGCGTCAACAAAAATTGCCCATTGGTCGGGCCGAGCCAAAATTCGAGCCAAAGTTTTGTGCCCAAAGCCAAAAAAATCGGGTCGGGCCGGGGCCGACCTCTAGCCGGAAAATTCTGCCCAAAATTAGGCCGAGCCAAAATGAAAGTACGCAGGTGTTAGCTGATTTCTCAAAAAGGTATATACATTAAAATTATGAATTTTAGAATATGATATTGTATATCTTTTTTTTTATTAGGTAATTTATTGGTCCAAGCAGACTCAACCCTCTTGAGTTAGGGGGTAAGAAGGGATCCAATCCATAAAGAAACTTTCAAAGACTATAATTTGAAGATTTATACCCAGAAGCAAATATCCACGCAAACGCCCCAAATATGGGATTGATGAGAGTCGAACTCCTGATCATGATGTTGGGGGGTGGGACCTTCAACCATAATTCCCATGATATTCGATATTATTTAAACTTAGGGCTAGAGCTCTTATGAAGTGATGAAAAATTATGAAGAATGTAATGCATATGTAGCAATGGAGTTGCTAACTAGGAATTGCAGTTCTAATATAGCAAAGATACATGAAGTCCAAATGTCCAGTATAGTGTATACTTTATGAGTCTTCGTGAATTGCTAAAACTTTGAATATAATCGGGAGCCATTTTTATCAATGTCGAAAAAGGAAAGCTCCCTCCGAACTTTACGTCGATTAATTCTCAATTTATGTTGATAGAATTTTTTTTAAAATAATGTTATTATAGTATTTTTCAAGACGAATCCAACAATATAATTTTTATAATTTTTTATGTATCGTATTTGAGAGATATTTGTGGTCAAAGCAAATTTTCAAGTAAGGCTTATATTTTGAAGAGAGTATTTTCAAAACATATGGTAATTGAATATATAAAAAGTTAATGCAACTCCCAAGTCTATCTACAAGTATTTTTCGATGAACGTGAGGAGTAGGGTCGTAGGGATGGGAATAGACCAGAACCCGCCCTAGCCCCGTTCCATTTCGAAGGAAAAAATTCGAGCTAACTCCGACAAAATAATAATCCGAATCCGCCTCTTTTAAAAACCACGCCTCAGGCGGGGGGGGGGGGGCATGATCTCCATTTAAAAAAAATCAGAATCCGACTTTAAGTCGATGAATCTTTTTTTCTTTATATTATATTAATGTATTATGTATGTATAATCTGACTTCGTCTTTCAAGAAATTGTATTATATAAGATTTTTCCATTGAATAAATGGTTGTTAAAAATAATAGTAATATTTAGATTATTTGTACTATATAAGATGTCCACATAATTATTTTTAAAAAAATTATAATGACTAGATTATGTATTATAGAAGATTTTTCTATTATAAAAAATAGGTTGAAAAATAAGTCGGGTGGTCGGAGTCGGGTGTTCATATTTTAAGTCGGCCCCGAATTTCGGATGTTCGAGATTTTACATCGGGTCGTGGATCAGAATTTCGGGGGACGGGCTCGGGTCCAGATTTAAAATCCGACTTCTTGTAGGACCGAAGTCAGATTATGCATAATCCGGTACAAACCCGACTCGTTGCCATTCCTAGTGAGGAGGGAGCCATAATATACGGTACCTCTTTGCAGTATGAAACTGCAATATTACGAAATGAGACAAGTGGATTGTGCAAAAGTCTAAGGGTTGAGTTTATTTAAGAATAAGAGTATGCTAACATACTGTGTCTTTTATAAAAACAAATACTTCTACTAGAAAGATTTACATATGGATTATAATGTGTTATACTACAACTACATGTGACGTTTTCACTATCTTGATATATACTTCTATATATATAAAATATATATATATAGACTTCATAAAAAAATCATATGTTGCCAGAGTTTTAAATATAGTTAAAAGAGATGATTTAAATATTAATATGTCACTAATTATCCTATAAATAAAGGGCCCGGGTTGGTATTGTTTTCCGAACTTGATATGTATTTTTCCCATTCCCATTAAAATATATTGAGGAAAACTCAATATTTAAAATGAACAAATATAATAATGTGGACACTTAAATCATGATTAAAAGTTGGTTGAGATGGTAATTGTGTCATGTATAATAGCAAGAGGTCATGGGTTCAAATCTTGTTGCAAGCTAATTTTACTTTTGTTAATTGACATGATTTATGTACACATTGGACAATCCTAGTGGAGTAACAGGTTGTATAGATAAGGGTGTCACGTGGCGTGTATACAGTATCACACGCCTTTTAATATATTTTTATAAATACTCGTATGGTCTAACTGCCTAAGGGTATATTTTATAATACTAATTCAACCTTTATTTGACTCAGCATTTTCATGCACATTCAAAAGTTTAGTTCGAGAAATTTGTGAATGTACTCGAAGTATATTCTTAACATTGAGACGATTAGTAAAAAAATATGCAATCCTGGTTATAAGCTCAAAACAAGTTGAAAAAGTCTAGTAAAAGGAATTTGTTTTGTTAAAATTAATACAATCAAGTGGAGTTCTAAGCTAGGTGAAATTAGAAAATTAAGGGATAACTTGATTGTAATTGTTAGAAGTCAAACAGAGAAACCCTAAGCTCAATATCGATTATGCTCATCAACATATAACAATATAACTAGTTATTAGGCCCGGGCTATGCCCCGGGTAAGAAAAAAAAATCATTTATTAATATAATACTTTATAATAATAACACTAAATACAACTTAGCCTAGCGGTTAAGACTTTAATATATGTACTTGAGGTCTCGGGATCAAACCCTATACTACACAATTTCTAAATTTTTTATTGTACATGGATTACATGAACTAAAACTCCCTAAGGTTTCTTGTTTATGCACGCCTTTTAATATATTTGTATAGATTCTTTTTTTAAAAACACAATTAACAATAAACTTGAGTTTCAGAGGTTTGATCTCAGAATAACCCATAAATGTTATTATTGTTTGTATTGAACTTTTTGGGTTAGTTTTAGTACATAAAACAACATCTCATTATTTTTGAGAAGTTCTTTTCCAAAACTTGGAATTATTCCTAAAAACAACATATTTGTATGGGATGTATGTCCCTACTCTCCTCACTATATATTTATGAAATGATATTATTTGTTAGTGAACAGTGTAAAATTACATGGTGTGTAGATTAAAAGATAAAAAAGGGAGTAATGCATTAAACCACACTTAAGCGATAAAAAAAAATTCCCATTTTTACCTTCATATTATCTTTTGTGTTATTAATATTGAAAGTTATAATGCTTTTACTTGGAAATTTTCTTAATCTGCCAGAATGTTAGATCTTCTCAGATTATTGAAATTTAGGAGAGAATAATCTATAACCGGCGAACAACATAAGATTGTACCTATAAAATTTGCAATTATTATGTATGTATGTGTATATGTATACATATCTATTATCATTAAAAATAATAATGACTACTAACATGAGTGATCTTAGTCATACAAAAATATTCCCCCCAGGATCCTATGTAAATATTATAACCTTTACATTTTTTAATAATTCACGCGATTTGACTTTTGCGTTTGTCGATACAAAATTTTAATATTAATATCTTAAATTATCAATAAATGAAATTTTAAAAATTGATATTTTTTTTGTATGAACATGGTTAATAGACATATACATTACCATCATGTGAATAGTGCAAAAGTCAAAAGTGTGGAATTAAAAAAGAGAATGGGGGTATTGGATAATACAATGTCTTTTCCCTATATCACAAATCTATATTAAGAAAGACTAGTTGTTGCATCATGGCCGCGCGCCTATGCGCGCGGCACTCCAAAATAGCGTAATTATGATATTCATAGTATGTTGGATTTAATTAGCAAGATGATCGGTTTGTAACTGGTTGAGGTGCTTCCATCGTTGTTTGAGGTGTGTGGGGCAAAGCACGAAATTTAGGTGTACATATACACTTTATTTATACAAAAACAAAATACATGCTAATTTTAAATAGTTATCTAAACTGAAACTTAATGCTGACATGTAGGTATTCCACATGTCTTTGAAGTAGTTTTGAAATGGAGCCTTGACTTACTCCCCAAAAAATGGATATAAATTTCCACTACAAGACCATTTCGAAAATTGATGAAGTTCGTGTATGTAGCTTAATTGCAATAACAAACAATATGGCTTAAGCTATGAAAACGGGAAGAGATAAAGGATGAGAAAGAACATTTTTCAAACAATTTGCGGGGAGTTGTTATACGTAAAATTAGGAGGAACAACAAGAAATTAAGAGGAAAAGACAGTTGGATGCAAGCTAGGTATAGTCTTGCATATTTATGTATAGGTTGTTATCAATTTAAGAGAAATATTTTCTCTAAGGTTGTGGTTTGTTATTATATATGACATGAACATTTATTCTTAGATTTTGAAGGGAAAATTATATATGGCATTGCATTATTAGATGCGTCCATGGCCTTTTTTCAAGCAGCCTTAGTTGGCATGTATTTATGGAATCCAAGGTAAACATAAAAGTAGTCTTATAGCATAATCGTAGGTAAAACCATTACAAGTTATATTATTTTGTGCTAGTGCTCATCTAGGAGTAGTGCACAAAGGCAATAGAAGCAAACTAAGTGGATGTTCAACAAAATAACTAAGCCTTGCTGCAAACAAAAAACTGTGAAATAGCAAGTAGTCGGGGTGTCACACGAGAGCACGTTACTTGATTGTTATACACAATGACCAAAATTTCAAAGCAACCTCCACAAACAAATAACCAACATTTATTCCTCAGAGGAAAGATGTGTAATGCAAGATAATAACATAAATTACATCAACATCTGTTTCTATCATGTCAAACCACTCTTCTACAATATAAACCTAGACAAACTTGTGCATATTAATCATACACCAACTGGCATGACTAAAATATATATCTAATTGAAATAACATAATTGGAATATAAATAAAAGGACGACTGAGAATAAGAAAATAGAGGGTAAAGCTACTTACCAATCAGTCTAATTTATACCAACATCCCTAACTTCATCTTCAATTGCATCCCAATAACAAGTTCTGCATAATTACAATGAAACGAAATGGTCAATGAATACATGTTCAACACGATTACTATGAAGGACGTAGATGAGAATCAAAGGGGAGATGAGAAAGCAAGTGAAATCTTATCCATAGAGTGAATTCCCTAATTTTTGACTTGTCATTGCTATGTTATTAAGGGTCACGTTTTCTGCAAGCTTTAACAAATCCTTTCTAGTTACTTTCCATTTGTGGGTGTACCAAAGTATCATTCATCTTGCAAACCATTTAAAGAAATCTCATTATACCTAATGAAAATTCCATTGACGTTTAAAACTATTTTCTAAATGGAGAGCTCCTTAGATACTCTACATTTAAGCTATCCACCATTTATACAGTTAACTTCTCGTCATTACCTTAAGTGAGCCCAATTACTTTAACACTCATCGAACATAGACATCATCAATTTGAGTTAGGCCTTGTTATTTTGGACTTATTTTCAATTCAGTTTAGTTTCTCTCTGCAATTCCAGAATCCCAGTTTTTCTCTGTTTAGTTCAATTCATTTCAGTTCAATTTAATTCAGTCCAAACAAACGGAGCCTTAGTGTATAATCGGAATGGTCATATGTAAATTAAATTCGTCGAAAAGATAGATCGATGACCCACGTAATACCAACACTTTACACTTAAGTAACAATATCTTTTTACTTATAAAAAAAAAGTAACTATAATGTTTCCTTCCCAATCACTAACATTCAGCCTATCGAACTTTAAAAAAGAGAGGGGTTTATAAAATGAGTACTCCAGTAACAAACATAATAAAAAGAGCTTTGAAGAAGCACTTGTAGACTGATGAGTGAATCATAAATTCAGATACAATAGATAAGGGATGAAGAAAGGTTTCTGCAGCTAAATAAGTTCCATTTTTTCATTAAATAAAATAAAATGGAAAAGAAAGAAAGAAAAGCTAAGACTCCTCTTTCTTTATGCACTGGTGGAAGTACCAAAAGTTTACAAGCTCCCTACAGTTCTATACAGGTATAATCTCTCTTCCTCGCGCTTACGCTCACTTTTATCTCTCTCTCTCTCCATTGCTAAACTTCCTGTAGCATTCACAGGAAATGACAGAAGCAGAAAGCAACCGAGGAATGAATGAGCTAGGTTCAAGACCTCCAAATTGTGAATGCAAATGTGATGGTTGCACCCCCTTGTGTAGCCACCCAATTACCAACAATAACTGGAAATTAGGCATACAATATTCTAATTATGAGCCTATAAGCTGGAAATGCAAATGTGGGATGTCATTCTATAGTCCTTAACTTATATCTTTTTTGTTACTCTAGATAGATAAAATTATATGCTCAGTCAATGTTTCTTTTTCTCTGTGTTCTGCCTTAGAAGTTCAATTAGCTTTGTACAAATCAGATAATTCAATTTGAGACCTGAATCAAATGAATGTATATGTATTAATCCTCTGTTTTAAATCAGTTCTCAGGTTTACTGAATGTTATGAATCAAAGCATACATCAATGGTGAGATCACATCACTACTACGTGATCCATACCTGTACTCACAGAGTCACAGTTCTTTCGATCCTTTGTTTTTGTATGGTTTAGGATGTCAATCAATAAGAAACCGGCTCATTACAGAGACACATAACATACCCCATTATATATAACAAGCTTGTCCAAGGGAAAAAAAATTCCAAAACAGAAAATTAAAATAAAAAGAAACCACGAATTGAAAAATAAATCAAAGGAAATTAACTAAGTAAAACTCTAGAAATCGATTAGAGGAAAGGAAAGGGAACTTACCAACTTTCTAATTACTAACAACTTTCTGTCAAACCAAATTACCCTAGCCATAAATCAATACAACACTTCAGATCCAAAAATTCCTAAAAGAAACGAAATCATTAACTCATGTGAAGGTGGAAGATAGAGAAGGAATGAAATAGAAAAAGTGGAAGTAGTAAGTAATGGGTTACCCCTTACCCGTCCAAGGTAGTGTTGGCGGATCTAATGAATGTGGTGTGGCTTCAAAAGGAGTTTTATTCTCTTCAGTTGGTCCATTAACTGCGGTTGAAGGCAGTGATGAAACTATTTGTACATCATTTGCAAGCACCCGTTTGAAGTTCTCCCAGTCAAATATATCAGAAAACTCGCTAAATCATGAACAAATAAATAAAAACATGGTAAAAAAATTTACATTAAATTACAAACACTTCAGATCTCAATTTTCTTCACATGATCAAACACACAAGAAAAGAAAATCAATACCCTAATTCAGAAATCGCAATTTATAGAAGAACCATAACCAAGAATTCGCAAAAAAAGTATCAAAAACTAAAATCGATCAAAACCATGGTCCATTCCTTCAATTCAAATTAGATTAAAGACTTTAAAAAGTAAAAATGCAAAAATCGGAAGAAACCTAACTGAAGATATGACAAACGCAAGAACCGAATTAGCATCAATAAAAAGCCAAAGCAAAACAGAAAACTACAATTCAGATTGAAGAATAGAGCGAGAATCAGACCTCTGTGATGTTTCTAGTGATGTTAACTCCATAGCAATGGCAAAAAAAAAAAGAGAGAAACAAAGAAGAGAGGCGAGTAAGAGGAGAGAGAGAGGAGAGAGGCGAGTAAGAGGATGGAGAAGAAAACATTGTGCGGCTCGGATGGAGGGTGAAAACATTCCAGCTATCCAAGCACACCAGTCACTCATTGAAGTATGAAGTCATCATTGATCATACACCTTGTCTTTCCAGGTATAGTTACCATGAAATACAAAATGTACACATTTCGTATTAGACTCTTTTCCCCCACAAGTATGCATAAGAAACAAGCTAAAAGATAGCAGCAACCAACAGTCTACTACTTGCTCAAGGTATAGAGACAGAGTTATCAAGGTGACAAAACACTCCTAATTTATAAACATGGAAACTCCCCCGCACACCAAACAACCCCTCGCACTCCCCGCATGAGACCCCCTGCACGGACCCCCTACCGGACGGACCGCCCAGCTCCCCCTACACGAGCTCCCCGCACTCCCTCTGCACTCCCCGCACAGTCCTTCCCACCTGCACACGGCCGCACCGCCGCCCCCCCCCCACGCACCCCGCACCCCCCGTCAACCTCCTCCGCCCTTGCACCTTCATAGTATGAAAGATAGATTCACCTTCAGAATAGCTATGATTAAATAAATTTAAATAGAAGGGTCACACAATTATGTCTGATATAAAAATTGGAATTGACGGATAACAGATTTAAACAGAAGGGTCCCACATTTCAGTTATATTGAAACAGATTTATAATTTAAAAATTGGAAAACAAAATTATCAACTACAAGGTCACACATTTACTTCCAAATGTTCTCTTTATGTCTGATATACCAAGGTCATTGGAATCCTGTTTGACAGTGGAATTTATCAAGGGCACCTGACGCAAGGTGTCGTAAGTAGATAACCTCTTTGAATCCAACAACCCTGGACACATTGAGGTTCACTGAGCATATAGGAGGTACACGCCTCGATTCGCCTTGGACTATGCATGAATCATCACCTCAAGTCACCAGGTACCCCTACCCCTGTTTTTTTCATCTTTGTTTTGTACCCCTCCGAAAGTTTTAAATTCACCAAGGGGTACCATTACCATATAGAATTTCTCAAAACACATATTGCCTCCCATGTTCTCATTTAGGGTCTTGTCTATTCATTACCTTTATTTTTCTTTGTTTAAACAATTTGATTGACGTGACTCGATAACCACCTCCCCCCTCTTTTCATCAGCTAAGGTGATCGAATAAACTATTTACATAATTTCATTTTTATTATTTGCTTTTATGATATTTTAGTTTTTTTTATACGTATTTTTATTGATCTTATCATATTATGCACGCAAGGCAGGTATGGCACACAAATTATTTGGTCTTTAAGCATCTAGAACATACTCTCGCTGCCCGTGCTTATGTTCAGACTTTCCACTTTTTGTATGTTCCAAATTAAGTTATAATCTATTTTTGGAATCTTTTTTCTCTCTAATTTTTCTCTCAAGTTGGCCAACACTCACCCACCTACTTTTTTCACTCAGCTAAATCTGCATGCATGATGTTAACTATGAGCGGGGTTAATTACCATTGCCACTTGCATCTCTTCAAAATCTGCAACCCTACTCATATAAACATGTCCATCAATCTTTCTCTTCATTGGGATCTAATAAGAAATCAGATTCAACTTATAATTTTCTAGCTTAAGTCTATGTGTGACCTTGAGTATAAAAAAGATACTTAAATTACCCACTTCCAGCTCCTCAACAATTAAGCATATGAGGTTTGTAAAGTCGAAAGACCAAGACAACACATCGATATTACATTGCATATTTCTGATTTTATCAGCACTTACGCCATAGACAATGTTCTTTGAACCCTTTCCCACCTTTGCATTCACGACCTCTCGCTCCTCCATCTTTGTAAGAGCTTCAATGTCTTGATCGAGAGATTGGCTTGTGGGACAGCCTAACAAGAGAAACACGCAGAGTCACACACTTAGAACTAATAACATGGAAAGATAAAAATCAACCCGGTTATTTCCCCCATATATACGGGTGGAAAGGCGGGGAGAGAATGGGGAGAAAAGCAACAAGGTCCATGGAAATACCCTGAGAAAACAATGGTAGAATGGTTATGCCAACGTGTCCACCAACAACGAGCACATTAACCCCTGCAAGTAAACATAAGAGGTAAGACAATTAGCAAAATCATGATCGCAACTATGGGTCACCGATAAAAATGTGTGACCTTAAATTTAAAAATACGTTTCGAAGGCCGAATAAAAACGCTATAATATCTCATTCGAAGCTGAATAGAATGCTTAGACTTCTCCACGAGCTGAGTCCTTAATGCTTGAAGTTCATATTCCATGTCCATTACCCGAAAAGGAGATGATTGACGTAAGTAACACAAAAGGATACAACGGGATTCATCGAAAATCGAAGCATCCATCATATCCACCAACATATAGGGACATTTATGAATGAAGGCTCGAAATTAAAGAAATGTACAAGATCTTGCTATCCCCTTCCAAGAACCACACTTCTTTAAGGATTTCTCGATAATTACGACCATAATACAAATGGAAGGGAAGGGAAGGGAACGGGATGCCATATCGTGACCCATGATTAGTACAATAGCTATGGCCTATGAGAAGGGTAAAGTGTAATTCTCGAGAAATTCAACTCAAACAAACGCAAGAGTATCACAATGGACATACTCATGATCAAGAAAGCTCAAAGCTACTTGAGTTAGAAGAATAACCATCAGGCACACATAGGTGAAAACATTAAAATCAAATTGAGAAAGGATTTTGCCGCCTAAATGTAATACTAATTAATCACAATAGCAAAACAGGTACAAGAAAATTGTTGGTCAGTTTCTTAACTAACCTCTTAATGTTTTCTTACCCGAAACTTACAATTGGAGGAAAAATTCCTTCGTAATTAATGGACCAATAAGGTTTAGAAGCATGTAATAATTATGAAAAATAGATTAACCGAAAAGAGGAGTAGGGGCGGCACAAAAAATTAATTGTAAACCAATACAACAATGCATTTCGCAAGGAAATCGAACACCTCGGAAATTGAAAGTTACCTTTAGGAGATCATGGGAGGGCTAACAGAGTTGGCAAGGACACCGGCTTCTATAAATATAAGAAGGCACTGATGTAACAACAACCCCAAACTACAGCGAGACAATAATTCCCTTCCCCAAAAGAGTAAAAACAATCGTAAAATTTTGTGCAAGAGGAGTAGAATCATAGCAAAAAAACCAAGCCCTGGAAACTTGAAGTCCATTGCAGCTAGCATTGAACCCAAGTTGATTAGCTCCAAGTTTTCAATGTAAAAAAAAAGAGAGAGAACGCGGCGGAATAACATCAAAAATAAATTGCAGGAAACAAACATCCACAATTCAATTCATTCTTTCACTAAGAAAAGAAGGCAAAAATGACTTGAAAGGAAATAATAGTTGATACGAAAAACAAATAGAAATACATACTTGGAGATAAGTTAGCATGTCATCCGTCACTAATTTCACTCCTACCTCTTGCTGTCTAAAAATTCATCAATAGAGATTTTCCTGAAAAAGAGAGAGCAATAACTTAGGTGAATTTCTCTTATGTGGATGAATTAAAAAGCACATCTCTTCCAGGTTAGCAACTGAACCGAAGCGCATTAAGTTAGCCAAATTTTTTTTTTTTTTGGTTTTGGCCACTTACTTATGTAAGGGTGTGTGCCTTGTGCAGGACATGATCGATTTTACACAACTCGTGTTTTTAGTAGTCTAAAACAACCGACGGTTGATGTTGTTCATGTTCGGTCAACCTACCTCGGGCTACATAGTAGCCGCTTCCATAATCAGGGGAGCCCCTTTATTGGAGCTACTTGAGATAGTTGTAAGTACTATTGAACTCCCATTTTCTAGCCAGCACTTGCATCAAGCACTTTTAAAAAGGGGAAAGTGGTATGTTTCTAAAAGGCTAGAGACTATCTTAAACACGGGTATGGATTTAAATGACTAGTTGTTTTCTAGGAGGAGTGATAAACGCGATGTGATAGGTCAATAACATTTGCTACGCTTCCATGATGGTTGTGTGTGGTGTTGGGGGGTGGGGGCGTTGTTGTAGGGAAGCATATTTTATATCCTAAACATTATAGCTTACACCATAGAAAACAAAGAGACAAAGGGTAAATTATCCCTCTAAGTACTAATTAGGCACCCTAAGCTAATAAAACACATGAAACAGCAACTTACGGTTCATTTTAAAGTGTTTTAGCCAAATAAAGTCGAGCTTTTCCACTTGTTAGGCTTAACAACATTAAACCTCTTACAAATTTCTATTATAATCTTGTTCACCAAGACCGGTGAAGTACTTAACACTTGATTCCTAACCATCCATAGATGATAGACCATTGCACAAAACCATCCTTTTTCCCGATTTTCGAGCTTAACTTCCCTTGCCCCTTTTTCTAGCATCTCTAAATAGTCTTGACTCGCTGAAACCGATGCCAAGTATACATTCTAACTCTACTCGACGGGAGTGACAGGTGAAATAAATATGCTCGAACCGATTTCTTGTCTTGACTACACATCCGACAATCCGATTCCCGCACATATTGAACTTGTGCACTATGTCTCGTAACGATAGATCCGCTCCAGTTGACACTTCACTTTGTTTAGATTACCCTTTAACCAAGAATAACCATTGGCAATGGCTTACCCGTATTTACCAGTTTCCATCCCTTTTGCTCGGACTGACCTTTATTTTACTTTTTTGCCGTACGGATACTCTTCCAACACCAGCTTGCATCCATAGGTAGTCTACATTCCCAACAATTGTAATTTTTGATATACGCATATTCACCTGAAGGACATCTCGCCTTTTAGCATAATTTCCAAATACTTGCCAATAGCCGCTGCATTCCATATGATGCGCCTCTAACCTACAATGCTTTTTAGGCTTGCAAATGTGATCTTTCAAGAACAACATGACCTACTCAAATTAACTCCCTTGCCACATTTGTATGTTTTGATGGTATTAATTCAAGCATTCAGCATGAATCAAATAAAGAACTATCTGTTTGCTCTTTTTAATAGAAGACAAGCCATCTGCAAACAAGCTTGTCTATTATGCTTTAAAACAGTCAAACATAATAGACTTCTAATATGATTCTTAGGCTACCACTCCTTAAGAGCATCGGAATTCAGATGACCTGATTATCCATGTGAGGTTGTGTGGAAAGTGATTTATTTTATTCAGTATATGGACTAATAAAAATAGTGTACTATATTGCAACTCCATTAACTGGGGAACATTGTACAATATTGTGCTAATTCTAGCATAGTAAGATCAACTCTATTATCTAAGAATTCATACATAAAGTTGGCCTTCTTATATGGCTTTTATTACTCCAGCAGCTTAAGCTTTGAAAATTAACTTCTTTTCTTGTATATGGAAAACCAGTATTTTTTATTTAGTAGCTCCCCACCCACACTGAGCTTGATGTTGAACATATATATATATATATATATATATATATATATATATATATATATATATATATATATATATATATATATATATATATATATATATATATATATATATATATATATATATATATATATATATATATATATATATATATATATATATATATATCTGCATTAGTGTCTTTATGTGAGTTTCATATTGTTGTCAACATGCGTGTGCTACATATTAATGTGTACTGGTTTGTTCTCCACTAAGTTCACTTCCCGAGATTGTGTTTCAATTCTTGAATTTCCTTTGTGTAGTTAATTATTACTGCCTTATTATAATTGATTAATTGGACAATGCTGATTGATGTCCTCTCTACTACTTGTAGCTTCCAGCATGTATTGCTAGATGACTGAAATACCTTACACTAGAATTGGCTTCTATGCCTCCGCACCAGTCGCTAAAGGAGGTTAAATTGTTTGGCTTTAGAGGTGATGATAACACCATGGAATTTCTTTCCTATCTTTCTGAAAACATTGTTTCTCTTCAGAAGATCGATATTCCTCCACATAGTACTATTAGGATTGCAGAAGATCTAGAACTTAATCATACATTATATTGGAAATCAGATGCTGCTGAACATGCTACGAATTGTGTGTTACAGCTCAGACAAACTTTGCATGCTGATACCCAACTGCTATTTCATAATGATGACTAGTAAGTTCAGTAGTATGTTGTGGCCTGACGTTGCTCCTGGGTTGGTTTTGTAATTTTGATTTATCTATCGGATATTTATTTTTAAAAAATAAATTTAATATTTTGCTTGGCAATTCCTTGTATTGATAATTTGCTGATAAGCAAGTGAAACAGTAAAAGTATTTGGATGTATGACATAATCCATGTGCAACTCAACATATCACTTGCTTGGTTGCAAGCAAATAAGGAAGTGTAACTTCCTAGATATTATGTATATAACAAGCTGTTTGGTTTGCACGAGTTGAGAACACGAGGGAAGTGAAAGTTCCTTAGGAATTTGGAATTTCAACAAAACATGGGAAGTGGTTTACCAAGGGAAGGGTGGGTAAAACCAGACTTGCTATGTCAATGTCTAGGAAGTGTTAAAATTCCTTGCATCTACCAAACAAGTGATGTCTACTTATTAAAAAATTTACAAGGGAAGTAACTTCCTAGGTATAATTACTTCCCTTGGGAATCTATTTCCCATATCAACCAAAACTATGCAATGAAACTTTGATTTGCTTACAATATTTTTGAGGGCTTCAATAATCTATTATTTGTATTAGCAATATGTATTTTTTCACTCAAAACGAAGTGAACTTATAGAGTTCAAGTATCTAAGAAAGACCAGGAAAAATGCAATTGGAAATTCAAAGACTTGAAATATATATATATATATGTGTGTGTGTGTGTGTGTGTGTGTGTGTGTGTGTGTGCGCGCTAAATAAAATTCATACCACAGATACCATATATCATGGTACAAAGTTTATTGCCATGTTTCAAGTTAAAACAAATCATGCATTTGACATTGTTTTGGCTTTTAACCAACTTTTAACCAAGTCCAATGATGCTACATCGGAATAGGATCATGTGAAAACGGTTTTCACCATGAAATCAGGTACATTGAAGGTTTAAAGGGGTACGTGTGGCTACAATATGTGAAAGGGGGCATGTTTTGCACTATTTGTGAACAGTACGTCACAAATGCGTGTACCCGTTTAATCGTTACATGTACCCTTTTTTTTAATTTCTTTCTGGATTTCACATTTTCACACAAGTTATGGTTTTCACGGGATCTTGACTCATATAACTTTTTGTATGCTTTACATGAAATTTAGCATTGCTTATAAGGTCTTAGTTTAGATTAATTATTTAGATGACATATACTTCCTTTAAATGCAAATTTAGGGTATTATCTAAGAGACAAATTATTCCAATATTGTATTTAAAAAGAAACAGAGAAAGTATAAGTTTTGAATTCCTTAGAAACCAAGATTCAGTTACATCCTGAAAAACAAAGATAATAACCCATAACTAAGTCATTCATAATTCTCTTATGACATGTGGATATACAATTTCAATAATACTACTTTGTATTATAAACCGTTATATGTCATCAGGATTTACTTAAAATCGCCCAAAAATATAGATTAGAATTATGTAAGCACTAACTCTATTCTCTCTCTAAAAAACACATCAATGCTTCGACAAGCAATGCGAGACCACCGAGAACCAACACCACCACCATCGATTTTTACACAAAAGAGGAAGTAGTAATATACTTCCTCCGTTTCTAAATAAGTTTTGGAAATGTCACTATAAGTGACACCAAGCTCAAAATGGAAATTCATAAGCTCTAAGATTACACAATTACCCTTACTCACCTAACTTAAATATATCTAATTATACTACATTTCCCTCTTTACTTAATCTAATTAACCAATTATAATTTTTTAACCCCCAACGAGGCAACAACCACCACCTAACCCATCCCCTCTATCTCCCCGCCTCCCACCACCACCTCCCTCCTCCCTCTCTATCTTTGGAACAACCAGCCACCACCCCCTCCATCTCTCTCCTTCTAATAACCAACCATTATGACCCACCGACGACCTCCCCCCCGCAAATGGTAACCACCCACCGGAACACCCGGTCGCCCATCACCAACCCACGACCTCCTCCTCCCGGCTCCTCTTCATCTCTCACACCCTCCTCCTTTTCTAGACTCCATTTTTTCCGGCTCCTTTCTCTCTTTCACACCCAACCCCACCACCACTGAGAAGATAACCACCTGAGAAGATACCAATCATTAGTACAACCTAACCAATAACATAAAGAACTACAGAAATGGTAGGGTTGTGAGTGCGTAGCGGAAGCAGATTAAAGATATAGAGAATGAGAAAAATAATAGAGTTGGAAATATGTGGCAAGAAGAGTAGTAAAAATGGACACACAATTTAACGTGGGAAAAATCCTCAAATAGAGGCAAAAAACCCACGGACGACGAGTACCCTAAAATCCACTATATGAAATAGGAGAGTACAAGAATCACCCGAAACTTATAAGGGTGAGTAGTACAAATACAACTCTCACTATAATAGAAAACTCACAAAGGAGTAGTGCAAAGAATAGTGGATTAGTAGATTGTGTGTTGGGAAATCTCCAACCTCATAATATCTTAGAGAGTCGAATCTCCATGATGGAGCTAATAGTAATAAACCTACATATTGTAGGTAATATCTCTCTAAGCCGAAATATTATATAGGAGGAACACTCATAAAGTGTATAAAAGGATCGGAGCCATGTGTAATATTGGAGGATTGTGTAATGGTGGATTACCTCCAAAAGTATGCCCAACATTACATATATATAGCTATGTAATGCTCTTGATGTCGGTTACTTAAAGTCGGCTAAAATGTCCCAGAATTATGGAGAAACTTCTTCATCATGATATCTAGAAATATCCTCAAATAGCCGACATTATCTTAAGTCAATGAGCATGCTAGAATTACCTAGCAATATAATCTTGAGCACCGACATTTTAACATGGACCAACTGAAATTTGAGCTTAAAATATTGGGCCATAAAATTTGGGCCATACAACCCAACAAGAAAACATAAGGAAAATACAAGCCGTTGAAAGCATTGAAAAAACTAAGTAGAAGCCTAAGGAACAAGTAGCATTCGGAGCTTCACCCCTAGCATTGG
This sequence comes from Beta corolliflora, assembly GCA_947648045.1. Classification (NCBI taxonomy): domain Eukaryota; kingdom Viridiplantae; phylum Streptophyta; class Magnoliopsida; order Caryophyllales; family Amaranthaceae; genus Beta; species Beta corolliflora. The sequence continues at coordinate 39,062 of CANSZD010003689.1, forward strand.
AAAGATCAGTTTCAAAGGCACAGGCAACAGGAAGGGCGGCATAGTGCCATGAATTTGAAATTCATCCTGCATCTTGTGAGCATACTTAGCCAAAGTGTGAGCCAGCAATAAACTTTGAATTAGCAGAAGTTTGAACATGTGAGAGAGTTATGACAATGATGAACTTTAAGTGTGTGCCATGAATTAGAACAACTTTGAACATATGAGAGAGTTATGACAATGATGAATTCATGGTTGGGGTGAGCTTGAGCATGCTCCGGAATAAACAACGGGATATTTTTGCGTTAATTCAACTTCCAAGCTGGGTGACACCTTTAGACCTTGCAAGTAGCAAGCTTTCTTTTAGAGCAAACATCTCATCTGCAAACGGAGAAATTGCATGAAATTTCTTTGAAGACCCAATCTGCCGAGACCCATTAGATCGCCTAATTACTTCTCCACCGAAGCTTTGTCATTGCGCTTCTAGTCTACTGAATCCTGGTTGAGGAGGTTTCAAAACTTCATAACTGTCATGTATAGCCTGCACTTGAACTTGGTTAGGCTGGAAGACAGTATTAGTGTGCATGTGATCAGCAAGAAAACCATTAATGACAAAAGTGCAACGTTGCATTGCACCATCAAAACTTGCTCTATTCCTCATTTTCCATAGCCAAACTGCAATGAAATATACCTTGTTTCCATTCATCATTCATTGACATATTATAACTAAACCAATCCATCTAAGTAGCAATGTAAAATTTTAAGTAATTGATATTGAATAAGTGACCCAAATTTTGAAAAATCAAGTTCCAAACAACTGAAGATGAGTAACAATCTCTAAAAAGATGTAAATGGTCCTCAGGTTGACAATAACAGTGAGTACAAACTGGATTAAAATGGATGATTCTACTGTAATATGGAATACTAATTCACAAAGACTTTTTAACATGATGCAGTGGCAGTCAATGAACCAAAAAAGAGAAACTTTACCATACCCCACTATTGATTCCTCGTAAAACTATGTGTCTAAATAAGTGTGACACTTATTATGAGACGGGGGAGTACTGTGATACTGTCCTTGATTGCAAGGTTTGCAATGTAATTAAAAAAGAAAAAGTATGTTTCCTCTCAAGCATGTACTCTTTGATGTATCAGCTCTAAATTACAAACATAAACTTACAATCAATCATATTGTACGCATATATATAGACTATTGAGTGGAAAACAACAGTTGTTCAAAGATTCTTGCCAACCTCATTTGTGTAGATAACACCAGCCGAGCACACTACAGCATTATCGTTAGAAGTAACACCAATAGCTCCATCCTTCACTATTTGTATAGAATATGCCAAAGCGACTGCAAATGCAAAAATAAAATAAAAAAAATAAAAAATAAATAATTAAATAATTAAATTAAATTAAATTAAATTAAATTAAATTAAATTAAATTAAATTAAAACAAAAAATAAAGAAGCATACGATTATGCTGTAAGTTATAAAGGTTCCTACAGCAGGAACAAACTCGAGATGAGGAGAGAAATCAAATACGAATAGGAGGCGGCTTCCATTTCTTTTTGTCCACTACCTCAAAGTACTTCTTCACATACAAATCATAGTAACTGAAACATAATGAATTGGACAATGCAATGGTGATGCATGTAAATCAGAAGGAATAATATATAGAACTAATAGAAGACAGAATTAGGAGTCACTTTTAAGGTCTCTCTAATGTTTGGTTGATCTTCTTGCTCTACTATTGGCCTTTCAATATTCAGAATTTGGGCCTTTCTATTGTTTGAATGATTTTCTTGTGCTTTACTATTGTGGTTGAATGCATAACTAATCAACTGGGACAATGATCCTAAGTCCTAACAAATTCATACATGAAGTGATATAAGGATCTAACACCTAAAGTTTATTTAATAAAAGAAACATACCCTCCACTTCGCACTAGTCGTCTTCTAGATTTGTCAAAACCAGACCTGGTAGCAATGACAAAACTTCAATAAGAGAACAAAACACAAAGACTATTTTTGTGCTACTGAAGTATAAAGAAGATCTACCTGGTATTAAAGACTATTTTTGTGCTACTGAAGTATAAAGAAGATCTACCTGGTATTAAAGACTATTTTTGTGCTACTGAAGTATAAAGAAGATCTACCTGGTATTATAAATAAGTCAATAGGGTCACTTGCTTGCATAACTGCATTACCACAAAAACTATTAGAGAAGCAGAACACTTCTAGCGATATAAGATTCATGACATTTGTAAAGGTCCCAATAAAGGCATGTTAGTATCGATCAAGCTCCTTATATACCCATCACATTTGGCATGTGCACTTTTAGAAACCAAACTTAAATCACTAAGCAGTTCAAATACTATGAGTAACAATCAGCACGGAGTATATGGCTCCACAATTTCAACATAGCATCGAATTTGAGGCAAGTATTACAAGTTTCTTAAATCAATAAGCATCCAAATGTTCTGAACATGAAATCTAAGTACTAACAGAGGGAGGTAATTAGTCAAGAGCTATTAATAAAATATTTAAATGACAGGCAAAGCAAAGAGGAAAGAAATCAACAAACGGTCTTCACGCTCGTTTCCATCATGATCCTGCAGGGTTGGTTCCAAAATGTTCAAAATGTTGGGGATTAAACCATCATAGCTTGAAACGTAGAGCATATTCATGTTGCTATTCTTATCTTCAATGCGTGATAGATATTGCTTTTTCCTGTTAGTTCTTGGAACAATTATCTTCAAATGAGAATGCAGTGTAAGAACCTTCATATTTAAGTGGTACATAGAATGCTTGGAATTCTCCACTCCAGACACACATTAATTTACGAAGACATACAACAGCTTTTGATATTAAAGTGTAGTTGTCTATGATAGCAGCTATATCATTCGTAATGTTCAACAGGAAAGGTTATGAATATCACCATATCGATTTTGTCCCTTTATTTATATCACAAAGCAAACTATGATTCCTCCCACTACATTGTAGATATCTAATATGAAAGCTTCTATGTAAAACACAAAGCCACAAACTGCTTATGTCAGCATATCAGCATCTCTTCTTCAAATAAAGTAGAACCTTAAATTCTACCATAGCCCGTTTCAGCATATCAGCATTCTTGAACTGCAGGGATTATAAATGACATTGGCACTCCCTGATCAGTCATCATGTTTCCTTCAGCCTTCACCTTAGTATACTCTTCCTCATCCCTCACCATCACCATACATTCTTCTCTGCCCTGTGCTCTGAACTCTGAAGCAAGACTTAAGTGGAGCTCTCTAGCCTCCTCTAACTCCCTCTTATAAGCTTCATATGGTGTAGTATGATGAAAGAAAGACTTTGGTGATGAGAACTGCGCCACAATAGCATCTCTGTTTTGCCGATAGCCGTCATTCATAGTCAACAAAGGAATCCCTTTACATAGCTCAACATGACCCTCTTCAACAAGAATACGCTGGTTATCTTCCGCAATGGAAGCCGCTTCATCACCCAACCTTAAGCGAGAAATAGCCATCACACCCTCGCACACTTGCACTTTAGTGGCCCATTGCAACTGACACAATTGAGATTCTTCAAATCCATGACTTAGCAAAGACTGCATGGCCTTAATCCTTACCCTGATCTCCAGGGACTTCTCCTCCAAATCTTTTGCTTTGTTGGACATATGCAATGCCATCCTTGATAACTCTTCATGCTCCTTAGCTTCTTTGGCTTCATTTTCCACCTTTTCACTCATATCATCCAATCTTTCATGCATCTCTGTTGTCATCTTTTCTACATAGTTCTTAATGTCTGTAGACTTTAAGATCACACCTCTTAGGTTTAATGTCATCGTTTTCAGCCCATCCTCCATCTCAGTTTTTACAGTGGGTGCTAATTTTGCCACATCTTGTATTGCCTTACAACTTCTTGCCATCTCTTTCTTCATATGTTGTATAGTTTCAGCCCTTCCTTTCACAATAATGGACACTCTCATCAACTCCTCTGATATAATTTCCAGTTCATGAAAAGTAACTGCAATAAAAAATAACATAGTTTTATTTATTTATTTATTTATGATACAGTATATCCTTTTATACTATTTATAGAGAGTGAATTGATAAGGGATGATATTTTCCATTCAATATTCACTGAAATTTATACAGGTTAATTGAGTAACAAAATACGGAAAGCAAATGGTACATATGGCTAAGATTAAGGCAAGTAATATCAAGATTGATTATATGCTAAAATTAAAACTATATTATATCCCTAAGATTGTGGAAGAAAATATGGACAATCACTGGTCAATCCTTATCAATATATACTAACATACAAATCATATGGAATACTATGTTAAGTCTCACCGTATTTCGGCTGGCCAGCTTTGCCTTCATTTGGCTGCAGCTTCTTCTTCCTTTTCTTCTTCTTTTTCTTCGTTGCTAACCATGACAATAATCAAACACAAACTATAAACTCAAATTTTCTTGAAACAAGAAATATAAATTATACAGGAAAAATTTGATGAAAAAGCAACTATAACAATATGTCGTAATCAAAACATGATAATTAAACTCAAAATTTAGGAAATCAGAACAAAAGGTCTAGAGATTCCTTGAAATACAAGAAAAATTGATGAAAAAGTAACAATAACAATCTATCTTAATCAAATACTTTTTAATTTTTATATCATAACCAAACTCAAAATTTCTTGATACAAAAAATAGAGAATCAGAACAAGAGATCTCAAGATCACAAAGAGTAAAACAATGAGAACAAATAAATTCCTTGAAAAATTGATGAAAAAGAAACAATAACAATATATATAATCAAATACTTGTATATCAGTATTGTTGTAGCCTATAAATCTACGGTTCCTTCCTAGACAATTGGGCTCATCAGAGCCGTACATGTGTCCTCCCCTAATTAAATCAAGGAAAAAAGATTTATCCCTTGGGTTGTATTCAGTTGGGGGAAAAGGCTTACTTTTCTGGCCCAAAAGCTAGTCAGAGCCCAGCCCCTTGAAGATGGCTGCAAGTGATTGGTTGGTAAATTTTCACAAATCATGGTCTGCCACGTGTCAAGATATGATTTCTTAGCCAATTAGATGCCACTATTCTAGGGCAGTTTTTAAGGTTAGCTGTCATCTTGCAATCACTATAAATACCCCTGAAATCAGGAGAAATATCATTCAATACAAACAGTGCAAAGTTACTCTGTAAAAATACTCTCTCACTTTCTCTCTCTAGATCTACTTTCTCCTTACAACTCCTGATATCTGACTTAAGTTTCGGAGGGGGAACTACCACCCAAACCTCCAGGGTGGGTCCCTGCAGGTTTGGGAACGAAGCTCATGTTCGCACCAAGCAGATTCAGCCATTGTTGCACAAGTCTCCAATTGAAGAACATCTAAGAGATACTAGTTTACTTGCTAGACAAGCAAGCTCAGCCTATAGCTTACTTGTAGGACAAGAAGACTAAACATTTGGCGCCGTCTGTGGGGAGACGCAACGATGACTGACTGTCAATCGTCCAATGTGGCTAGAAATCAAAGTTTTCAGGTCAATGTCGAAGACACAGTAGATCATGAGAGACCGCCTCGAGGAAGGGATAGACCCCCGTCCATCATCAATGTCCCTGGACAAAGCCAAGTGCCTGTTATACAGGAGAATCTTGAGCGCCCAGTGACTGCTGCCCATCTTGAGAACGTCTTAAATGATTTTCAGACTAAGATGGCAGCCGTCGTCCAGGAACAGATCAAGAGCAACATGTTGTTTTTCCATCTTAACCCTGAGCCGCTAACAATCTAGCTCCTCTTAGGGGGCGTTCCCAAGAAAATCGTCCAGGTCCTAGTGGACCTGTTCGTCAGGAACCATCTAGGAGGATGGCCAGAGGAAAGCAGCCAGAAGGCAGTGAACAGGGAAGGAAGATGGACTGGAACCTGGTGGTCAGAACCCGGGATCAAGTTCGTCCAAGCGGGCGCCGAATGGAAACAGATGCCAGGGAGTATCTAGAGGCGAAGAAAGCGGCTGCATTACAACGGTCGGCGACAGGTTCTACACCATACTTGAAGGACCCTCCTTTGAGGCTGCCGTCCAGAACGGAAGGACGAAGTTTAAGCGTCTCTCTTGCTCATCCAAGACAAGAGAGGACAGTGGTTTAATCCATAGTCTATAGATGTCCAGCCCCTGCCAACACTTCATCTGATCCTGTGATAAAGGAATATCGTAAGGAGTTTGTACCCATCGAGGGATAGTTGGGAGCCCTCCGGATTAACTGGCCCACTCCGCTCTCGGCCAGGATCATGGAGGCGCCCCCATTCCCAAAGGTTAAACTCCCTACCATAGAACCTTTTGATGGAACAACAGATCCAGACGATCACCTATCCGCTTACAAGCATTAGATGTACGTCCATGGAGTGGATGATGCTACGTGGTGTAAGAACTTTCCAGCAACTTTGAAGGGAGTAGCACAGAAGTAGTTCAACAATCTTCCACCCAATTCAGTCAACAATTTTACTGAACTCAGTTTCTTATTTACTAGTCACTTTGTTGCCAATAAGCAAGAGCAAAAAACAAGCATGCACTTGGGTAAGGTTGTCCAAGGACCTAAAGAAGCTCTTAGGAGTTTTGTTAAGAGATTCAATCTAGAAGCCCTGCAGATTCAAGATCTTAATGCGGGGGTGGCCTTTGACGCCTTTATCAGAGGACTAAGGCCAGGAAGTTTTAAGTTCGATCTTGTTAAGAAGAAAATCACCACTCTTGCCGAGACATTAAGGGAAGCCGAAGCATTTATACACGCCACTGAAGTATGTGCTGAGGCAAAGCACCCCGAGTCCAAAAAGCCTGAAGAGGTTGCTCAGCCAAAAAAGAGCAACCCCAAAAATGCCGAGACTTGGGCAATTACCTCAACCACTACTTCGTCCAGAAGGAGCAAGATATAGGAATATGAGCCTTCTTCATCCAACCCATCGAATTCAGCAAGGACCAATACTCCATTCTCATGGAGATAAAGGACCAATATGAGCTGAAGGCTCCAGCTGAGATGAAGACTCCTTACAGAAATAGGGACAAGAGCAAATACTGTCATTTTCACAAGGACTGCGGTCATGAGACTAATGAATGCAAGCACCTTAAGAGGGCTTTGGAGGATCTAGCTCGAAAAGGAAAGATGAACTCCTATTTGCCTCAAGGGGGAAGGAAGTTTCAGAGGAAGGATGATCGGCAGACTAAGAAGAAAGAGAGTGAAAGCACGGACGAGGATGTTGTCCTTGTAATTTCAGGAGGGTTTGCTGTTGGAGGACCAACCAATAGAGGGTACAAAAACTACCTCAAGGAGCTCGGCCAAGTCTTACTAGCCGATCAGACAAAGGCTGAGCCCTTCCCAAAAGTGGTAGTTAGTGAACAAGATCGGGGGAAGCTGGCGAAGGGAAAGCGTCTGAAATTGTAGGGACCAAGTGGCCTCGTTGCAGATGGCAATTGAGAGTCCTCAGACGCTTGCCGCTCCCTCCAGGAAAACGTCTAAACTTCTTCCCTGCAAAAAAAGGAAGTATGAGCTTGTCAAGGAGGAGCCATCCTCGTCTGAGGAGGTGATGGCTATTATGGGGCTGGCACAAGAACGACCAGAGTCGGTGGAAGCTCCAGAAGATGTTTGTTTGGATGAAGCTCGTCCCGAAAGAACCCTCAAGATTGGGTCTTCACTCTCTCCGGATTTGAAAGGCCTTTTAATCAGTTTGCTGAAAGAATTTCAAGACGTTTTTGCTTATTGTGTTGAAGAAATGTCTGGAATCGATCCAAAGATAGCCGTCCACCGGCTGAATGTCGATCCAAGTTTAAAACCTGTTCGTCAAAACAAAAGGCATTTAGGACCGGTCAGGAACCAGGCGGTCGACCAGGAAGTTCAGAAGTTGTTGGAATCAAAATTCATCAAAGAGACTTATTATCCCGAATGGATAGCGAATGTAGTCATGGTGCCAAAGTCTAACGGCACTTGGAGGATGTGTGTGGACTACACCGATCTCAACAAGGCTTGTCCCAAGGACAGTTTCCCCTTGCCCAAGTTGGATCGATTGGTGGACTCCACATCCGGCCATACTTTGTTAAGCTTCATGGATGCATATTCAGGCTTTCACCAGATCCCCATGTGGACAGAGGATCAGGACAAAACGTCCTTCATTACTGAGAAAGGGTTGTATGGCTGGCTGAGGATGCCTTTCGGCCTTCGTAATGCGCCGGCCACCTTTCAAAGACTGATTAACACCGTCTTTCAGCCACAGTTGGGAAGAAACATGGAAGCATACATTGATGATATGATAGTCAAGAGTCGGCAAGAGGAAGATCATGTTGGTGATTTGAGAGAAACTTTCGAAACTCTTAGAAAATACAAGCTAAGATTGAACCCCAGCAAATGCGTCTTTGGAGTCTTGTCGGGGAAGTTCCTAGGCTTCTTAGTAGATCAAAGGGGAATAGAAGCCAACCCTGAGAAGATCCAAGCTATTCTAGGCATGAAATCCACGTCAAAGATAAAGGAAGTTCAACGATTGACGGGTTGCTTAGCTGCTCTTGGACGATTCTTGTCTAAGTCGGGCGACAAGTGCCATCACTTTTTCGCTACTATCAAGAAGAAGGCCAAGTTTGAGTGGACAGCAGAAGCTGAGCAGGCGCTTCAGCAAGTCAAGGATCACCTTCGACAACTGCCTAGGTTGGTCAGTCCAACCGAGGGGGAGAAACTCTTTGTATACTTGGATGTGTCCACTCAGGCTGTGAGTGCTGTTCTGCTAGCTGAAAGAGAGTCCGTGCAAGTGTCAATATACTTTGTGAGCCATGTGCTCAAGGATGCGGAAAATAGGTACACTCCAGTCGAGAAGTTTGGATTGGCCCTCGTCATGGCCAGCAGAAAGTTAAGGCCTTATTTCTTAGCTCACAATATACTCGTCTATACTGACCAACCCTTGAAGCAAGTTTTGCAAAAAATGGAAGCCGCTGGACGGATGTTGAAATGGGCTGTTGAGCTTAACATGTTTGATATATCATTTGAACCAAGGAAAGCCATTAAGGGGCAGGCCTTGGCAGATTTTATAGTTGAGCTTACTCGGCTAAGTATTGAACCAATATTTGATCCAGCTGAAGGGAGGAAGCATTTGACGCTTATGGTTGATGGATCGTCCACTGTAAATGGATGTGGGGCAGGAATCATTTGTCAATCTCCTGAAGGAGACAAGTTTGAATACGCACTAAGATTCCAATTCCAAGCGTCCAATAACGAAGCTGAATATGAAGCACTTCTAGCTGGAATCAAAATGTGTAAAGCGGCAGGAGCTCTGGAAATTGAGGCCAAATCGGACTCTCTCTTAGTCGTCAGTCAAGTCAATGGAGATTTTGAATGTAAAGAAGCATCAATGGGCAAATATATGCGTCTGATCAAAGATGAGATTGAGTCGTTGAAACGATTTGTTCTCGACCAAGTGCCAAGGTCAGAAAATCATCAAGCAGACGCTCTCTCAAAATTGGCCAGCTCGGCTGAAGGTGATGCGCCAAGAACAGTGTTTTGGGAAGTTAAACCAAAGAAGAGCATTGACCAAGAACAAATCATGTTTCTTAGCCGAGGGGCAGTTTGGATGGAGCCAATAATAGAATACAAGAAGACAGGACGGCTGCCTTCGGACCCTGTGGAAGCTAAGTACATGAAGGCTCGAGACAAATGGTTTGAGCTATGGGATGAGACCCTTTACAAGAAGTCATTCAATCGTCCTCTCCTCAAGTGCATCACCAGAGAAGATGGCCTAGAGGTTCTGAAGGAACTCCATGAAGGAGCTTGTGCATCTCACATTGGGGGAAGAGCATTGGGAGAAAAGGCTTTAAGGACGGGGTATTACTAGCCTACCTTAAAGGAGGATGCCCTCGTCTATGCAAAGAAGTGCGACAGTTGTCAGAAGCATGGAAATCTGCATCAGAAGCCGTCCAACTACTTAAGTCCCATCTTGTTCCCTCTACCTTTTGCCAAATGGGGCATGGATATCTTAGGACCTTTCCGGTGGCCCTTTGGGCAAAAGAAGTTTGTGATAGTAGCTGTGGACTACTTCACTAAATGGATAAAGGCTGAAGCCATGCGGGGTATAACAACGAGTGACGTCAAGGGCTTTATTTGGAAAAACATTATAACTCGTTTTGGCATGCCACAGTCCATCGTCTTTGATAATGGTCCACAGTTCGAAACGTCTAAGCTGAAAGATTGGCTGGCAGAAAGGGAAATCAAAGCCCACTTCGCTGCAGTCGCCCACCCACAAGCCAATGGGCAAGTAGAGTCCTTCAATAAGATCCTATCCAATGGAATCAAAAGGAAGTTAGATAATGCTAAGGGACAGTGGGTTGAAGAACTACAGCTGGTATTATGGTCTATCAGAACCACCGCCAAAAATTCTACAGGGGAGACACCCTTCATGTTAGTCTATGGCACTGAAGCCGTCTTGCCCATTAAAATAGAGGAACCCACCCTCCGAGTCATGCTGTACACGGAAGATGCCAACTGGGCTGCATTGCGCACGGCTTTGGATCAGGTACCATTCTATTTTTACCTACAATGCTTTCTATCTCCTCTTGTAATTTCCTCATTTTCTCCGGATGCTTCAAAAGAGATGCAAGTGCGCACTTTACTATGTTAGTAGCACTATCAATTGCTGGCACAACTAGGTCTATTAAAATTGCTTTGATACCATCTCTCTCAATAGCATATAGAGATGGCAATGGGTAGGATCTGGACAGGGTCCTCTAGGATCCAGATTCATATCCGTTTTTTAGGCAAGGATCCAAATCCTACCCGGATCCGCTGGGTAATAAAATAGCGGATCCAGATCCAATGGATCCTACGGATCCGGGTCCTAAACGGGTCCAAAATGGATCCTAACCTATTTTCTTCAAACGACCCTAATTTTCACAATAATTAGAGATTCTAAAGAACAAAACAACGCCATTTAACATCTTCATTTGTCGATGTTGAAGTAAGCAAGCATTCAACCTTAATATAACAAATACGAGCATAAATAACATTAAAAGTTTTAACATTAATTTTTACCTCTTTAATTATATATTTTAAAATAACTTTCAAAGACGGGTAATGGATCCGGATCCGGGTAATAATTTAGGACCCGGTCCAGACCCGTTTTCCAAAACTAGGATCCATATCCTATCCGGATCCGTAGGGTCCAAAATTTGAGGATCCAGATCCGTTAAAAAAGGGATTTGGAACTACGGATCCGGGTAGGGTTCATTACCCACTGACATCCCTAATGGCATATGATGATTTGCTATTGCTAGAGGTGTCATTGTTTTTCATCAATATAACATTACATCAACCAAATCTCTATGAGTTCGGAGGTCCCTTCGTGTCTCATCTTCATGGCTAGTGATAATTTTCTCTAAGACATCATCTACAATCTTCATTAGATTTTTGATGCGTCTTTTAAGACCCTGTGATTACATATGATTTATAATTTACTTCTGAAAAGTTAAAAGAGAAACCTTCTACTAATATGTTTGGTCATGGACTTACACTTATTGTAGGAACCTGATGACTATTGAGACAAGATAAACATCTAAAAATAAATTACGAGACCTCAAATATGTAGTCTTTTCTTTAGTAAAGTGTGGTAGTTGAAATTAGAAAACATCAAAAGAGAGTTTTGAGAAAAAAAAAAAACATATATAGAAGCATCGATGTGTTATATAGGAAAAAGAAATGGAAAATGGAACCTTCGTATAAAAATGTAAAAGATAACGTATCAAAATTGTATCAGTGCTTCCCATGCATGCGCCAACAGTTACTTGCACATCCTTTCAAAACTTTTCTACAAAAACAATTATGATTTCATGATATTAGAAAAGATTATAGTTAAGCCCGAGTGATGTCCTAGGGTTTTTGTGATGTTATAATTTAGTAGTAAAGATAACTAATATTAATTGGTGAAAAAGTTGTCATTAAATAGAAAAAAATAAGTAATTTTATTCATGATTTAAGTTTTTCTCACTTCTCACCAGAGGACCCTTCTCATTGGATTTTGATTCTCTCTATCTTCATATATATATAATCCAAGATCCACTAAAAACCACTAATTTGGTAAAAATCGTGAAAACTTAAAAAGGGGTACATATAAGGTGTACAAGGTACATATGAGGTTAAAGGGATATGCATGTTTTTAACATCAAAATTGTCAGTATTCATGAAAATGCCATTAATGAAATACGCGTACCCTTATATGCCTTATATGTACCCCTTTTACACTGTTTTCACGGTGAAAACTGCTTTCACCAGATTTTATTCCTATATATATATATATATATATATGGAGTCAGGATCCCCTAAAACCACAAGTTTGCTGAAAACCATGAAAACTTGAAAATAGGGGTACATAAAAGATTTAGAGGGATAATATTTTACCATTAAAGGGGTACGCATGTTTTAATATTAAAGTTGTTAGTATTTACGAAAATGCCATTAATGAAATACGCGTAGCCGCATATGTCTTATATGTACCCCTTTTACACTGTTTTCACGGTAAAAACTGTTTTAACCAAATCCTATATAGGTGTTATATGACAATTGACAAATCAAAATCTAATCTCCCTGTTCGTTATCATTTTTTGTTTTCAGTTTTTTTTGAAAACTAAAAACCAAAAATACGAAACCAGAAAAGTGGTTTTCACTTTTTAGTTGTCAGTTTTCAAAATCATCATGATCCCAATAAATTTGTTTAATTTTTAATTCATTATAGGACATATATGATGTGACTTTGAAAATAAAAAAACCAAAATACGTGAAAAACCACGAATACCGAACGCCCGCGGTTACGGAATTAAGAGACAATTTTCTAACTAGTTAAGCATCTTTTTGCATCGAGTGATATTGTATAAAGACAATGCATGCTAAACGAACCTGAGGATCAAATGGTGCAAGAAAAGGCAAATAATCAGCAATATCCAGTGTTCCTGATAGTCTTAAAGCCTCAAGGACAACGGCTCTAAGAGCCAAATCATCCCCTTTAGGTGCACCATACAACATTCTATATATTAACTCCTCTAGGACACCACCAACGCTAGCCGCCAACATCTACAACTTGATTAACCGTTGAAGCATCCTTTAATGAACTTATAAGTTTACTCAATTCCTCTCCCCTCAACCATGCAAATGACTTTATTTTCGAAGCACTTAAAAGCTCCATGACGCATAATTTCCTCACGTTTTTCCAATATGGACTATATGATGTGAAAATAATTCCCTTAGAACCATATGAAAGATCATGAGAAACCTCGGACATAGGTCTCTTTGCACAAAGAACATCGTGGTTTCTAAGGAGGCGTTCCGCCATTTGTTGTGATGAGACCACAACGACGGGCATGGAGCCGAGGTTTAAGTACATAATAGGTCCATATTTCTTGGCTAAGTCTTGGAAGTTACGTTGAGGAAGGTTTCCTATTAAGTGAAGATGTCCTATAATAGGCCATTTTGGTGGGCTAGGAGGTAATTTTGGAGTGGTGTAGTTTATTCAGTGATTTTGAGGATGGAATTTGTTGTTTAAGTAGTTGCTTAAGTGATCTCCATGAAACCAATAGGCCAAAGAGGAGTACGAAAATTGGAATGAAAAGGGAGAGCATATTTTTATCTGGTATTCTAGCAGTAGTAGGGTTAGTTTGTATGTTTGTAGTAGTATGAGACTATGAATAGCCAAGTAGGAAGTATGTGTGATGAAATGAATGGTGCTAGTGAAGCAAGGTATATACTTATAGTCAAGGCTATGAAGTAGAAAGTGTGAACTGAGTCTAAAATATATGTTCCATAGTTATGTGTCACTTGCGAATTAATATTTTTGTATTGGTTGATTAGTGGGTTTAAAATTCTAAATTATCAAAGGTAAATTATAGTGATAAAAAAAAACACTAACAAAAATTACACATAAAAAATACAGTAGTTGCGGATAGCCTAGGATATTAGCAATCAAATAGTTTGGTTTTCTCAAAAACGGAGAAGAGTCTTGTGTTTACAAGAAGGAAAGTGGGAATAACATAGTCTTCTTGGTCTTGTATGTAGATGATATACTTCTCATAGGAAGTGACATTCCCATGCTTGAGTCAGTAAAGGAATGGTTGAAAAGTTGTTTATCTATGAAAGACCTTGGAAACGTTGAGTACATTTTGGGGATCAAGATCTATAGGGATGGGTCTAAGAGGATGATTGGACTTAGCCAACGAACTTATATAGATAAGATTGTTACTAAGTTCAACATGGAAAATTCTAAGAGATGTTTTCTTCCCATGCAACATGGCATGTCGCTTAGCAAGACTCAGTGTCATGTGGACCTGATGAGGCGCCTGCCATGGACGCTCCACCGGTGGTGGGGCGTCCATGATGGACGCCTCTGTATTATTTTTTTTTAAAAAAAATCAGTCTCCTCGTGTTGGTGTGGTGTGGTGGTTTCTTCATCTGCTAATTTGGTGAATTTCGAAACTTTACTGTTGAGTTTGCAAAGTTATGTTCATACAAGTGTTCATAAAGCCTCTGTTTTCATTATTCTGCAGAGGAATCGGAATTTATTGAATTGAAATTTGCAGAAACTTATAAAATAAGTTCTTCTCGCGGAAAATACAAGTGTTCATATGTTGGTGTGGTGTTCATAGTACATAAGTTATAAAATCTGCATTTTATAAAATTTTCCGCTGAAAAATTCTTTACTATGTTCAATAACTTATGTACTATGAACACCACACCACATATGAACACTTATCTTATAACTTTCTGCAGATTTCAATTCAACACTTGTACTATGAACATATGGCGAACATAGTACATAGGAATTGAAAATACAAGTGTTCATAATCTGCAGCGGTGTTGGTGTGGTGTTGGTGGTGGCGGCTCCAATGGTGGTGAAGGGAAAGGGGGAGGGGAAGGAAAGAAGAGAGAAAATAATGGAGGTATAAATATATAGTATAAAAATACTGTATTTAGGGCGTTAGTAGGAAATATTAGGGCGTCAAATAGCAAGACCCCAAAAAAACGGCTACTTTGATGCCCACTACTTTTTAAGACTTTGAAGTTGTATGTTGTAAATTGTAATGGTGGCATGGTGCCATGGTGATGTGGAATGGATGGCTTCCCTAGAATAAATTTTAGTTTAGTTAGGATTTGTGTATTTTCCTAATTTTAGTAGAAATAGGACTTTTGAAATCCTAATTTTTAGTAGTATTAGAATTCTTAGTTCTGTTAGGAGTTTAAATATTTTAGTTGAGTTGTAATTCTAGTTGAGTTAGAAATTCAAATTCTAGTTGGGTTAGAAATTCAAATCCTAGTTGAATTAGGATTCCTAATTGGAGTAGGATTATAGAGTCATTAGGAGTCTAGTTTGTTTGCGCCAATTAGGAGTTTAAATATTTTAGTTGAGTTGTAATACTAGTTGCGTTAGAAATCCAAATCGTAGTTGGATTAGGATTCCTAATTGGAGTAGGATTATAGTCATTAGGAGTCTAGTTTGTTTGCGCCAAATTGGAGCTTGCGCCAAATTGGAGCTTGCGCCAAATTGGAGCTTGCTCCAACTGGATTAGGAGTGTGTTTATTTCCTTGTTATCTTGTTTTAGTTTCATAGTACTAGTATGACTAGGGTTTGCTTGGGTTTGTTTTGTTTTACACGCTTTGTATATGGCTTTTTAATGCATTACTAAAATCAATTTTTGTGTGAGTTTAAAGAATTGAAAGTGCGAACCTTCTTATGCTTGCATAGAACTGAGTGTTCAAATACACGAATCGAGTGTTCAAATACACAAACCGAGATTTGTGTGATCTTGGAGTCGAGACTCACAAGAGACCCTCTTAGACCTATATTTAAGAGCCTATCCTGTTACTTTTCCATTGTTATTCGTTTACCATCCACAAACACAAAGAAAGTTCGAAACGAGCCAATAGAAAACACATCACATGGTGACGGCATTCATAAATTGTTCGGGACTTCGAGTCTTCGGTTTTCATTTCTTGTGAATTGACTTTCTTTTCGGGGTCATGCTTTTTCTAATAACAATTCGATAGCGAAAAAACCACTTAAATCTTGTAAAAAAAACACTTAAATGACTTATTTGCATTTTTTTGGCCAATTAACTAAATTGGTAAAAAAAAAGTGACCCTCAATGATAATTTGGTAAAAAAAAAACTTGCTTTTAGGACAAATTGGTAAAAATAATTGAGCTCCAACGACATTTAGGCCAATTTTTTCTATAATTTTCCGATTTGATCAAAACGTGTAGTTTACAAGTTTTTATTTTAAATTGGGTAAATAGTATGTAGTGACAAGAGAAGATGATTAGAGAAAAATAAGAAAAATCTATATAAAGGGCATATAAATGCACGCATTTAATGTTGATTAAGCTGAAAAATTTAAAAGAACATGGCCTAAATATCACTAGGAATCCATTTTATTTACCAAATTGTCGTCAAAACTCATTTAACTTACCTAAATGTCGTTTGAGCTCGATTTTTTTACCGACTTGTCACTAAAGCTTTTTTTTTTTACCAATTTATCGCTTGAGTTTTTTTATCAAATTGTTGTTGACGATCACTTTTTTTAACCGATTTGGTCAATATTTTGGACACTTATTATGCAAATTTTGGATGCAATGCACAAAGTAATTATAATAAAGGTACAAAATAAGCATGATGGATGTACATTAAAGTAAGTTTGGATGAAAGCAAATAAAATTGTAGATGTACGTAAATGAATTTTGTATGAATATAAGTAAATGTGAGTGTGCATACAAAAATGTCAGTTGTGCAAAACGAAAAAGTGAGACAGGACGTTTGTTTAAAGGGATAAAGGAGGAGGAATAGGGATAAGGGGGAAATGATAGAAAAAACTGTATGTTTTAAGGGAATGGCGATTAGAGGATTGATAAGGATATAAATAAAATAATCCTTTATCATATTAATTACATACCTAAGAAGGGTGGTGTAAGGGGGACACTCACGAGGGACAGGAAATTATTCTTACCCTTACAACATGTTTGGTTAGTGGTAATAAATTGTGGTAATGGTAATTATTTTTATTTTAAGTTTGTGAAGACATTCCAATGTTAATATCTATGGTAATGGAACTTGATGTCAAAACATGTGTTTTTCTTCATAAATTTTCACAACACTCATACACCTTCTCAAGTGGTAATGAAATTTTAGGAAGAAAATAGGTACTTTGAGACAAAGTAGCATCACCATGAATGTTGACATGGGAATGCCTTGACAAATTTGTACTAGAAACTATTATCATTACCATCATTTCATACCGCTAACCAAACGAGCCGTTAATGAAATGAAATAAAAGGAAGAGGTAATGATAGATTTAGGTTGGTTATTTTGGCTAATTTGCCATTTATCTTAATATTATTCTCAATTTATACCAAACAATGGAACATACTACTATAAGTAAAATATACATGAACTCTAGTATATAAGATTTGGAGAAAATGTGATAAAGCTTTAAATGTTTGTATTTCATTGGCTATTATAGTGGGCATTTATAACTTTGAAACATTGAAAATAGTTATAATACATGAGTTTTGGGAGTTATTTAAGACAATTCTGATATGTATTGCAGCTTGTAATAGGAAAGTGCATTCTTTTGAGTTTGCATTATCACTTGAACTTTGTAATTTTCCTTGAATGAAGGTTTTGTCTTCGTGTGGAAGGATGAGTGTTTATTTGATCATCTCCGAAAGATGAAGTTGATGGAAATGGAACTTTGGTCTTTTTTTTTTGCTTTGTCTTTATGGAGAAAATGTGATCAAGCTTTAAATGTTTGTATCTCATTGACTATTATAGTGGGCATCTATAATTTTGAAACATTGAAAAGAGATTTTTGGTATAGAACCATTTAGCATGTTGCCCTTTTTTGGTTTCTTTCTCGTTTACCTACATAGGGTATTATTCTCCATTCTCCAAAGAAAAACAAGTACCATAAAGGGTAAAACTAACAAAGTGAACCACTACTTCTACACAGCTACAGTGTGCTACTTGCTCGGCATGGAAATAAGAAGGCATATCAGTCCCACACCGATAAATTATGAGAAGCGAGGAACAAAACTGCTATAAATATATGAGACTCATTTCAGTAATCTTCACGCAACCACGCAGTGAACACAAAGCGAACTATTCTTTTGCCTTTTACTAAAGAATACCGTGTGCTCGCTGCATTGAGTGGCATACGTTTATTTTTGGAGGGTTTCCCAAAAAGAACTACCATTAAAACTAGCAAAAAGTTTCTCTTCTACAATAATCGTAATTATTCAGTGACTGGTTCGGACATCATATGAGATTAATTAGTTGAAAGGCCTTAGAAGAGAGGCTAGATTCTAGAATAAATGGTTTAGCTGAAAAGTCTCAGGAGATTAGAATTGGCAAGTCTTGGTGTGTGTGGAGTTAAACACTAGATGACGAGGGCTGGGGGTGTGGTGGAACTGATGACTAGAATGAAGAGGGCTGGGGGTGTGGTGGAAATGATGACCGTGGATGGTTTGGGGTGGGGCGAAGCGCAGTGGAACTAATGACTTCGATGGTATGGGGATGGTCTGTTGGTTGGACCAGGAATGGTGGAAGTGATGACTGAAATGGTTTGAGGTGAGTGGAGCGGGCAAGAGGTGGGGAAGATTATATGTTATAGTGAATGTACTACAAACATGGACCATATCATATCAGTTATGAGAAGACATTCATTTAAGAATAATCAAAGGTTAATTAAAGTTCTTACCACATAGTAGTATTCACCTAGCAATTCGTTAAGGCGCAGATGGACAAACAATTTATAGATTTGTGTATGTCTAAGTAGAGGTGATCATGGGCCGGGTCGGGTTCGGGCCGCAGCAACAAAAAATTGCCCATTGGTCGGGCCGGGCCAAAATTCGGGCCAAAGTTTTGTGCCCAAAGCCAAAAAATCGGGCCGTAGGGCCGGCCCGACCCCCAAAAAATTTCGCCCAAAATCGGGCCGAGCCAAAATGAAAGTAGGCAGGTGTTAGGCGATTTCTCAAAAAGGTATATACATTAAAATTATGAATTTTAGAATATGATATTGTATATCTTTTTTTATTAGGAATTCTGGTAGGCTCATCCTTGAGTTAGGGGAGGGATCCAACCCATAAATAAACTTTCAAAGACTAGAATTTGAAGATTTATACCCGGAAGCAATTATCCACACAAACGCCCAAATATGGGGTTGATGAGAATCGAACTCCCGATCATGAGGTTGGGAGGTGGGAGCTTCAACCATTGGACTCCCACATGATTCTCGATATTATATATCTGTGTAGGTTAGAGCTCTTATGAAGTGATGAAAAATTATGAAGAATGTAATGCATATGTAGCAATGGAGTTGCTAACTAGGAATTGCAGTTCTAATATAGCAAAGATACATGAAGTCCAAATGTCCAGTATAGTGTATACTTTATGAGTCTTCGTGAATTGCTAAAACTTTGAATATAATCAGGAGCCATTTTTATCAATGTCGAAAAAGTACTCCCTCCGTTTCAAAATATAAGGCACGCACGATGTTCGGGGTCGAACTTTGACCGTTAATTACTCTCAATTTATGTTGATAGAATTTTTTTTAAAATAATGTTATTATAGTATTTTTCAAGACGAATCCAACAATATAATTTTTATAATTTTTTATGTATCGTATTTGAGAGATATTTGTGGTCAAAGCAAATTTTCGTAAAGCGTGAATGCCTTTTATTTTGAAACAGAAGGAGTATCTTCACATATGCGTCTGTCTAAAAATTTACAAGAAATTGAGAGCTGAATATATAACAACTTAATGCAACTCCCAAGTCTATCTACAAGTATTTTTCTGATGAACGTGAGGAGTAGGGTCGTAGGGATGGCAATCAAGTCCGAATCCGACCCTAGTCCGTTCCATTTCGAAGGAAAAAGTTCGAGCTAACTCCGACAAAATAATAATCCGAATCCGACTCGAGCCGGAGGAGGGTCGAGTCGGATCTCATTTAAAAAAACCGACATCTGAATCCGACTTTAAGTCGATGAATCTTTTTTTCTTATTTATATTAATGTATTATGTATGTATAATCTGACTTCGTCTTTCAAGAAATTGTATTATATAAGATTTTTCCATTGAATAAATGATTGTAAAAAATAATAGTAATATTTAGATTATTTGTACTATATAAGATGTCCACATAATTATTTTTAAAAAAAATTATAATGACTAGATTATTGTATTATAGAAGATTTTTCTATTATAAAAATAGGCTGAAAAATAAGTCGGGTCGGGTTCGGAGTCGGGTGTTCATATTTTAAGTCGGTCCGGATTCAGATTAGGATGTTCGGATTTTACATCGGGTCGGGTCGAATTTGGGGGCGGCTCGGTCCGGATCTAAATCCGACTTGTAGGGCCGAAGTCGATTATGCATAATCCGGTACAAACCCGACTCGTTGCCATTCCTAGTGAGGAGGGAGCCATAATATACGGTACCTCTTTGCAGTATGAAACTGCAATATTACGAAATGAGACAAGTGGATTGTGCAAAAGTCTAAGGGTTGAGTTTATTTAAGAATAAGAGTATGCTAACATACTGTGTCTTTTTATAAAAACAACGGTTATTTCACCATATACCCCTGACAAATCAAGAAATTCACCATATACCCTCAATGTTTCAAAAATTCACCATATACCCCGAGTTTTCGAAACGTTCACCATATACCCTTTTGCTAGCTGCCGTTAACTCACCGTTAGCTTTATTTACGATTTTGCCACCATTAACCACTAACCCTAAAATTCTAATACCCTAAACCTAACCCTAACCCTAATTATAACCATTATCCTAAACCCTAACCCATCCTCCCCTCCCCCAAACCCTAACCCACCCGGCCCCACCATCCCACCCCGCCACCACCCTGCCCCCACCCCTCCTCCTCCACTCCACCACCGCGCCTCCTCCCCCCCCCCCCTCCCCTCCATCGTAGCGCCGGGTCGATTTCCCCTCCCTCTCCGCTTCCCCGGTCGATTTCCCTCCCCCTTCCCCTTCCCCGTCGATTTCCCCCCTTCCCCGTCGATCTCTCCTCCCCCTCCCCACCCCGTCTTCGTTCACCATTGAAATCCCCCCCCACTTCCCCCCCCTTCCCCGTCGACTCCCCGTTCCCCGTCGATCTCCCCCTCCCCCACCCCACCCCTTCCCGTGCGCTGCTTCCCTCCCCCTCCCCTTCCCTGCCGAATTGGGTAGAATTGAAACGAAAATTCAATGGTGGTGGTGGTGTTTTTGGTGAATTTGCGAAGGGAGTGTGGCAAGATTGATGATGGTGTTGTGAATATCGATGGCTCTCGGCCATTGGTGAATCGAAAATTCATTTCGAAATTGTTTGGGGAAGCCATTGTTACAAGTCGCTCAAGTTCCTCAAGCTCGCACTCGCCGTTGGGGTTGGTTTGCGTCGCGGTGATGCGGTGGTTCTCGCGCTGCTCGACGGCCGTCATTGGTTGGTGTTTCTTGGTCGACGGTGATGCAATGGTGTGGCGGTTTGGTGCACCGGGGTGGGGAAATCGAATGGCGGTCTGGGGGGGGAGGGGGTGGGGTGGTGCGGCGGGGAGGGAGGGGGTGGGGAGGGGGGTGGGGGGCTGCGGCGGGGAGGGGAGGGGGAGGGGGAGGGGGAGGGGGTGGGGCGGGCTTAGGGTTGGGGGAGGGGGTTGGCCGGGGCTTAGGGTTGGGGGAGGGGTGAGGTTGGGCTTAGGGTTAAGGATTAGGGTATAGATTATAGGGTTAGGATTTAGATTAGGGTTAGGGATTAGGGTTTAGATTTTAGGGTTAGGGATTAATGATGGCAAAATGGTAAATAAAGCTAACGGTGAGTTAACGGCAGTTAGAAAAAGGGTATATGGTGAACGTTTTCGAAAACTCAGGGGTATATGGTGCATATTTGAAACATTGAGGGTATATGATGAATTTTCCAATTTGTCGGGGGTATATGGTGAAAAATCCGTAAAAACAAATACTTCTACTAGAAAGATTTACATATGGATTATAATGTGTTATACTACAACTATATGTGATGTTTTCACTATCTTGATATATACTTCTATATATATAAAAATATATATATATATAGACTTCATAAAAAAATCATATGTTGCCAGAGTTTTAAATATAGTTAAAAGAGATGATTTAAATATTAATATGTCACTAATTATCCTATAAAACTAGTATTTGGGCCGGTGCATTGCCCTGGGTTGGTATTGCTTTTCCGAACTTGATATGTATTCTTTCCATTCCCATTAAAATATATTAAGGAAAACTCAACATTTAAAATGTACATATATAATAATGTGGAAACTTAAAGCATGATTAAAAGTTGGTTGAGATGGTAATTGTGTCATGTATAATAGCAAGAGGTCATGGGTTCAAATCTTGTTGCAAGCTAATTTTACTTTTGTTAATTGACATGATTTATGTACACATTGGACAATCCTAGTGGAGTAACGAGTTGTATAGATAAGGGTGCCACGTGGCGTGTATACAGTATCACGCACGCCTTTTAATATATTTTTATAAATACTCGTATGGTCAAACTGCCTAAGGGTATATTTTATAATACTAATTCAACCTTTATTTGACTCAGCATTTTCATGCACATTCAAAAGTTTAGTTCGAGAAATTTGTGAATGTACTCGAAGTATATTCTTAACATTGAGACGATTAGTAAAAAAATATGCAATCCTGGTTATAAGCTCAAAACAAGTTGAAAAAAATCTAGTAAAAGGAATTTGTTTTGTTAAAATTAATACAATCAAGTGGAGTTCTAAGCTAGGTGAAATTATATAATTAAGCTATAACTTGATTGTAATTGTTAGAAGTCAAACAGAGAAACCCTAAGCTCAATATCGATTATGCTCATCAACATATAACAATATAACTAGTTATTAGGCCCGGGCTATGCCCCGGGTAAGAAAAAAATCATTTATTAATATAATACTTTATAATAATAACACTAAATACAACTTAGCCTAGCGGTTAAGACTTTAGTATATGTACTTGAGGTCTCGGGATCAAACCCTATACTACGCAATTTCTAAATTTTTTATTGTACATGGATTACATGAACTAAAACTCCCTAAGGTTTTTTGTTTATGCACGCCTTTTAATATATTTGTATAGATCCTTTTTTTAAAAACACAATTAACAATAAACTCGAGTTTTAGAGGTTTGATCTCGGAATAACCCATAAATGTTATTATTGTTTGTATTGAACTTTTTGGGTTAGTTTTAGTACATAAAACAACATCTCATTATTTTTGAGAAGTTCTTTTCCAAAACTGGGAATTATTCCTAAAAACAACATATTTGTATGGGATGTATGTCCCTACTCTCCTCACTATATATTTATGAAATGATATTATTTGTGTAGTGAACAGTGTAAAATTACATGGTGTGTAGATTAAAAGATAAAAAAGGGAGTAATGCATTAAACCACACTTAAGCGATAAAAAAAAATTCCCATTTTTACCTTCATATTATCTTTTGTGTTATTAATATTGAAAGTTATAATGCTTTTACTTGGAAATTTTCTTAATCTGCCAGAATGTTAGATCTTCTCAAATTATTGAAATTTAGGGGAGAATAATCTATAACCGGCGAACAACATAAGATTGTACCTATAAATTTGCAATTATTATGTATGTATGTGTATATGTATACATATCTATTATCATTAAAAATAATAATGACTACTAGCATGAGTGATCTTAGTCATACAAAAATATTCCCCCCAGGATCCTATGTAAATATTATAACCTTTACATTTTTTAATAATTCACGCGATTTGACTTTTGCGTTTGTCGATACAAAATTTTAATATTAATATCTTAAATTATCAATAAATGAAATTTTAAAAATTGATATTTTTTTTTGTATGAACATGGTTAATAGACATATACATTACCATCATGTGAATAGTGCAAAAGTAAAAAGTGTGGAATTAAAAAAGAGAATGGGGGTATTGGATATACAATGTCTTTTCCCTATATCACAAATCTATATTTAGAAAGACTAGTTGTTGCACGCGCGCCTATGCGCGGGCACCCCAAAATAGCGTAATTATGATATTCATAGTATGTTGGATTTAATTAGCAAGATGATCGGTTTGTAACTGGTTGAGGTGCTTCCATCGTTGTTTGAGGTGTATGGGGCAAAACACGAAATATAGGTGTACATATACACTTTATTTATACAAAACAAAATACATGCTAATTTTAGATAGTTATCTAAACTGAAACTTGATGCTGACATGTAGGTATTCCATATGTCTTTGAAGTAGTTTTGAAATGGAGCCTTGACTTACTCCCAAAAAATGGATATAAATTTCCACTACAAGACCATTTCTGAAAATTGATGAAGTTTGTGTATGTAGCTTAATTGCAATAACAAACAATATGGCTTAAGCTATGAAAACGGGAAGAGATAAAGGATGAGAAAGAACATTTTTCAAACAATTTGCAGGAGTTGTTATACGTAAAATTAGGAGGAACAACAAGAAATTAAAAGGAAAAGACAATTGGATGCAAGCCAATTATAGTCTTGCATATTTATGTATAGGTTGTTATCAATTTAAGAGAAATATTTTCTCTAAGGTTGTGGTTTGTTATTATATATGACAAGAACATATATTCTTAGATTTTGAAGGGAAAATTATATATGGCATTGCATTGATGCATCCATGGCCTTTTTTCAAGCAGCCTTAGTTGGCATGTATTTATGGAATGCAAGGTAAACATAAAAGTAGTCTCATAGCATAATCGTAGGTAAAACTATTACAAGTTATATTATTTTGTGCTAGTGCTCATCTAGGAGTAGTGCACAAAGACAATAGAAGCAAACTAAGTGGATGTTCAACAAAATAACTAAGCCTTGCTGCAAACAAAAAACTGTGAAATAACAAGTAGTTGGGGTGTCATACGAGAGCACATTACTTGATTGTTATACACAATGACCAAAATTTCAAAGCAACCTCCACAAACAAATAACCAACATTTATTCCTCAGAGGAAAGATGTGTAATGCAAGATAATAACAGAAGTTACATCAACATCTGAATCTATCATGTCAAACCACTCTTCTACAATATAAACCTAGACAAACTTGTGCATATTAATCATACACCAACTGACATGACTAAAATATATATCTAATTGAAATAACATAATTGGAATATAAATAAAAGGACGACTGAGAATAAGAAAATAGAGGGAAAAGCTACTTACCAATTAGTCTAATTTATACCAACATCCCTAACTTCATCTTCAATATTGACAAACCTTAGAACTACAAATCAATATGTAGGGTGATGTAGCCGCCCCTTCTCTCTTTTTCTCTCTCTCAAACCCTAGCCTCCCCTACCCCTTTTTTATCAATTAGGGGCTGCCATGGATGATTTCATCCATGGTAAGCCCCTTTTCCCCTTTTATTTTCAGTTTTTAGTTCATTTTCTTGTTTTGTTTAATAAATTAATCTCTTTATGAGAATTTCTCAAACACTATTATGGGGTTTTTAGTTTCTGTTTTGGAAATCTCCTTCTCCCCTATGGGAGTTGTGAGCATGGTTCTTTTGTTTTTAGGCATGAGAAATTATTCTCATTGGTTGAAGTTCGAGACTCAACATGAAGGTATTGGAATCTCGGATGCGGTCAACCTGACTCGATCAAGAATGTTCTTCCCAAACTATATTAGAATGATAGACTTCCTCATCAATAGCTGCTTGATTCAGCAAATACAAGGGGGCAGCGCTGTATTGCTCGATCTGGCTCATTGTAGTTTCTTCGAAAACGAATTTGATTTAGTCTTGTTTAATTGTATCTTGTTTTTCTTTAATACTTATTGTAGATGATGTTTGACCTTCAATTAATGAAATTTCTCTTTAAAAAAAAAACTTCATCTTCAATTGCATCCCAATAACAAGTTCTGCATAATTACAATGAAACGAAATGGTCAATGAATACATGTTCAACACGATTACTATGAAGGACGTAGATGAGAATCAAAGGGGAGATGAGAAAGCAAGTGAAATCTTATCCATAGAGTGAATTCCCTAATTTTTGACTTGTCATTGCTATGTTATTAAGGGTCACGTTTTCTGCAAGCTTTAACAAATCCTTTCTAGTTACTTTCCATTTGTGGGTGTACCAAAGTATCATTCATCTTGCAAACCATTTAAAGAAATCTCATTATACCTAATGAAAATTCCATTGACGTTTAAAACTATTTTCTAAATGGAGAGCTCCTTAGATACTCTACATTTAAGCTATCCACCATTTATACAGTTAACTATCTCGTCATTACCTTAAGTGAGCCCAATTACTTTAACACTCATCGAACATAGACATCATCAATTTTAGTTAGGCCTTATAATTTTGGACTTGTTTTCAATTAAGTTCAGTTTGCTCTCGCAATTCCAGAATTCCAGTTTTAATCTATTTAGTTCAATTCATTTCAGTTCAATTTAATTCAGTCCAAACAAACAGGGCCTTAGTGTATAATCGGAATGGTCATATGTAAATTAAATTCGTCGAAAAGATAAATCGATGACCCACGTAATACCAACACTTTACACTTAAGTAACAATATCTGTTTACTTATTAAAAAAAAAGTAACTATAATGTTTCCTTCCCAATCACTAACATTCAGCCTATCGAACTTTAAAAAAGAGGGGTTTATAAAATGAGTACTCCAGTAACAAACACAATAAAAAGAGCTTTGAAGAAGCACTTGTAGACTGATGAGTGAATCATAAATTCAAATACAATAAATAAGGGATGAAGAAAGGTTTCTGCAGCTAAATAAGTTCCATTATTTCATTAAATAAAATAAAATGGAAAAAAAGAAAGAAAAGCTAAGACTCCTCTTTTTTCATGCAATGGTGGAAGTACCAAAAGTTTACAAGCTCCCTACAGTTCTATACAGGTATAATCTCTCTTCCTCACGCTTACGCTCGCTTTTATCTCTCTCTCTCTCTCTCCATTGCTAAACTTCCTGTAGGATTTCACAGGAAATGACAGAAGCAGAAAGCAACAGAGGAATGAATGAGCTAGGTTCAAGACCTCCAAATTGTGAATGCAAATGTGATGGTTGCACCCCCTTATGTAGCCACCCAAGTACCAACAATAACTGGAAAATTAGGCATACAATATTCTAATTATGAGCCTATTAGCTGGAAATGCAAATGTGGGATGTCATTCTATAGTCCTTAACTTATATATTTTTTATTACTCTAGATAGATAAAATTATATGCTCAGTCAATGTTTCTTTTTCTCTGTGTTCTGCCTCAGAAGTTCAATTAGCTTTGTACAAATCAAATAATTCAATTTGAGACCTGAATCAAATGAATGTATATGTATTAATCCTCTGTTTTAAATCGGTTCTCAGGTTTACTGAATGTTATGAATCAAAGCACACATCAACGGCGAGATCACATCACTACTACGTGATCCATACCTGTACTCACAGTTCTTTCGATCCTCTGTTTTTGTATGGTTTAGGATGTCAATCAATAAGAAACCGACTCATTACACAGACACATAACATACCCCATTATATATAACAAGCTTGTCCAAGGGAAAAAAAATTCCAAAACAGAAAATTAAAATAAAAAGAAACCACGAATTGAAAAATAAATCAAAGGAAATTAACTAAGTAAAACTCTAGAAATCGATTAGAGGAAAGGAAAGGGAACTTACCAACTTTCTAATTACTAACAACTTTCTGTCAAACCAAATTACCCTAGCCATAAATCAATACAACACTTCAAATCCAAAAATTCCTAAAAGAAACGAAATCATGAACTCATGTGAAGGTGGAAGATAGAGAAGGAATGAAATAGAGAAAGTGGAAGTAGTAAGTAATGGGTTACCCCTTACCCGTCCAAGGTAGTGTTGGCGGATCTAATGAATGTGGTGTGGCTTCAAAAGGAGTTTGATTCTCTTCCGTTGGTCCATTAACAGCGGTTGAAGGCAGTGATGAAACTATTTGTACATCATTTGCAAGCACCCGTTTGAAGTTCTCCCAGTCGAATATATCAGAAAACTCTCTAAATCATGAACAAATAAATAAAAACATGGTAAAAAAATTTACATTAAATTACAAACACTTCAGATCTCAATTTTCTTCACAAGATCAAACACACAAGAAAAGGAAATCAATACCCTAATTCAGATTTCGCAATTTATAGAAGAACCGTAACCCATAATTCGCAAAAATAGTATCAAAAACTAAAATCTATCAAAACCGTGGTCCATTCCTTCAATTCAAATTAGATTAAAGACTTTAAAAAGTAAAAATGCAAAAATCGGAAGAACCCTAACTGAAGATATGACAAACGCAAGAACCGAATTAGCATCAATAAAAAGCCAAAGCAAAATAGAAAACTACAATTCAGATTGAAGAATAGAGCGAGAATCAGACCTCTGTGATGTTTCTAGTGATGTTAACTCCATAGAAATGGCAAAAATAAAAGAGAGAGAAACAGCAAGAGAGGCGAGTAAGAGGCGAGTAAGAGGAGGGAGAAGAAAACATTGTGCGGCTCAGATGGAGGGCTGAAAACATTCAAGCTATCCAAGCACACCAGTCACTCATTGAAGTATGAAGTCATCATTGATCATACACCTTGTATTTCCAGGTATAGTTACCATGAAATACAAAATGTACACATTTCGTATTAGACTCTTTTCCCCCACAAGTATGCATAAGAAACAAGCTAAAAGATAGCAGCAACCAACAGTCTACTACTTGCTCAAGGTATAGAGACAGAGAGTTATCAAGGTGACAAAACACTCCTAATTTATAAAGATGGAAACCCCCCTGCACACCAAACAACCCCCCGCACTCCCTGCACAGACCCCCTACCTGGACAGCCTGCACAGCTCCCCCTACACAGGCTCCCCTGCACTCCCTCTGCACTCCCTCTGCATTCCCTGCACAGTCCTTCCCACCTGCACAGCCTGCACCGCCAGCTCCCCCCACGCACCTGCACCCCCCTGTCAACCTCCTCCGCCCTTGCACCTTCAGAGTATGAAAGATAGATTCACCTTCAGAATAGCTATGATTAAAAAAAAGGGTCACACAATTATATCTGATATAAAAATTGGAATTGACGGATAACAGATTTAAACAGAAGGGTCACACATTTCAGTTATATTGAAACAGATTTAAAATTTAAAAATTGGAAAACAAAATTATCAACTACAAGGTCACACATTTACTTCCAAATGTTCTCTTTATGTATGATATAAAAGGGTCATTGAAGTTACCCACCAAGGTCATTGGAATCCTGTTTGACAGTGGAATTTATCAAGGGCACCTGACGCAAGGTGTCGTAAGTAGATAACCTCTTTGAATCCAACAACCCTGGACACATTGAGGTTCACTGAGCATATAAGAGGTACACGCCTCAATTCGCCTTGGACTATGCATGAAGCATCATGCACCTCAAGTCACCAGGTACCCCTGCCCCTGTTTTTTCCATCTCTGTTTTGTACCCCTCCGAAAGTTTTAAATTCACCAAGGGGTACCATTACCATATAGAATTTCTCAAAACACATATTGCCTCCTATGTTCTCATTTAGGGTCTTGTCTATTCATTATCTTTATTTTTCTTCGTTTAAACAATTTGATTGACGTGACTCGATAACCCCCTCCCCCCTCTTTCATCAGCTAAGGTGATCGAATAAACTATTTACATAATTTCATTTTTATTATTTGCTTTTATGATATTTCAGTTTTTTTATACGTATTTTTATTGATCTTATCATATTATGCACGCAAGGCAGGTATGGCACACAAATTATTTGGTCTTTAAGCATCTAAAACATACCCTCGCTGCCCGTGCTTATGTTCAGACTTTCCACTTTTTGTATGTTCCAAATTAAGTTATAATCTATTTTTGGGATCTTTTTTCTCTTTAATTTTTCTCTCAAGTTGGCCAACACTCACCCACCTACTTTTTTCACTCAGCTAAATCTGCATGCATGATGTTAACTATGAGCGGGGTTAATTACCATTGCCACTTGCATCTCTTCAAAATCTGCAACCCTACTCATATAAACATGTCCATCAATCTTTCTCTTCATTGGGATCTAATAAGAAATCAGATTCAACTTATAATTTTCTAGCTTAAGTCTATGTGTGACCTTGAGTATAAAAAAGCTACTTAAATTACCCACTTCCAGCTCCTCGGCAATTAAGCATATGAGGTTTGTAAAGTCGAAAGACCAAGACGTCACATCGATATTACATTGCATATTTCTGATTTTATCAGCACTTACGCCATAGACAATGTTGCTGAACCCTTTCCCGCCTTTGCATTCACGACCTCTGCTCCTCCATCTTGTGTTCTCTTTGTAAGAGCTTCAATGTCTTGATCTGAGAGATTGGCTTGTGGGACAGCCTAACAAGAGAAACACGCAGAGTCACACACTTAGAACTAATAACATGGAAAGATAAAAATCAACCCAGTTATTTCCCCCATATATACAGGTGGAAAGGCAGGGGAGAGAATGGGGAGAAAAGCAACAAGGTCCATGAAAATACCTGAGAAAACAATGGTAGAATGGTTATGCCAGCGTGTCCACCAACAACAGGCACATTAACCCCTGCAAGTAAACATAAGAGGTAAGACAATTAGCAAAATCATGACTGCAACTACGGGTCACTGATAAAAATGTGTGACCTTAAATTTAAAAATCTGTTCTGAAGCTGAATAAAAACACTATAATATCTCATTCTGAAGCTGAATAGAATGCTTAGACTTCTCCACGAGCTGAGTCCTTAATGCTTGAAGTTCATATTCCATGTCCATTACCTGAAAAGGAGATGATTGACAGAGTTAACACAAAAGGATACAACAGGATTCATCAGAAATCAGAAGCATCCATCACATCCACCAACATATAGGGACATTTATGCATGAAGGCCCTGAAATTAAAGAAATGTACAGGATCTTGCTATCCCCTTCCAAGAACCACACTTCTTTAAGGATTTCTCGATAATTACGACCATAATACAAATGGAAGGGAAGGGAAGGGAACGGGATGCCATATCGTGACCCATGATTAGTACAATAGATATGGCCTATGAGAAGGGTAAAGTGCAATTCTCGAGAAATTCAACTCAAACAAACGCAAGAGTATCACAATGGACATACTCATGATCAAGAAAGCTCAAAGCTACTTGAGTTAGAAGAATAACCATCAGGCACACATAGGTGAAAACATTAAAATCAAATTGAGAAAGGATTTTGCCGCCTAAATGTAATACTAATTAATCACAATAGCAAAACAGGTACAAGAAAATTGTTGGTCAGTTTCTTAACTAACCTCTTAATGTTTTCTTACCCGAAACTTACAATTGGAGGAAAAATTCCTTCGTAATTAATGGACCAGTAAGGTTTAGAAGCATGTAATAATTATGAAAAATAGATTAACTGAAAAGAGGAGTAGGGCAACACAAAAATTAATTGTAAACCAATACAACAATGCATTTCTGCAAGGAAATCGAACACCTCGGAAATTGAAAGTTACCTTTTGGAGATCATGGGAGGGCTAACAGAGTTGGCAAGGACACCGGCTTCTATAACTATAAGAAGGCACTGATGTAACAACAACCCCAAACTACAGCGAGACAATAATTCCCTTCCCCAAAAGAGTAAAAACAATCGTAAAATTTTGTGAAAAAAGTTAAAAGAAAGCTCTAAATCGCAAACAAAAGAAACAAAGCAAAAAAAAAGCAGAGACCCAAAGATCGCCTAGCGAATGAGCAAATAGAGAAGAAAAGATAAAAACTCACTCACATCTGTGCAAGAGGCGTATAATCATAGCAAAAAAACCAAGCCCTGGAAACTTGAAGTCCACTGCAGCTAGCATTGAGCCCAAGTTGATTAGCTCCAAGTTTTCAATGTTAAAAAAAAAGAGAGAGAACGCGGCGGAATAACATCAAAAATAAATTGCAGAAAACAAACATCCACAATTCAATTCATTCTTTCACTAAAGGCAAAAACGACTTGAAAGGAAATAATAGTTGATACGAAAAACAAATAGAAATACATACTTGGAGATAAGTTAGCTTGTCATCCGTCGCTAATTTCACTCCTACCTCTTGCTGTCTAAAAATTCATCAATAGAGATTTTCCTGAAAAAGAGAGAGCAATAACAAAGGTGAATTTCTCTTATGTGAATGAATTCAAAAGCACAAAAACAGATGACAGTATACATAAGCAATACAAAAGATTAGATAAATCAATAAAAGTGAACCTCATATAAATGACACATGCACATTGAGAAGAAAAATAATAGTTAATAAGGATATTTGGAGAGGTGGGGTACTAATGAGACTCTAGTTGCCCACAATAAGAGGTAGAACAGTCCAAAAATGGAATAAACAATAAGAATTTTAAGATCTAGACTTCTAGCTTATAGCGGACCAAGTAAAGAACATTACTCCCTCTCTATTTTTTTATCTTTCTCACTTGGAATCTTGACACTATTTATAATTAGAGAGAATCTTTTAAATTCTTCTCAATATATAAGAAAAATATATAGTCATGTGGGGTCTTGTTTGATTCGTCTCAATGAGTATTTTATTAATATCCAATAATTATAATTTTTACTAATATGTAATGAAAGATATTTAAGGTTGAATAAGTGCATTGGCAAACGCACAAAGTCAAAGTAGGAAAGATAAAAAAATACAGAGGGAGTATGTTACAGTCGGGTTCCAATGAAAGCTTGGAGAAAGGGTACAAGTGTCCACAATTTATTTTGGAAGCTTTGAAGCCTGCTGTATTGAGATTTTAATTCTATCATTTACATTGTTAATTAACTCTTCGACAGCACAATGCCTCAATTTGAAGATTTAAATGTTGACTTGTGGATTAATAACTTAAAGCTATGTATTCACATTTGATTGCATCACCAAGACACTAAGGAAGGTTATGTAGTAAAGATAGATCTGTCAGTGAGGTCATCTCATCAAGGTTGGCATAGAATCTGTAAGGGTTAAGCTTGCTCACTTGGTCATTTTGTATCATAAGCTAGTCTGATTTTATGTCTTAGTGACCCAAGTTGTGCAATTGTATCCTACGCATCATATTAGCCTTGATTTGCTTCCAAAAAGATATACATTATTAGTTCAATATTAATAAGGAAGATATTGTTTTCAACACAAGACACTTAATACATTAATTGAGAGTAAACACAATTGAAAATTAAGCTTAGCGCTAAAATTTATAAATAACAATGAAGATTCTGGACTCATTTATATTCTCCCAAATCAAGGTTTTGTTATCTTTTAATTTCATTTTATTTTATCCCCTCAACTATGGGAAAATAGAAAACAATTAGTTCAGAGAGAAGGATATTGGAGACTGAAGAGTGGAGAGTGAATGGAGTATCGACAAGAAGGGGGAAAGAGAGAGAGGAGTTGATGACAGTTTTGTTGATGAAGATGGGATGAGGAGAGAGAGGAAAGGAGTTGATAACAGTTCTGTTGATGAAGAGGAGATGAGAAGAGAGAGGGGGGAGAGAAACTATTTAAACTAAAAGACAACAAGACTGGACAACCAGTAATTCATGTTTGGTGTGAGTCTAACTTCACACCCAGTAGACCATGTTAAGGAAAAATAAATATAAGTCTAAAGGGACCTATATGGCTGTCGTAGAAACTTTGAATATGCAATTATGCATATATCTACCATGTCAAATAAGAAAGAGAATAATACAATCCTAACATAATCTTGGAAGTGGGGTTCAACACGATTGAGACTGGCCTCCATTAAACTAATTTAAAAAGTCTGACTTCCTTGTATGTTGAATTCAAGTTATTGCAAACAACAAATCAAACAAAATTGTATAAGTAGTTGTTCATTATAATGATTAAATCTTACGAAAAGCAAAAAAATGAAACATAAAATTGAAGCAAGTTAAACTCTTCATTTTTTTAGCATAAAAATGAAAATGGTTTCTATTAACTCTTAGCACGGTTCGAAGTTCAACATAACTTAAAACAATTCCTTTATTGAAGCAACCTATTGTGTTCTATATACATAGAGAACATCATTCAAATTAATTACGATAATGGAACTCTAACTATAAGTGACCCACAACCAAAGCAAAATTATTTTTGGAAAAAGAAATTTGAGAGAAACAAATATTGTATCAATAACTATCACAAGAAAGAATATAAAGAGAAGACGACATCGAGTTTGCACCACAAAAACAACAGCTCAAGCAAAGGGAGCTTCAAAAGCCCCTGAAAATTGCTACTTCTATCCCTTAAAAACATTTTACCAACACACAAATATACAATCATGATTTTCTAATTTTCAAGTCATGCTAGAAACTCGATACCAATCTATGTAATCTAGGGATTCCTACAAAGATAATCAACTATAAAATAAATAGAAATGATGACGTGATCAAAACAACCTTATCATGAGATTAGCAATAACCTCAATCTCTCCCGTGTTTCATGCAGAGGTTACACCTTTCCTTGCTGCAGCCGCAACAAGCTTCGTGTCCTCGTTGTTGTCAACATTTTGAGAAGTACTATGTTCCATGGATGCCTCATTCGTTTATGTTTTCTTTAATCTTAGGCCATGATTCATGAATGACATCCAGTTCTGCAAAGAAAAGCAAAACAATTAGAGGATTTAAGCACTTTCTCCCCAAAATATCTAAAAGATAATTTGATTTTGCTTTGGTTAAAGAAAGTAAAACTAAAAATGGCCCATGCTGCAAACTAAAAGGCTAAGATGAAAACTGTTGCTAAATACATGGGTTCCATTGTTAAATCCCTCAATGCTTCCCTCATTACTGGTAATCTCCGTCTTCTTTTTATGGGTTTTTTCACTACTGGTAAATCTATGGGATGCATTTTTCGCACTTCGGCTAATTCTGTTCTGATCTTGATCGTCCTCTTCCTAGTCCTCATTAGCAGTACCATTGTAATTGAAAAACACTCAAATTACATGGTAATTATTTCGAAAATTGAAAGGAGATTTAATCAAACTAAAAAGGGCCTATGGTGCAAACTAAAAGGCTAAGATTTAATCAAAAGCACTCAAATCACCATGTATAATTGAAAAACCTCGAAAATTCAATAACCTAAAATTATAAAAGAAATACCAACCCAATACTTGACAGAGAACCCACTAAAAATCCTTAGCTAAACAATTACCATAAAAGTAGTTATAAGGAAAAATAAGAAAGTAGAGTTACATGATTTCAATCCAAAATTTTAAACAAATAATAAAATCGATTTGTTAATTTGAAGCTTGGTATCGTAGATGATGTTTGCTTGTGAAATTAGGTTTCGTATGGGGAAAGTTTGATCGGAAGAGGAGAGAGAAAAGATGAGAGAGACGTGAAGAAGAGGAGAGAGAATAAGAGAACTTGTGGCTACAGGCTACAGCTGGTAAGGCTAACACGTGAAGGGTGCGTGGAGGCTTGAGCTTAAGCAGATCACGCGAGGAGCACGTGCATATGAAATCAACAGTAAATTGAGATAAATAAATTTTAAAAGGTCTAAGATTTGTAATTATATCTTTTAGGAGTTAATTATTATATCTATCTTTTAGGGTTGTATATATACCTCTGACTTCACTGAGTATCAAAGTTAACCGTTTACTCCTTCCTAAACACTAAACACTCTCTACTTCTTAACAGATGGCCACCACAACTTTGCGGGATCGGGATCGGGATCGTCGTCAATTTGGTATATTGAAGGTTAGGTTTTTTTTTTTGGGGATTTATGTCGTTTTCTACTTCAAATTCCTAATTGACATACTACAATAATTTACTGTCAATTTGAAGAATCGTTGTTGCTCTACTCTTAACTGACTCACAATTATGAGATTTATTTAAATGTATTTTGTAAATTTTGGGATGTATTTTATCTGAAATACTTATTAGGAAATTATTAAAGTTAAGATTTTTGATTTCTTGTTCAATCTGCCATTGATTAATTTTAATTTGATTATTCGAAGATTTAGAATTTTGTAATAGTTGGGGAATCTTTAGCTGTGTGCAATAGTTATAAGGATTTACCATACCAGTTGCAGCATAAAGATATGGTTTTGGTTTTTATTTTCTACCTGTAATTCACACTCACATACAATTTGTTTTTTTTTTTTTTTTTTTGGGTGCTACACTGACATACAATTTTGTTAACTTGTTCTTTGCTTCAATTGTTATTGTGATTTTATTTTTTTATTGTTTAAAATTAGTCAGCGCACTAAGAATTGAATTGAATTGAATTGAATTGAATTTTCAATCAGAGATGTAAAAGTAAAACGATCGGAGCGGAGGACCGGATTAGTGATTTGCCAGATGAGATCCTGTATCCTGAATTTGTTGACACTCAAGGAAGCAATAGCTACTGGCATCCTTTCTAAGAGATGGAAAAAGTTATGGACATCCTGCCCTAATCTCGACTTTGGATGTTTAAAACCTTTAAACTTGGCCAAACCAACATATATACGATGCGTTCACAATATTTTACGTCAATATAGTGCTAAAAAGTTGCATAGATTTAGGATTGTCCGTCCGGTAGAAACTGGCCTGCTTTATAAGTTTGATGATTGGATTTCCTTTGCCTTTAAAAATGGTGTTTATGAGCTTGAGCTCAATTTATACGCATGTCCTTGTCCTGGTGATCCCAATAATTATTATTTTCCTGCTCATGTTTTTGGTTTATTGCGTACTGCTTCTATCAAACAATTTGAGTCTCTAAGACATCTCTGCCTAAGATCTGTAAACCTCATGGACGATGTTTTTGACTTGATTTTTATCTAGTTGTTTGTCTCTTGAAAGATTCACTTTGGAATACAGTCGTGGGCTAGTAAATGCAAAAAATACAGCTCCTCACCTAAAGCTGAAATCTCTGGAGTTGTACTCCTATTACGACCTTGAATATGTGCAAGTCATGGCCCCAAATCTTATATCATTCAAGTATGAAGGAAGACAAAAAACGCTCTGTATCAAGGATGCTAAGCAGCTTGCTTCTTTGAGGCTAACAAATAACTTTTTTCGAGACCGTGGGACCTTGCCGGGAGTTAAAAACTTTTTTTCAGTCGGTTCTCCGCTCATTTTCCAAAGCTTAAATCTTTGGTTGATTCAGCTCATCTCTTCCAGGTTAGCAACTGAACCGAAGCGCATTAAGTTAGCCAAATAATTTTTTTTGCGGTTTTGGCCACTTACTTATGTAAGGGTGTGTGCCTTGTGCAGGACATGATCGATTTTACACAACTCTGTGTTTTTAGTAGTCTAAAACAACTGACGGTTGATGTTGTTCATGTTCAGTCAACCTACCTGGGCTACAGAGTAGCTGCTTCCATAATCTGGGGAGCCCCTTTATTGGAGCTACTTGAGATAGTTGCAAGTACTATTGAACTCCCATTTTCTGGCCAGCACTTGCATCAAGCACTTTTAAAAAGGGGAAAGCGGTATGTTTCTAAAAGGCTATAGACTATCTTAAACACGGGTATGGATTTAAATGACTAGTTGTTTTCTAGGAGGAGTGATAAACGAGATGGGATAGGTCAATAACATTTGCTACGCTTCCATGATGGTTGTGTGTGGTGTTGGGGGGTGGGGGCGTTGTTGTAGGGAAGCATATTTTATATCCTAAACATTGTAGCTTACACCCATAGACAAAGGGTAAATTATCCTTCTAAGTACTAATTAGGCACCCTAAGCTAATAAAACACATGAAACAGGCAACTTACAGTTCATTTTAAAGTGTTTTAGCCAAATAAAGTAAGAGCTTTTCCACTTGTTAGGCTTAACAACATTAAACCTCTTACAAATTTCTATTATAATCTTGTTCACCGGCACTGGTGAAGTAGTTAACACTTGATTCCTAACCATCCATAGATGATAGACCATTGCACAAAGCCATCCTTTTCCTGATTTTCGAGCTTAACTTCCTTGCCCCTTTTTCTAGCATCTCTAAATAGTCTTGACTGCTGAAACTGATGCCAAGTATACATTCTAACTCTGCTGACAGGAGTGACAGGTGAAATAAATATGCTGAACTGATTTCTTGTCTTGACTACACATCTGACAATCTGATTCTGCACATATTGAACTTGTCCACTATGTCTCGTAACGATAGATCTGCTCCAGTTGACACTTCACTTTGTTTAGATTACCCTTTAACCAAAAATAACCATTGGCAATGGCTTACCTGTATTTACCCAGCCTTTATTTTACTTCTGCTGTACAGATACTCTTCCAGCACCAGCTTGCATCCATAGGTAGTCTACATTCCCAACAGCTGTAATTTTTGATATACGCATATTCACCTGAAGGACATCTGCCTTTTAGCATAATTTCCAAATACTTGCCAATAGCCGCTGCATTCCATATGATGCAGTCTCTAACCTACAATGCTTTTTAGGCTTGCAAATGTGATCTTTCAGCAACAACATGACCTACTCAGATTAACTCCCTTGCCACATTTGTATGTTTTGATGGTATTAATTCAAGCATTCAGCATGAATCAAATAGAGAACTATCTGTTTGCTCTTTTTAATAGAAGACAAGCCATCTGCAAACAAGCTTGTTTATTATGCTTTAAAACAGTCAAACATAATAGACTTCTAATATGATTCTTAGACTACCACTCCTTAAGAGCATCGGAATTTAGATGATCTGATTATCCATGTGAGGTTGTGTGGAAAGTGATTTATTTCATTCAGTATATGGACTAATAAAAATAGTGTACTATATTGCAACGCCATTAACTGGAGAACATTGTACAATATTGTGCTAATTCTAGCATAGTAAGATCAACTCTATAATCTAAGAATTCATACATAAAGTTGGCCTTCTTATATGGCTTGTATTACTCCAGCAGCTTAAGCTTTGGAAATTAACTTCTTTTCTTGTATATTGAAAACCAGTATTTTTTATATAGTAGCTCCCCACCCACATTGAGCTTGATGTTGAACATATATATATCTGCATTAGTGTCTTTATGTGAGTTTCATATTGTTGTCAACATGCGTGTGCTACATGTTAATGTGTACTGGTTTGTTCTCCACTAAGTTCACTTCCCGAGAGTTGTGTTTCAATTCTTGAATTTCCTTTGTGTAGTTAATTATTATTGCCTTATTATAATTGATTAATTGGATAATGCTGATTGATGTCCTCTCTACTGCTTATAGCTTCCAGCATGTATTGCTAGATGGCTGAAATACCCTGCACTAGAATTGGCTTCTATGCCTCCGCACCAGTTGCTAAAGGAGGTCAAATTGTTTGGCTTTAGAGGTGATGATAACACCATGGAATTTATTTCCTATCTTTCTGAAAACACTGTTTCTCTTCAGAAGATCGATATTACTCCAAATAGTACTATTAGGATTGCAGAAGATCTAGAAGTTAATCATACATTATATTGGAAATCAGATGCTGCTGAACATGCTACGAATTGTGTGTTACAGCTCAGACAAACTTTGCATGCTGATACTCAACTGCTATTTCATAATGATGACTAGTAAGTTCAGTAGTATGCTGTGGCCTGACGTTGCTCCTGGGTTGGTTTTGTAATTTTGATTTATCTATCGGATATTTATTTAAAAAAAAATAAATTTAATATTTTGCTTGGCAATTCCTTGTATTGATAATTTGCTGATAAGCAAGTAAAACAGTAAAAGTATTTGGATGTATGACATAATCCATGTGCAACTCAACACATCACTTGCTTGGTTGCAAGCAAATAAGGAAGTGTAGCTTCCTAGAAATTATGTATATAACAAGTTGTTTGGTTTGCACGAGTTGAGAACACGAGGGAAGTGAAAGTTCCTTAGGAGTTTGGAATTTCAACAAAACATGGGAAGTGGTTTACCAAGGGAAGGGTGGGTAAAACCAGACTTGCTATGTCAATGTCTAGGAAGTGTTAAAATTCCTTGCATCTACCAAACAAGTGATGTCTACTTATTAATTCCTAGGTATAATTACTTCCCTTAGGAATCTATTTCCCATATCAACCAAAACTATGCAATGAAACTTTGATTTGCTTACAATATTTTTGAGGGCTTTAATAATCTATTATTTGTATTAGCAATATGTATTTTTTCACTCAATACGAAGTGAACTTATAGAATTCAAGTATCTAAAAAAGACCAGGAAAAATGCAATTGGAAATTCAAAGACTTGAAATATATATATATATGTGTGTGTGTGTGTGTGCGCGTGTGTGTGTGTGTGTGTGTGTGTGTGTCGCGCGCGCGCGTGCGTGTGCGTGTGCGCGCGCGCTAAACAAAATTCATACCACAGATACCATATATCATGGTACAAAGTTTATTGCAATGTTTCAAGTTAAAACAAATCATGCATTTCACATTGTTTTGGCTTTTAACCAACTTTTAACCAAGTCCAATGATGCTACATCGAAATAGGATCATGTGAAAACGGTTTTCACCGTGAAACCAGGTACATTGAAGGTTTAAAGGGGTACGTGTGGCTACAATATGTGAAAGGGGGCATGTTTTGCACTATTTGTGAACAGTTGGTCACAAATGCGTGTACCCGTTTAATCGTTACATGTACCTTTTTTTTTAATTTCTTTCTGGATTTCACATTTTCACACAAGTTATGGTTTTCACGGGATCTTGACTCATATAACTTTTTGTATGCTTTACATGAAATTTAGCATTGCTTATAAGGTCTTAGTTTAGACTAATTATTTAGATGACATATACTTCCTTTAAATGCAAATTTTGGGGTATTATCTGAGAGACAAATTATTCCAATATTGTATTTAAAAAGAAACAGAGAAAGTATAAGTTTTGAATTCCTTAGAAACCAAGATTCAGTTACATCCTGAAAAACAAAGATAATAACCCATAACTAAGTCATTCATAATTCTCTTATGACATGTGGATATACAATTTCTATAATACTACTTTGTATTATAAACCGTTATATGTCATCAGGATTTACTTAAAATCGCCCAAAAATATAGATTAGAATTATGTAAGCACTAACTCTATTCTCTCTCTAAAAAAACACATCAATGCTTCGACAAGCAATGCGAGACCACCGAGAACCAACACCACCACCATCGATTTTTACACAAAAGAGGAAGTAGTAATATACTTCCTCCGTTTCTAAATAAGTTTTGGAAATGTCACTCTAAGTGACACCAAGCTCAAAATGGAAATTCATAAGCTCTGAGATTACACAATTACCCTTACTCACCTAACTTAAATATATCTAATTATACTACATTTCCCTCTTTACTTAATCGAATTAACCCTGTAATACTCCGTATTTTTAGTAAGTTATTAGTTATAATTTTTAAAAGGTTTTAATTACTAAAAAGGCTTTTTATTAGTTATAAAGATTTTAAATAGGCTTTTATAATAGATTATGGGTTTTTCAAATAAACTCTAGCCCAAATTAAATATTGGGCCTAAAAGTTTACATATTATAATCCAAGTAATTAGTTTAGAAAAAAAAAATATTTTAAAAGAAAATTCAAAAACGATTTCAAATGATTTACAAAAAAAAAATTTGAGTTCGGCGGCGCATAACTCACGCCACTGGCAGTGAGTGTTTATCAAAGATTTCCAAGTCTTATTATTTTTCCGTTTCTATCTTTTGTTTAGTTTAAGTATCTAGACTATTTATCTTATAGAATATTCCCCTATTCTAGCTATATGATCATAAGGAAATAGTGTATTCTAGCTAAAATTAATTTTCTTTTCTCAAAAACCCATATTTTAGTATCCTAACTCTAATACGACTCTACCTATCCAACTAGTATAAATAGGGGCCTCCACCCATCATATTTTTCACACCAAATTTGAGGAATACATCTCTTTTCTCAAGTTTAAACTCTCTCTCCCTCTTAGCCTACCTTCTCTCTCTTCTCCCTAGTAGTTATTAATTTTCAAGGTGCGTGTATATGTAGATCTTTAAATATTGTTCTGCATGCGTAGTATCATATTTTAGGGTTGTTATTTTAGATTGAAGTACATATTTTTATGAGTTTAATTATGAACTTTATGAGTTTTATTATGAATATTATGAGTTACTCATGAGTATGTTAGATTTATGATTTTTATAAACATGTACAGTTAACGCTAGGTTCAATTGTGAAAAGAGCTCGTAAAATTATATGTGCCGTGGGTTATACTGCCATGAGTAATATAAAAGCTTGATCATTATGGTTATAAACTTATAATATTAGCAGAGTGTTCATGATGCAAACTTTAACTTATAGTCTCGTCAGTGGTATTAGGTCATCTATACTATGGTTGACTTGTTATGTAAAGTTAATTATCGCTGAACCTAAAAGTTAATATTTAATCTTCAATGTCAATCCTTAATTATATTTTGGATTTTGGCTTTCACCTACTGGAAACATGAACGGTAATTTGGCTCGACAACTAGCAGGACTATTTGTGTAGTTAAACTAACACCTTATTTAGTAATCATCAATGTTATATTATTAATTTTATTATTCATGTTATGTGTTTTGCCTATTTAAGGCCAAGGTTTAATTTTATAAGAGTTATTATTCTTAAAGGAGGATTATTTCCAAAAGATTTTTATTAGTTATATGATCTTTTATGATCACAATTACAAAGAAGCCATGGCTTGTTATTAATTAACAAGAACGGTAGCTATTATTTTTACCCATGTACTTTTTCTATAAGTCATGTGGACAAGGTAGTTCCCCTCGTCATAGACTCATTAAGGAATACTAAACTTGGGGGGTGTGCACACTTTAGGAAAGGTATCTAGGCAAGGAAAGGAGTTTTATTAAAGTTATATACTTTATATTATATAAGTATTACAAGTATCCAAGGAAGGTTTATAGAAATATTTTGAATGTTTAATAAAGTATTTAAATTTCCGCATATATATGTACTCAGTATTTTTACTGACACACGTTTTGTTTGTTTGTTTTATGGCTTTGTCCCTGTGATGACCCTTTTGGTGAGCAGAATTTACAGGTTGATTTGATGCATACTTCACATGGGGGAGCTAGTGAGGAATAATACTTAAGCTAGGAGTTGCTAGTTTTATTATAGATTCTATTATTGTCATAGTTGAATAATAAAGTTTTTATATTATCAATAAAGAGAAGTTATTATTAATAGTTTCCGCTGCATTGTTAAACTAGTAGTTAGTAGTTTTAGCCTTTAACGTTATCACGTGGCGGTAATACTCTCAAGTTTCTCAAGTATTTTATATTAAAATATATGCTTCAAAAAGAGAGAAATTTGAGGATGTTACAAAGTGGTATCAGAGCAA
This sequence comes from Beta corolliflora, assembly GCA_947648045.1. Taxonomy (NCBI): domain Eukaryota; kingdom Viridiplantae; phylum Streptophyta; class Magnoliopsida; order Caryophyllales; family Amaranthaceae; genus Beta; species Beta corolliflora. The sequence continues at coordinate 82,366 of CANSZD010003689.1, forward strand.
AAGCCTAGGGATATGAAACTGGAATCTACAATTAATGGGTAGACTTAAGGATGGGCATATAGGTTAGAGAGTTTCGCATTCTTTTCATATTTATATTAAATATGCATAAAAATCTATTTTATTATTTGAGGAAAAACGATTGATTTGGATAAGTTGGGTTGGCAATGTTTCTGGCAAGGAAAGGCTTGGGCTCTCACCAACGTTGCGTGTAACCAACCCTTTCCTGGGAAATTCATTGGCCCGACTATTCTTTGTCATGAATCAAGTACTCATTATAAAACATATTTGGAAAAAAAAAAGGTTGAAAAAATAATTTTGGCAAGAAAAGTTTTAGCGTTTTATGTGCATCGCATTAATAGTTTGAATTTTTGTTTCCTTATTTACACTCGCATTATTATTATGAATACTTGTATGACATTATTGTCTAGCTAAATGTCACTAGTAGAATACATGCTTATTGCTGCGATGGTATTGCTACGGTTTTACTCATACGCAGCAATATATCACGACAAAAGAAAAGGTAAACTATAAAATAACCATATTGCTGCGGTTTTTATTAAAAACCGCAGCAATATGGTTCCAACGGAAACTTTTTCCAAATAGCAGCAATATGGTTCCAACGGAAACTTTTTCCAAATAGTTGACCATTTGACCAACCATATTGCTGCGTTTTCTAGAGAAAACAGCAGCAATATATTTCCAACGGATTTTTTTAAAAAAAGTGGAATATTTTTATCCAGAAATATATTCTTTGCGGTTTTCGTCGTAAAACCGCAAAGAATATGTTTAAAAATTTGGAATATTTTATTCCAGATCTGGGGCAGTGATATTGCTGCGGTTTCTGACAAAAACCGCAGCAATATCTGTGCCCCAGATCTGGAAGAAAAACATGGGTTTTTTTTTTGCTTCACTGTTTCTTTCGACTCTCTCTCTCTCTCTACTCTCACTCTCTCTCTCTCTCTCTACTCTCACACTCTCTTACAATTTCCGGCGAAAAGGTTCCATTTTCCGGCGACAAGGTTTCGGTTTCCGGCGACAAGGGTCACATTACTCGTTTTTTCGGCGGTTTTCGACCCTCTATGGTGCGGTTTTCGGCCGGTTTTCGCCCTTCTTTGGTGCGGTTTTCGGCCCTCTTTGGTGCGGTTTTCACCACCACCAACGGGTTTTCGGCCTTCTTTTCCACCGACGGGTTTTCGCCCCACTCCTCTACTCCGTTCACAGCCGCCAGCGCCACCTTCCCTTGTCATAAAAGGTTAGTTTTTCATTATTTCTTATTAATTTTCAATTTTCTTGTTTAATAGTGCTTTAATAAAAAATTTGGCTTAAATAGTAGTTAAAAATGCTCAATATAATATATATATATATATATATATATATATATATATATATATATATATATATATATATATATATATATATATATATATATATATATATATATGATTAGTTATAAGATTTAAGGATTAAAAACTAATTTTGTGATGATTTTGCTTAAGTTTTTGTATGCCCTAGAATGTTATACGGGATTGTTTTTGCATGAGTTTGGTGAATTATTTGAAGTGATATGTATAATGGGATTATTTTTGCAATGCCTTCATATTAATAGACTCACCAATGGGAAGGGGAAGGGAAATCTAAGGCATGGTTTGGTATTTGTTGTTTGGTGATGACTTGAAATCGCTTAAATGCGATTGTTTGTATGTATAATGCGATTGTTTTTGCAATGCCTTCATATTGATAGACTCACCAATGGGAGGGGAAGGAAAATCTAAGGAATGGTTTGGTATTTGTTGTTTGGTGATGACTTGGAATCGCTTGAATGCGATTGTTTTTATGTACATCATAATGCCTAGATACCCGTTCAGGACTTACTCATTAGGAGTAAGTCTTGAATAGTCCCCGTTTTGGGACTGTTCTTAAACGTCACATCTCACTTAGGTAGTGAATGTGTGTTGATTCTTTGATTCTAAGTGAAATACGGTTAATCATTTCCCTAATTTGTTCTCCGGGTGCATATAAGATAAGCAATTATCTTCATCGTGTACTTGGAGAACTGAAGGGAAATGCTGCCAAATTTTACTTAGAATCAAAGATGATACATGCATTCACTAGTGGGATGGGACGTTTAAGGATGGGTTAGGTTGGAGTGATAAGGACCCAATGGAAGCATGCATTGAATATTAGTTTGTTGTGTTATATTTATGTGAATTTTTTAATTGATAATAATTTTTTATGTATGTATATATGTGTGGGGTTTTTTAGAAATGGATCGAAGTTGGATGTATGGAAAGCGAAATACGTTGGAGTTCGTACAAGGTGTGAATGAGTTTTGTAAACGTGCTGTAGAGCATCAACAACTTACTTGCGAGGATGAGATATATTGTCCATGTGTTGATTGCTACAATGTGAATACGATTTCTGATATTAGGTTAATAAGAGATCATATTATTCGTCGAGGATTTAGAGCTGAGTATTATATTTGGTTATGGCATGGTGAGAAGGGAAAATATACTCAGAATAGGAGATTTAATTGTCTTGATGACAATATACGTGGTACTTACTATTTATAATTTTTACCACAGATTTATTATGGCAAGTCATAGTCCATTTTTCGTACCCATTCTAATCAAAAGAGATGCAGAAACTGTGACTGATTATGTGCATGCTATTCTGAAGTATGCAAACTTTCTAATAGAGCAAGGATACCAACAATTTTACTATCATGGACCAACAATAGCTCTGCTTTTAGAACACTTACCCTACATTGAAGCTTATCATTGGTTATTCAATAAGTATTATAATGTATTGCAATTATCGGATGGAATGCCCAACATGAGGGATCATTACCAAGAAGGAATTTGGCTAGCTACCGTACCTTATTTCATATTTGACCTCCGATATGCTGAGTTGTGGAAAGAGCAACAAGAAGCACAAGACATGCTTAATGCAAATCAAACTCCGAGCCACTCCTATCATGAATCTACTACTAGTCCTGAACCCTCCAATATTCAGAGCAACCTACCAAGCTCAAATGGTAGTTCATCATCTCCGGGATATCACCCTATGTCGGAAGATGAATGGTTGAGACACCAAGCTAATGTTGAAGCAGAAGATCAAAATGACTCAGACTTCGATTCATCTGATTTTTACTATTTATAAATTTTTAAGAAAATGTTTAGATATTTTAGTAGTTGTTAGTAGTTTAAATAATTAGTAGTTCTGGAATTAGACTACTACTCTTTAAATATGTTAGCATTCCTTTTTAAGGAAGTTTAATAAATGAAATTTTAGTTTCCTTTTTCATGTTATGTGCCTGATGTCAATCATATTATGAATCATGATTGTTGTATGATTTACAAATTTAGTAGGATGACTTAATAAGTAGTACCTATTTGTTTCTTACCCAGGAAGAAATGGCAAGTAGACCCGGAAGTAGATCTAAGACTCGAGCAACTCTTAAGGAGTTGACTTCTCTAACCAAGAATTTGGCTAAGGCTATGACTACTTAGCCGAACCGTCAACAAGAACCTGACCTAGCTGGTGATGTGTTTAAGAAAGTAGCCTCTAGGAATCCACCTGTCTATGATGGAAAAGAGGACCCAACCAGTCTTGAGAACTGGATTAGGGAGTTTGATAAGTTGTTTACTGCTGTCCAGTGCACCGATGAGTTAAAGATCAACAATGCTACATACTACCTAAGGGAGGAAGCTGATTTATGGTGGTCTAAAAGGAAGGAGTCTTTAACGACTCAAGGAGAATTTGGATGGGAACAATTTAAGGAAGCTTTGAGAACCAAGTTTTACCCACCTCACTTAAGGAAAAAGAAGTGCCTAGAGTTTACAAACCTTAGGATGGGGACCATGACTGTTAATGAGTACTATTCTAAGTTCATAGAGTTAATGAGGTTTGCACCTGAAGTGGTTCCAACTGAAGTTTTGAAGGCTCAACGATTTGAGCAAGGGTTGACCTTTTCCATTCAAGAGAAATTGGGAGGGGCTAACTTTGATAGCCAAGATGAAGTGTATGGGAGAGCTGTCCATCTATTCGGGATCAAGGGAAGAGAGATAGAAGCAAATCCTGGAGACAAAAGGAAGGGGTCTAGTAATGGGTTCCAAGGTGGAGACAAGCGACAAAAGACTAATGGGGGATTCAAGCAAGGAAAAGATGACAAGAGCAATGGGAATAACAACAATCGTAGTCAGTCTGAAAATGGAAAGTCCAAGAGAGTCTACTACTGTAAAAGATGCCCAAGAAACCACCCAGGGAAGAACTATGAAGGAAATCTGGTAACTTGTAGGATCTGCAGCAAGTTAGGCCATATAGAATATGAGTGCTTCCAGAAAGACTCAACATCAGCAAATCCTAAGCCAACCCAAAATCAGGGAGGTAATGGGAGCAAAGGACCCCAGCAGCAGTCAGTGACCAATAACCGTGTTCCTCCTAAGAATGGGAATGGAGGAGACAATCAGGCTAAGGCGAACAATCAAGGTCGAGTGTTTGTCATGAGCAATCGTGAGGCTGAAACGACTGCAGGCGTAGTGACTGGTACTTTCTTCATCTCTTCTATTCTAGTTAAGATTTTATTTGATTCAGGAGCTTCTCACTCTTTTATTTCCAAAACCTTAGTGGAAAAACTTAAGTTGGGAAAACCCGAACCTATAAGCATGGATATAGTTATACCTTCTGGAGAAGTCATTGATGTTTCTAAATTATATAGAGATGTTTTAGTGACCATAGTAGGGGCAAATTTTTCTTCAGACTTAATTGAATTTGAATTAGATGACCTAGATGTTGTTCTGGGAATGGATTGGTTGGGGAAATTCAAAGCCCAAATAGACTGCAGAGCCCAAAAAGTTACCTTGAAAGGTCCAAAAGGAGTCAAAATAACCTACAGAAAAATCAGTCAGAAGCCCAGTCCATGAATGATTTCTGCTATGCAACTCAAGAACTGTATAAGAAAGGGGTATCCATTGTATTTGTGTAGTATACAGAAGTTGGAGGTAGAACAAGAGAAGATGGAGAATATTCCTGTAGTTAATGAATTTCAGGATGTATTTCCGGAAGAAATCCCTGGAATGCCTCCAATAAGAGAAGTGGAGTTCACTATAGACTTAATGCATGGAACTGACGCAATATCCAAAGCCCCATATCGTATGGCTCCAGCAGAGATGAATGAGCTGAAGACCCAATTGGAAGAGTTATTAGAAAAGGGTTACGTAAGGCCCAGTGTATCCCCATGGGGTGCGCCTGTCTTGTTTGTGAGAAAGATGGATGGTAGTCTAAGGTTGTGTATCGACTACCGTGATTTAAACCAAGTGACCATCAAGAATAAGTATCCTCTTCCCAGGATCGATGATTTGTTTGACCAACTGAAGGGGGCCGGAATTTTCTCAAAGATTGACTTACGGTCAGGGTATCATCAGTTAAGAATTGTTGATAAGGACATTGCTAAGACCACTTTTAGGACACGTTATTGTCATTATGAGTTTACAGTGATGCCTTTTGGATTGACTAACGCGCCAGCAGTATTTATGGATCTCATGCACCGAATTTTCAAGCCATACTTAGACCAATTTGTGGTGGTATTTATAAATGATATACTTCCTCCGTTCCAAAATAAGTGAAACACTTCTCTCATTTATGTGAGAGCTTTTTGAGACAAGTGTTTCACTTATTTTAGAACGGAGGAAGTATTGGTTTACTCTAAGAATAGAGAAGAGCATGAGGAACACCTCCGAGTAATTTTGTCAACACTCCAACAGAAGCAATTGTATGCAAAGTTTTCGAAGTGTGAGTTTTGGCTGGAAAAAGTGGCATTTTTGGGCCACGTCATCTCTAAGGAAGGTGTATGCCGTTGATCCAGCGAAAATTGAAGCCGTCAGTGAATGGCCTACTCCAAGGAATGTGACTGATATAAGAAGTTTCCTAGGCCTGGCAGGTTATTACAGACATTTTGTTAAGGATTTCTCCAAAATCGCCCGACCCATGACTAACCTTATGAAGAAGGAGTCCAAATTTCTTTGGAGCCCAGAATGTGAGAAAGCCTTCACCATCCTAAAAGAAAGACTAACCACAGCTCCTGTGTTATCCTTACCTGATGGAATTGATACTTATGAAGTATATAGTGATGCATCTAAACATGGTCTAGGGTGTGTCCTAATGCAGAATAGGAGAGTCATTGCTTATGCATCAAGGCAACTGAAGCCGTATGAAGTCAACTACCCTACTCATGACCTAGAGTTGGCCGCAATAGTCTTTGCTTTAAAGATTTGGCGTCATTATTTGTATGGGGTGACATGTAAGATATATACAGATCACAAAAGTTTGAAATACATTTTCACCCAAAAGGACTTGAATATGAGGCAAAGGAGATGGTTAGAATTCATAAAAGACTACGATTTGGATATCCAATACCATGAAGGGAAAGCTAATGTAGTGGCAGATGCCTTGAGTAGGAAGACAAGTTATACCTTAAGTACTATGGTGGTGGCAGATCATCTGTGTTTAGACTTTCAAAAGATGAATCTTGAAGTAATGCAATATGGAGAAGTAGAGAAAATGTTTAGTGCATTGACCATTCAACCCTCTATGTTTGAACAAATTAAAGAAGCTCAATTAAAAGATGAGAAAATGGAAAAGATAAAAGAGAAGGTGAGGGAGGGTCATGCTGGAGATTTCGAAATTCATGAAGATGGAAGTTTAAGAATGGAAGGAAGGTGGTGTATACCTGAAGCTTGCGAAGATTTGAAATTGAAAATCATGGAAGAAGGCCATAATTCTCCATATTCGATGCACCCAGGGGGTGATAAGTTGTATAAGGATTTAAAGAAGAATTTCTGGTGGGCTCGTATGAAGTTGGACATAGCTGAATTTGTTTCCAAGTGTTTAACATGTCAGAAGGTGAAGAGTGAACATAAAAGACCCCAAGGGAAAGTCCAACCCTTAGATGTGCCAGGATGGAAGTGGGATTCTATTTCGATGGATTTTGTTGTTACTTTACCTAGGGGTAAATCTGGGAATGATACGATATGGGTAATTGTCGATAGATTGACCAAGTCTGCAGTGTTCATACCTATGAAGGCAACATGGTCTATGGATCAATTAGCTAAGGCTTACATCAAGCATGTGTTGAGACTGCATGGAGTACCGAAGGATATTGTGTCTGATCGAGATTCTAGATTTTTGTCTAACTTTTGGCAGAAGCTACAACAAGCCTTTGGTTCGAAGCTATTAATGAGTACTGCTTTTCACCCAGCCACTGATGGTCAGACTGAAAGGACCATCCAAACCTTAGAAGATATGTTAAGAGCTTGTGTCATGGAATATCAGGGTTCATGGGAAGATCATCTAGATCTGATAGAGTTCTCCTATAACAACAGTTATCATTCAAGTATAGGCATGGCACCATTCGAGGCTTTGTATGGTAGGAAATGTAGAAGCCCACTATGTTGGAATGATATAAGTGAAACAGTTGTACTTGGACCTCAATTGATTGAAGAAACCGTACAACAAGTTAAGATGATCCAAGGAAAGATTAAGGCAGCCCAAGATCGTCAGAAAAGCTACGCTGATCTGAAGCGTAGGGAAGAAGAATATGAAGTGGGAGAAAAAGTGCTTTTGAAAGTTTCACCTGATGAGGTTTGGAAAGAAAGAGAAGCTTAGCCCTAAGTTTATAGGCCCATATGAGATCTTGGATAGAGTTGGGCAGGTGGCCTATAGACTAGCCTTACCCACTGAATTAAGTCGTGTTCATAATGTGTTCCATATATCTCAGTTGAGACGGTATATCCCAGATAAATCGCATGTATTGCACCCTGAAACAGTCCAAATTGATGAGAACTTGTCTTATGAAGAAAGGCCGATTAAGATTTTAGACAGTAAGATTAGAAGTACCCAGAATAAGAATGTTCAAATCGTTAAGGTGCTTTGGTCTAATCAGAAGTCTGAAGAAGCAACATGGGAAGCAGAGACTGAGATGCGAAAGAAATATCCAGAGTTGTTTGCAGAGGTTAGTAGTAGAGTTACGGGGGCGTAACTCCTTTTAAGGGGGGTAGAATGCGATAGAGTTTCGCGCGTTTGACTTAGAACCCTATTTTTTACCTAATTTTGACTTATTTATGAGTTATTATGTGAGCCAACTTACTTTTATAGGAAGTTGGTGGTATATATGTTTTACTTGCTTTGTATCTTGCATTGCTTGCTTTAAGTTTCGAGGACGAAACTTCTTTTAAGGGGGGTAGTCTGTAATACTCCGTATTTTTAGTAAGTTATTAGTTATAATTTTTAAAAGGTTTTAATTACTAAAAAGGCTTTTAATTAGTTATAAAGATTTTAAATAGGCTTTTATAATAGATTATAGGTTTTTCAAATAAACTCTAGCCCAAATTAAATATTGGGCCTAAAAGTTTACATATTATAATCCAAGTAATTAGTTTAGAAAAAAAAATATTTTAAAAGAAAATTCAAAAACGATCTCAAAAGATTTACAAAAAAAAAAAATTTGAGTTCGGCGGCGCATAACTCACGCCACTGGCAGTGAGTGTTTATCAAAGATTTCCAAGTCTTATTATTTTTCCGTTTCTATCTTTTGTTTAGTTTAAGTATCTAGACTATTTATCTTATGGAATATTCCCCTATTCTAGCTATATGATCATAAAGAAATAGTGTATTCTAGCTAAAATTAATTATCTTTTCTCAAAAACCCATATTTTAGTTTCCTAACTCTAATACGACTCTACCTATCCAACTAGTATAAATAGGGGCCTCCACCCATCATATTCTTCACACCAAATTTGAGGAATACATCTCTTTTCTCAAGTTTAAACTCTCTCTCCCTCTTAGCCTACCTTCTCTCTCTTCTCCCTAGTAGTTATTAATTTTCAAGGTGCGTGTATATGTAGATCTTTAAATATTATCCTGCATGCGTAGTATCATATTTTAGGGTTGTTATTTTAGATTGAAGTACATATTTTTATGAGTTTAATTATGAACTTTATGAGTTTTATTATGAATATTATGAGTTACTCATGAGTATGTTAGATTTATGATTTTTATAAACACGTACAGTTAACGCTAGGTTCAATTGTGAAAAGAGCTCGTAAAATTATATGTGCCGTGGGTTATACTGCCATGAGTAATATAAAAGCTTGATCATTATGGTTATAAACTTATAATATTAGCAGAGTGTTCATGATGCAAACTTTAACTTATAGTCTCGTCAGTGGTAATAGGTCATCTATACTATGGTTGACTTGTTATGTAAAGTTAATTATCACTGAACCTAAAAGTTAATATTTAATCTTCAATGTCAATCCTTAATTATATTTTGGATTTTGGCTTTCACCTACTGGAAACATGAACGGTAATTTGGTTCGACAACTAGCAGGACTATTTGTGTAGTTAAACTAACACCTTATTTAGTAATCATCATTGTTATATTATTAATTTTATTATTCATGTTATGTGTTTTGCCTATTTAAGGCCAAGGTTTAATTTTATAAGAGTTATTATTCTTAAAGGAGGATTATTTCCAAAAGATTTTTATTAGTTATATGATCTTTTATGATCACAATTACAAAGAAGCCATGGCTTGTTATTAATTAACAAGAACGGTAGCTATTATTTTTACCCATGTACTTTTTCTATAAGTCATGTGGACAAGGTAGTTCCCCTCGTCATAGACTCATTAAGGAATACTAAACTTGGGGGGTGTGCACACTTTAGGAAAGGTACCTAGGCAAGGAAAGGAGTTTTATTAAAGTTATATATTTTATATTATATAAGTATTAGAAGTATCCAAGGAAGGTTTATAGAAATATTTTGAATGTTTAATAAAGTATTTAAATTTTCCGCATATATATGTACTCAGTATTTTTACTGACACACGTTTTGTTTGTTTGTTTTATGGCTTTGTCCCTGTGATGACCCTTTTGGTGAGCAGAATTTACAGGTTGATTTGATGCATACTTCACATGGGGGAGCTAGTGAGGAATAATACTTAAGCTAGGAGTTGCTATTTTTATTATAGATTCTATTATTGTCATAGTTGAATAATAAAGTTTTTATATTATCAATAAAGAGAAGTTATTATTAGTAGTTTCCGCTGCATTGTTAAACTAGTAGTTAGTTGTTTTAGCCTTTAACGTTTATCACGTGGCAGTAATACTCTCAAGTTTCTCAAGTATTTTATATTAAAATATATGCTTCAAAAAGAGAGAAATTTAAGGGTGTTACAAACCCATTATAATTTTTTAACCCCCCAACAGGCAACAGCCACCACCAAACCCATCCCCTCTATCTCTCCTGCCTCCCACCAGCCACCTCCCTCCTCCCTCTCTATCTTTGGAACAACCAGCCACCACCCCCTCCATCTCTCTCCTTCTTTCTAATAACTAGCCATTATGACCCACTGACGACCTCCGGCCAGCAAATGGTAACCACCCACCGGAACACCAGTCAGCCATCACCAACCCACGACCTCCTCCTCCGGCTCCTCTTCATCTCTCACACCCTCCTCCTTTTCTAGACTCCATTTTTTTCGGCTCCTTTCTCTCGTTCACACCCAACCCCACCACCACCGAGAAGATAACCACCTGAGAAGATACCAATCATTAGTACAACCTAACCAATAACATAAAGAACTACATAATTGTTAGGGTTGTGAGTGCGTAGCGGAAGCAGATTAAAGATGTAGAGAATGAGAAAAATAATAGAGTTGGAAATATGTGGCAAGAAGAGTAGTAAAAATGGACACACAATTTAACGTGGGAAAAATCCTCAAATAGAGGCAAAAAAAACCCAAGGACGACGAGTACCCGAAAATCCACTATATGAAATAGGAGAGTACAAGAATCACCCGAAACTTATAAAGGTGAGTAGTGCAAATACAACTCTCACTATAATAGAAAACTCACAAAGGAGTAATGCAAAGAATAGTGGATTAGTAGATTGTGTGTTGGGAAATCTCCGACCTCATTATATCTTAGAGAGCCGAATCTCCATGATGGAGCTAATAGTAATAAACCTACATATTGTAGGTAATATCTCTCTAAGCCGAAATATTATGTAGGAGGAACACTCATAAAGTGTATAAAAGGATCGGAGCCATGTGTAATATTGGAGGATTGTGTAATGGTGGATTACCTCCAAAAGTATGCCCAACATTACATATATATATATATATATATATATATAGCTATGTAATGCTCTTGATGTCGGTTACTTAAAGTCGGCTAAAATGTCCCAGAATTATGGAGAAACTTCTTCATCATGATATCTAGAAATATCCTCAAATAGCCGACATTATCTGCAGTCAATGAGCATGCTAGAATTACCTAGCAATATAATCTTATTACCATGTTGAAGGGATATTGTCAAATTAAGATCAAATTCCGTCGTCTTCTCATTCCTCAAACGCATATATTTATACAACCTATAAGTAGAGACCTACTTCAGCAATACTTAGGATTAACAAACCTAATCCTAATACATAACCGAAATAGAGTCCTAACACCCTCCCTCAAGCTGGAGCGTGCAAATCACGCACGCCCAACTTGGACAACAAAAATTCAAACTGAGTCCTACCTAGTGCTTTAGTAAAAATATATGCCAATTGAAACTTAGTAGGAACATATGATGGACTCACAAGACCGTCAGTCACGGCATCACGAACAAAATGGCAATCTGCCTCAATATGTTTAGTACGCTCATGAAATACCGGATTCTTGGCAATATATAACGCAGATTGACTATCACAATATAATCTCATTCCTACAGGATGTTGAACTCCAAGATCACGTAGTAACTGCTTTAACCACTTTAATTCACAAACTATAGCAGCCATAGAGCGATACTCTGCTTCTGCAGACGACCGAGACACTGTAGGCTGCTTCTTAGTCTTCCAGGAAACCGGAGAACACCCCAACAATACAAACCATCCACTCAGGGATCTCCGAGTAAGAGGACAACTAGCCCAATCAGAATCACACCACCCCTCCAGGCGGAGATCACTATCAGAACGAAATAATATTCCCTGTCCTGGATTTTTCTTCAAATATCGCACCACTCTCAAAGCGGCCTCCCAATGAACCATCTTAGGAGCCTGCATAAATTGTGATAAAATGTGAACAGAATATGCCAGATCAGGTCTAGTAACAGCAAGATAAATCAACCTGCCCATCAATCTGCGATACTTCTCTGGATCATCAAACAAAGGACCGTCAGCCAAAGAGAGCTGATGGTGTTGCTCCATAGGGAACTCAGCCGGTTTAGCACCGAGCAACCTGGCCTCAGAAATAATATCCAAGGCATACTTCCGTTGACTCATAAAAATTCCCTGCGGCCCCCTGGCAATTTCAAGGCCTAGGAAATATTTTAGAGCCCCTAAATCCTTCATTTTGAAACATTTTCCAAGGTAAGCTTTGAAATTCTGTAAAGCTTCCTGATCATTCCCTGCAATAATCATATCATCCACATAGATGGACTCTATTTCGGTTATGTATTAGGATTAGGTTTGTTAATCACTAATCTGGGATTTGAGGTGACAAATCCGAGTGCCATTAGAGACACAGAATCTTTCCTTCAAGTGGTTCCACAGGTCACGCGCATCCTCGAAGCACGAAACAGACGAACGGAGGTGCGGGGAGAGCGTGTTCAGCAGCCATGACGTGAGCATCGAGTGGACGGTGCTCCAGTCAGCGAGTTTGTCAGGAGAGGTCGGCTTTAGGATGGTACCATCTATAAATCCAAGTTTGCGCTTGGCGTTAAGAGACATTCGAATAGCTCGAGACCATTCATCAAAGTTATCATCTTTGAGTTGAATAGGAGTGATAATGTTCCCGGGATTATCATTCGAACCCAGAAAATACGCTGGGTCAGGTTTCGGTGGACTAGTGTCGTTGTTTTCCGTCATAATGACACGACGTGGGCCACGAGTAAACGTTCTAATAGGAGTATCAATGGTGGTGTGCGAGTGTTTAGGAAGCTTCGGTGGTGATGGCCGAGGCTAGGTCCGATCGAAGGATAGAGAGAAAAAATATCTGGCTCTTGATACCATGTCAAATTAAGATCAAATTCCGTCGTCTTCTCATTCCTCAAACGCATATATTTATACAACCTATAAGTAGAGACCTACTTCAGCAATACTTAGGATTAACAAACCTAATCCTAATACATAACCGAAATAGAGTCCTAACAGATATTATATACCGGGTCATTTGATAAAACTGTAAAAACTTGGAGATTAAGTGAAAAAAAGTGTATAGACTCATTTATAGCTCATTCAGATAACATCAATGACATGGTAATTAACCAACAAAATGGGTATCTTTTTACTTGTTCTTCAGATGGGACAGTAAAAATGTGGTTAAGGATTTATGGGGTGACTTCTCATGCTTTAATTAAGGTCATTAGTCATCATACACACCCTATTTATGCATTGGCCTTAAGTATTGGGTCACCATCACAAAATCAAAATAGTTATTTATATTCTGGATCTTTTGATGGAAGTATAAATTTCTGGGAGCAAGATATTTCATGTCAATGTAATTTCAGGGAGTTTGAGTCAAGCCCTGTATTGTCCCCTTCATGGGTTAAGAGGAAGCTTCATTGTCGCAGTATTCATTAGTTAGTTTGTTTAATCATGAGTTTCAGGTGTTGTTAGTAGGGTTATATATATATGTTGAGACAGCTTCATTTTATCATGTTAATTGCATAACTATTGAACGATGTATATGATGCATATGTTATATGTACATGTTAATCTCTTTAAGTTATTTGGATAGGAAACTTCAGGCCAGGTCAGAATCAGCCAAGAGCATGGACCAGACCAGCTACGAGTTTGTCGCCTGTCAGTCCATTGGGCATTGAGGGCCAGACTTGAACAAGGTTGGCTTATTGGTTGACCAGCTTGTGGTGGGGCTTGTCCCAACCCCATGGCAGCCTCTAGTAGCATATTTAGTAGTCAGAATTTCCATAATCTGTACCGCTTATCTGATACGAGCATCGGAGCATATGTCCTAGTGTCTGGCTCAGCTATGTTATATAAAAAAATCACGATTTTGGCACAAATTGATGTGTCGAAGCGTCTATACCCATGCCGGAGTATCAAAGATCCAACACAGGTACTTGATATAGAAAATAAAAGTTCGAGTAAGTAGTAACATAGGTTGTACATGGTTATTCTGAACTAGTTAAAATATATATCAGTATCAGTAAAACAAACAAGGGGATGATCTTTCTATAATCAGGTTTAATTAAGAACTAACTCTATTGTATGGAGAAATGTATTGTTCAATTCCAACTGTTCTCTAAAAGACTAGTTGCTGCACAGTGTTGTGTTATCTAACCTGTCATTTACATATCTGTGACTTCACCAATCAATAAGGTGAAAAAAATGTGAACCTGCCAAAAATTTTACTACGATTTTAAGACTAGCTTTTGTCAGTAACATCATGAAGTCCTGGGGGAGATAAAGGCGGGACTGCTTGCAAGTGATCATGTCCTCCTCCAAAATCGTCCAAGACCCTTGGTGTGATTTCTGGAAATTCGAGCCTAAGCTTTTCCGAAAACAGTTTTCGTGCACCAACATAATCTGAAGAGTCATTGTTTCTGTTGGATGAATTAGCCTGTGCTGATGCGATAACAGAAGCAAAAACCCCAGATTCCCTTAATGCCTGAATTATGTCCTGCAAAAACATATTTTTTTAAAGATATTACATCAAATAAATCATTAAAATGAAAGGGTGCGTTCTTTTCACCTTAAAAGACGCAAGTTTTAGGTCTACTTCTTCAAATAAGTTATAACAAGTTATAAAATAAGCTCCAATAAGTTCATAAAGTTCCAAACAAGTTTAGTTCAGACAAGTTTCATCAAAAAAGAAGGTGAATAGAACGCACCCATACTACCACTTATTAAGGGTGTAGGACTCAGTGACTCACCATGGGTGCATAAATGCGAGCCAAAATGCCAAATCGCAACAGTTTAAGTTTAAGTGCTTCGTTATTCCACACTACATGTTCCTGGTACCTAGTTTAAGCAGATAATATTTTTACAAGATCAATTAGTGTCAAAACAAATGTCCAAAACATAAAAATGCAACAACAATAGAAGTTTGTATATGGTGTAATCACAGTAATGTCTCACCATTGGAGCATTTCTTCTTCATAGGCAGTTGAAGCAATAATAAATGCCTGCAATTTAAGATTTCTAATTGTCAGATATATCAAAGATAGTATGTAATCAAAGATAACAGAGGTTAGCTTACTGATCTATCTTACTGATCTATCAAACTCCAACATGAAGCATCTTTTGACACCTTCTTTTGTAGGTGTGCATTTACACCTATCCCGTCTTGAAGTCAAGTCGGAGAATTTAGAATATGTGTAGTGCAAAACTGCAGATTCCTCCATTTTGATCTCACTGCCAATGATTTTTGGAAAATATTAACTCACGTGCGTATATATATTAAAAGTATGATTCAACCAAAGAAAGCATTAAACAGAAGAACAAAGTATACTTTGTTGCTTTCTCGTAGTTATGCCATCGATGAGCACCATTAGGGCGAAGGCCATCTTGAATTCTCGCAGCTGCTTTTCCATTTCCATAAGTCAGAAAATAGTTTGGGTTACCCCGTGTAGCCTCCTTGTAGTTTCCGAAGTAAACTTCCTTTGGAAGATGATCAAAGTTTTTCTTGAACATTGAAACCTAAGTTAAATGAACCATGTAATTCATAATATGTACTAAGATAGAATCATGCACTTTTTGAACTCGGATCAAACTTATAACATGATATTACCTCACTGAAAGGCTCTTGAATGTCATCTCTTTCAACAGCACTTTCCTGAAATTTAAGAGCAACGATATTATAATTTGATCAAGCTAAACAAACATGATACTCAAAGTTACTTATCTTAATCACATTTGATTTGATAAAAATAACTCACATAATTAGGAAATACAATCATATTGACATCTTTGGGTACTTCTGCCAGTAACTCTCGGACAGAATACTCTCGAGTTCCTGCAGGATGCAGGAGCTCATCTGTGTCAAGATGGAAGATCCATTCCATGCCAGCATCCTACACAAGGTAAAACTAGTCAATGGGGATCACATTGTATATCTTAAGAGAGTGTTTGGTTGGAAGGAAGACATGTTCTAGGAAACGTAAATTTCCCAATTTCCTAATTCCTTCTCAAAGGAAAAGATGCCACATTTTTCTACCTATTGCTTACTTTTCTCTTTAGCTCCTCTCATCCATCTTGTCCCCTCCATTTCCATTTTTCCTATAACTTTCCATGCAGGAACGAAACAGAGGAAAACTAATCTAGTATTGTCCTTTTCGCTAGAAAAGTATTCCATCCAACCGAACACAGCCTAAAGATAAAGATTCAATCATTGATAAATTTGATGATACATACCCTTGCCAATACTATAGCCATTTCCATGTTGAGGGTCTGCTTCACAAATAACTCATTGTTGCACGGTTTGTAGAAGAAGCCTGACAACCATGACTCATTCCATATTCGGCTAAAAAATCAAGATTAGGAGCAACGTAAAGCACGTGAATTTCTAGATTTTGGTACAAACTATCAAGCATTAAACCATATAATATCAAGAGAAAGATCAAACTATACTAAGTGATCTAATAAATTGCAACCAAAACCAACCTCTTAGCTTGTTGGTCCTCTAATTCTTTTGTTCTGTAGACAATATGTACCCCCTGTCAAAACAAAAGATGAAACCTCAGGTTACGATTGAGCCAGAGCAATAAAAACCAAGTGGATTAAGCAACTTTAGGAAGTAAGATAAGCAAGTAAACTCACGGGAATAGACTCGAGGACTTTCGATACGTTGGGGGCTGCAGCCTTCCCTTCCACAAAGAGGAAAAAGTTTGCAATGCCGATAACTTTATGATAGAAGATCCATGGTAGAATTTGTTCTAGGCCTGCTGAAGTGCTTGAAGTAATACATGCCTATTGCAATGTAGAGAGATTAACTTATAATTGTTGCATCATTATATTGTTTTTCAGAACAATTTTGACAAGCTACAATCCAAATACAGTATATATTCTGAAAATGGTGAAAAATAATTTGATCATTGTTAGAGAGAAATCAAACTAAAAGACTGGAAAGACAACCTTCACGTACTAAGGTTACTCTCCCTATTACAGAGTAGGAAGCTAATTCCTTTATCCGGAAATTAATAGTTACATATAAACTCTGTAATCTATTAGTTGCAATACTTTGACTTTAAAATTATACATTCAGATTAACCCAAAATCTTAAATACTAGAAAAAATATGAAGTATATTAGATAAAAAAGATAGGAAAGTTTAATACATGAATGATGCAATTTCAAAGTGTTAAGTAAGTCACAAAAAAAGGAGGAAGTATAGTATATTTGATTGCCCACACGAAAACCTTCTAACGTTTCCTAACATAGTAATGGCCTAATGTATGATTTGATTTCCTAAGACGCCAACTGTTAAGTTCAATGATGAGGGAGAGGAGAGTTATAACACAAGTATTATAAAGAGTCTTTTAGTAAAATCATGTCATATCCTTAATTATGAACGGTCGAGACACTAAAAAACTAGTAATTCCAAACAGAGAAGAGTGTAAAAAATAAAACAAATTCGAATAAAGAAGATATAAAAAGGAGCTACAACCCTACAACTAGGATTAACAGATGCTATTGGTTAAAATATGCAACAGTTTTTTACAAGGTTGGAAAGCAAGTCAACAACTGAATCCATGTGAAAACACTTTTTAGAAGGGTACCTAATTATGGGGAGATCTACCAGAATAACAGAATAATATACTCACAAAATATGTGGTTATTAAATAAATCATCAATCATGTATCTTTTAGGGTGGCTATTTTTTATGGAATCCCCTCAAAAAAAATTACTAAAACAAGAATCACTAGTATGCATTACTAGACCACTAATGGTAATATTAGACCCAGAAAATTTCAATGTCCTACCAAAAAAACCTCTAAATTATCAACTTTAAGTTGTTTTTTCACACATTATCAGCTATTAATCTGGTGGGTTGGTGTTGCAATCAAGATTTCTTACCATTTACTCAAAACCTATAAACATCGTCCAATTAACAATATAACATGACAAAATTGACCCAAGATTTTGAAATAAACAATTAATACAATCAAGAAATCAATGCTGATCTTATGAAATGAATATTGAATAGCCAATCTTAATGTATATAATTAATAGCTAGCATGTAAATTACTATGATTGCACGCGTGTTTGTTCAATTGATCTTGAATAAAAGAATGAACATTTCAAAACAATCTGATAATATTAACAGAAACTCAATCAAAAAAACACAATTAATGACCAATATTAACACTAAATTCAATAACCCAGATGAAAAACAAGATCAACAAACTCAAAAATCAAAAGATTTCCCTAACCCATCAACCAAAATTACCAAAAAAAAATCACTCACTAATGATAAAGATGAAATTAACTCTGGGTTTATTATAAAATTAAAGAAATACCCAATAAAATTAAATTGAAAATGTTAGAAAGAACTAACCTTTGGAGTAAGATTAGAGTGATTATGATTAAAATTCCAAGGTCTGAAATAAGGAAAAACAGGGGAAGTGGTGGTCTGAGCCAAGACATCCTTGGGGCAATTATTATGTGACAATGATTTAATGAGAGGGGAATAAAGCATTCCAGGGAACTCAGATTGATCAAAGGCCCAACGGGTAATCGGGTCGATCGCGGCGCCGCGCCATTGGAGGAAGAAGGCGAACAGAGCAATAGAGAGAGGGAGAAAAGTAAGGAAGAAGAGGAGTTTGTAGAGTAAGTGTTGTGAGTAATAACAAGAAATTATACAATTAGAGAAACAAGAATTGGGTCTTAAAACACCCGCCATTTTTGGACTTTGAAGAAATGATAAGAGAGATTTTTTTGGTGTTTTATTTTAATTTTGGGTTTTATAGAAGAAGATAAATCAAGTGTTACTTGCACCATTGGTGATTAGAGTGGAAGAAATTATTAAGGGGGGTTAGTTACGTGAGAGAGGAAGTTTTTTTTTTTTAAGAGGAGGGAAACGTAAATATTCAAGAGTATAGCCGTTTTGTCGTTGGAATTATCTAATTTTACTTATTCTGAATAAATAAATAAAATAAAGTTGGATAAGAGCACTAGCATGAATAGAGAAATGACCATCACCCAAACCAATTCCTTTTGTAAGCTTAACGGCGAAGTGATCATAGGCTCCTACCTTTTCCAATAAGTTGTTCGCGAGTTGATTCATCATATATCCGGTTGTACCATGTACAAACTAAATTATGTTCATTTGCTCATTTAGAACTCTCCTATTTAGTATATTTTGTTCATTTGGATGATTTCAAATGAGTTAAAAAATTGCTTTGGGTGTACCATTTTCACGGAGTCACGATACTCCCGGGTGCATGATAAAATTTGTAGTTATTGACTATCAGTTATATCGGATTTGCTTGACTCGCGACAATAGATAGTTTAATGAACAAGTTAAGACAAAATAGCCAAAAGCCAGTGAGAGAGTTTTTTTAGTGTAAAGAGAGTTACAAGGACAAATGATATAGACAGAATTTGATTCGAGTTTTTGAATATCACCTCCCAAAACTTTAACCATCTAAATTAGTTGACATCCATACTGATAGAAAAAAGTTGCTTGTAAGCTTTTTCATATTAATAAGATAGTAGCTTGTAAGCCAATTGGAAAATTATTGTTTGACTAAATAATAATAAAGGCAATCAAAAGCTCGCTAGAAGCCAATTATCAAAGTCTAGAGTAATTAATGTCTTTAAATTTGATCATTAGTTGATTCTTTTCCTTCATGTGTGAGCATACTTTAATCAGAACATTAAATATTCTGGAGAAATGAGAGTGTAGTTCTTTGGCAAAGCTTAGATCACATCTACAGTTTTAAAATATTAGTACATCAGCAGCAATCGAATTGACAATTTCTTACATAAAAATTACTATATGATAACAATATCTTAATTATCTCTTACGGAGTATCTTGCTAAAGTTAGCTGCATATACCATTGAAAGCTGTAGTCATTGTCACAAAAGTCATATAATATGAAGTATATGTATCTAAAGTTTACTGCACATATAATGGCGTTACAATATTATTATAAAATCAAGTGTATCTTACACATGGTATCATAATTGAAAGGCTCTGAACGAATAATTAAGTAAAATGAGAGAGCTCTAAATGAGTAAATAACCAAATGCTAATCCTAATTGCACCATATGCAAGGCACACCCAAATGTTTAGTAAATGTTGGATAAAGCCATCACATAACAACAATATAAAACCGCATTGATGTTTGTGATCATAATTTTCATAACTTTGATCTTTATTTTACCATTGTATCTTTATAAAAAAAATTAGGGATGATAATATTATAATCCAAAATTTTATATGGATCCATTCCACAATAAATGCAATTGCAAATTCAGTTTATTGTTGCAAAAGTTTTTTAATCAATATTGTATATATCTACAGTAAACTTAGAATGCACCAGCCACCAAATATATAAGCTATTCATTTGTATATTTGACACAAGTATCTTTATAAAGTTGGATCAACATTTTTTATTATTTGTTGTGAATGTAAGTACAATATACATTATTATTATTATTATTATTATTATTTTAAGGTAAGATGAAGGGGACTCACTTGAGTGGTGGGGATATGGGGAAATCTTCAAATGAGTCCTATGAGGTTTGATCCCTAGACCTCAGGGATATGAGGTGGAAAGCGATGACACTACTCCACCACCTCAACCTCACAATATATATATTATATTATTATATATGTCAAAAGTATATATATTAGAAATACAAATCATCCAAAATTGAGTATTCCTCATGGATATATAGAATGGCATAGGCTGCACAACCAATTAATGGTTAAAATTGACAAAATTAAATCATTTAACTTATGTGAAACCCATGAATTTTTAAATTGAACAGTAGTAAAATATGGTTTACTGTCCCCTAATACGTTAAATAATGGAACCTTTAGCATACAAATCGAGCAAAAGTAAGAAGTAAGCAACAAAGGTTGTTTTCCAGGTGGCACTCAGTGAATGTTGATGCAGATTCATTGGCTTCGATTGTGACAAGATTAATATGCTTTCCATGTCGGCATGTCCTATATATAATTATGTGCCAGTTTACATTATCTTTTCTTTTCTTAAGCCTTACACGCTTACACGTAGCTTTTTTCTATTCTTTTGTTTGTTTGAAAAAGAAGGATTAATTTAACGTTTTAGCGTACTTAACTTCTATTTGACACATGTGTTATGCAGCACTGCAGCAAATTCACTCTATTGTTTTATGCTCAATGCATAATTTTGCTCAATCACAGCAAACCTGTAGAATCAACAAGTAAATTTTTTATTATCAAATAACATGTAGAATTTATAAGCGAACTGAAGAGAAGAGAAGAGAAGGGGAAGAAAACTAATATTCATTCTATTAAAAACGTAAATAAGAAGTTATACATAACTAGACAAGCTAACTTCTTACTAGGAAATAGGAAAAAACAATTTGATGTTCATATTTAGTGGACAACCATATTAACTCACTAAGTACACTAACACAAGAATCCTAAGCAACTAGCACATGCACATGCTCGTAAATATTAGTAACCAACCGACCTCTAATTTGAAGCAATATTCCAAATTTTTTTTAGGACCATAATATTGGACTATCTGGTTATTGATGCTAGAGTTTGTTTGATGCTATTGCTTAGTGTCATATAAACAAGGAAACATGAAAACGGGGCAGCAAGCTAGCAACAACAATGTTGACGGGTGAGACCGTGAGAGGGGAGGTCTTTGGTTGTTGTTGTTGGGGAGGGGGGGGGAGGGGGAGGAGGTTGGGTGGTATTGTGTTGGCCAGGGGATACCGGGATAGCATGTGGCTTTGGCAGTGGTCTAGTAAGTATTCTCAAATGCAATTATTTACTAATGGTGTCAATTTTTCTTACTTGTATCAGTTTCGTTTGGGTAGCGTTACCGATTCAAAAATTGTGTTATCTTTTCTATTAATTTGTCCAAAACTCTAACCTTCCAAATAAATTCTTTTATGCTTAGTAGAAAAGAGTAGTTTCAAATATAATAGTTCCTCCTTATTTCTTACCGTTGTTGTTTTTTCTTTGTGCATTATCATTCTTCATTTTCGCATATATAAATAGCTTATAATATCTAGAGGTGGTGTTGTTGAGAAGGGATACTATTTCAGTATTAATACAAGCAATGCAGTGCTGTTAAGTATATGTAATACTCCGTATTTTTCGGAGTTATTTTTTTTACAAATAAGAAAATACAAATTACTTTTGTACCTAACTATATTATAATTCGGTTTTGGTTTTGTTTTTCAAATAAATAAAATAGAAATAAGAATTTGGTTTGGAAAACAAATCCTAGTGAACATATGTTTCACATGGTATAAAATAAAGAAGAGAAACAAAACCCTATTCACTACTTTAATCAGCCGTCTTTTTTTTACCCCAAGGATTTTCTCTCTCCTCCTTCTTTCTCCTCTCCAACGTTATTTTCTTTCTTCTATTTCTTCCTGCTCTACTTTTCTCTCTCCTCCCCCTGCGTTTGAGGCTTCCACTCGCCGATGGTTCGTGTCTGCCGGTGGTTTGTGCCTGCTGCCCAGAGGAGGTCGAGCGTGGCTCGCTAGTGATGCACGTCAGTCGCGGTTCGTGCGAGCGTTCGAGGTGCGAGGCGAGGTGTGCGAGTGTGTGCGAGTGGTGTATGCGCGCAGTGGTGTGTGGTGTACGAGCGCTGTGCGCGTGCTGTTGTGTGCGGGGCTGAGCAAGGTCGAGGCTCGAGTGTGGTGTGCTGAGCGAGGTCGAGGCCTCGAGTGTGGCGTGCGAGGCTTCGAGACTCGCGTGGATGTTTTTTTTTTTTGACAACGAGAAATCGTACATTAATTAAAAGAGGAAGTACAGCCTAATGCTAATACAACCCAAATTAAAACAAACACATAAACCTAAAGTAGCCTCAAGAGCTCGTACATTCCACCTAAAACAGAAATAAATAAATACGAAACAAAGTCGCGTAGAAAGGAGCGCGTCGCTGGTCAATGCTGATGATGGTGGATGCAAACATCGGATGGCTGATGGAAGTGGTTGACGAAGCGATTGACGATCACGATTCGGACAACGAACAATCAACGGCGAGCGTCGCGTCTCGCCGTATGAGCAATCCCAACGATCTGTCATCTTTTGGGATTCTGAGCTCATGACCCTGTGAGGAGTCACGTTCCATTGTGACTCACTACTCTCGAGCGAGAGTATGACAGGTCTCCCCATGATGAAGGAGAAACGCTGATGATTGGGCGTGCTGTAAACCCCCCAGATGCAACTGGGGTGCCGCCTGCAGATTTGAAGTTTTCAAGGCAAAGATTATTAAGATCAATGCCAAGCTAAAAGGAGAGCCAAACAAGTTGAGCCCTCGAACACACCTCCGGTTTTGAAAACCGATAAATACACGTCCCAGATATTTTATAGACGCACTAAGTTAGATATTGAAATATTTTATTCACTAAAATTTCGAATTAGTATAATATTCCAAAGATGTTTCAAAAAGGTATTGAGCTAAAACCTTATTTTGAATATTTTAGGACAGAACTATTTGGTTGTTGAAAATATTTTGAACGTGCTTAAGGAGTTCTAAAATTTAAAATAATCGTTTTATCTCTTATATATGTAAATATATAATATATATTTTAAAACCTTTACTTCACAAAAACTTAGACTATTTTCTTTCTTTATTTTCGAAGATGGTTTACGACTTAGGTCATAAGGAATACCTGATGAAACACCGAATAGTGGAAGATTGGGACATCTGGGCTTATAAGATGAAAGCTGCTATGGAGTATAGGACCTTACAGGGAGATACTAGACTAAAGACTTAAATGGAGAAAATATACTTTAGGCTGCAGTACTTCCCTAGGGAGGAACCCTACCTTTTCGTACACCGTAGATATGGGGATATATGGTCAGAAAATAGAGGTGTTAACAGAGCTAAACACACTTACTGGAACCAATACCTTCCTACTGTAGGGCATTTCATTACTGATTTTAAATCCTGTGAAATGTAGGGAGAATCCGTGAGAAAAGAAGTTGGGAGCCCTCTACCTCATCATCTCCAGTTAGAGGAACCTATCATGTGGGGAAAGCTCGGTAACTAAGGTTGTAGATGTGAATTCTGAGAATCCTAGAGTTAAAACTGAGCCACAAACGTCACCTAGAGCTGCAAAAAAAGGTAGGTACTAAACTTTTGAGGATGAGTTCATACCCGAGGACTACCATATAGCATCAAATCTTAGAATTGTTACCTACATTCCCGATGATGAAGGGAATAATAGGACATTCATCACAGTGATTGAGGAAGATCATGTTGCACCTATACTTGACTTAGAAAATGAGTAAGAGGGAGATCCTAATGAAAATGAGCCTGCTGAAGGGGATCCAATTGAGGAAAATGATCAAGAAGAACAAGAAGAGCCTATAGAAGAGGAAGAACCCATGGATGAAGTATATGATTAGGATTAGAATATTATTTTAATTGTTTATTTCAGTTTTAATAAGGCTTGCATGCCAAGTAGCAAATTAGCATTTTTTATTCCTTTATTTATTCATATTATGTTTCTTTGGAAACAATAAATTTTACCTTTTTCAATAATAATACAACATTTTTATTCTTTTATTTGATGTAACGTCTTATTTGAGATGTTTATATTGCAAGCCAATAGAGACTTAATGATTGTTCGCAATAAAAACGTGTTGTATGAACGTGTAAATGTGTAATAGTTAAGTGAATAAACGACTATGTGTATGTCACTGAGACAGCCGTTGTGTCATTTTTCAGCGTAAAATGGTTCGTCAGGGCGGCACGCCTGATACCTCTCTGAATGTCGAGCAATCGATTCGTGACCTAGTGCAGATTACAGCTAACCTAGCCCAAGGACATAATCGGGATGGGGATTTGTCTAAAAAGGTTGCCCGTAGGAACCCACCAGTACTGAATGGGAAAGGGGGGCCCGAAGAATTGGAAAACTGGGTTGGGGAGTTTGATAAGCTGTTCTTTACCCTCTCTTGTCCAGATGACAAGACTTTGCCCTTAGCAAGCTATTACTTACAGGGGGATGCCGACTTTTGGTGGACTCAAGCTAAGGACAACCTCCTAAAACATCCTGACTTTGGGTGGGAAACTTTTAAGAAAGCCCTGAGGGATAAGTATTACCCACCATACCTCAAAAAGCAGAAAGCCCGAGAGTTTATGATACTAGAGCAAGGGAACCTGTCTGTTGAGGAATATTACCGCAAGTTCATAGAACTGATGAGATTTGCTCCTGAAATTGCCCCTACTGAGGAAGCTAAGGCCTAACGCTTTAAATTAGGGCTCACCATTGACCTACAAGGGAGACTGGGGGAGATACTTTCACCTTGTTGGACCATGTTTTTGGCAAAGCTCCGGCGACGACCACCGCGCGCGCGACTCACAAACTCCGGCAGACCACCGCACCAGCGACGCACGACGCACGACCTTGGGCAGCGCACAACGAGCACGAACCCCACAAGCAGTGTGAGCACACACTCCATACACGTCTTGTAACGCCCCGACTACTAATCAACGTCATTAGGTTAGTTAATCGGTTATTAGCAGCGGAACCTATATAGTCGGTGCGTTACTGCCGTACTTTCCAATTGGAAAGCACAAGGCAACATAAATTCATAGAAGCCTAAACATGTTATAGCCAGAAAACGTAATTATCCATTAACAAAAACTTAAATTAAAACTTAGTCGCTGTACATAGTCGGACATTTATTATGATCGTAAGTGTTTAAGAAAGCTTGAACTATTTAACTACATAACTATTCCTCACTGCTACGCCATCCCATTATCACCATCAGTACCTAAAACAGAAAACAAAACGTCATGAGCCGAGGCTCAGTAACATATTACTCTAACAACGTAAACTCATTTCAATCGTTTTATTAGCAAACAGTGAGGAGAGAAAAAGTAAAACTATTTCATAAACATAACATTTGATTATAATCATTATCATATATCTTTCATCATGTTCATAAGAATGGATCATTTATTTGGTAACTTGGCGAGTACGACGGAAGGGACGTCTCCCCAGAACATAACATCATCGTAAACGGAAGGCAGCCACCCGAGGACGAAAGCCCTCAAAACGGAAGGTGGCGTTAGTGCCCAAAGTATAGTAATGCGGTGCCACCCGAGGACATTAGCCCTTATAAACGGAAGGTGGGGAACCAGCCAGAAGGTACGTGCACGACCCGGGATAACAGAATACTGCCAAGAACCGTCTTTCACTTGAATTTATCATGTTTCGTTTCTTTTACGTATCATAATTACATTACATCATCGTAATCGTAATCATAAAACGTAATCTTAATCGTAACGTAACCATAATTACATTACCTCATCGTAATCATAATCATGGAACGTAATTATAATCATTAAACGTAATCATAACCATATTTTCATAACATCAAAATCATCATACTTCGTAGCATTAAATCATTTAATAAACATCATTTACATAGCAAACATTTCATATCCCGCACACCATAAATAACATAGCATAAACGTCGTATAAAGCATCATAAAACATAGTTTGGAAAGGGAGTGCGGGTGCTAGCAGTAGACGTTACCTGAAATCCTGCGTAATGACTTTCGTAGCCGGGGGAGGCTTGTAATGTCCTTTTTCCCTTTTAATCTAATCAAGAAATTAAGTAAAGATTCATTTATTTACTCTTTTACTTATACCTTTAGTTGTTATAAAATAAATTATAACTAACTATAAGTGGTTAAGAGTTGTCGTTATACCATGTTTAGGTCCTTGCCCATAGTATCTTTGTCCTTGAAAAAGTTGTAAAAATTCATATTTAAGAATTATATTACTTATATGGCTCTTTACTAATGTGATGTATTATTAAACCATCATTCAAGCAAGGTTATTAATATTTCGCCAATTATTTCATTATTATTATAGCGACTCTAGAAGAGATGGGTAATGAATATTAGTAGAGTATAGTCAATACTCAATACTGTTGAGTAACATAAGTTATAACTTATACTCAAATTTATATTATACTATATTTTCCTTGCTTATATAGGGGTAGATTACTAAATCTTAGCAATTTATATCACATAAGTTAAGTGAGTTCATTAAACATTAGCTTAACAAATAACAAATATTTAATTAATCACTAACCCAACATTAACAATAAATATAACTAAAACTTATAAGCCCTATATGACAAGTTGATAATAACCAAATTAAGGCTATGACTCAATTATTATTTTTTTTTTAATTAAGCCCAATAGTTGCCAAGTAGGAAAATAGTCCAATGATTAGTTGTCATTGGAATTTAATTAAGCCCAAACATTTCAATAAAGAGGTAATGTTATTATACCCTCTTGAATGAAGGAGCAAGGGAGTTCGAAGAACGAACAAGGAAGGCAGCAGCAGGCACGTCGGCGAAGCTAGGCGCAAAGATGGAGCGAGATTCCGGCGTCGGGCGGCGGGAAAGCGGCGCCGGTGAGGGGTGTTGGTGGTGGTGGTACGGCTGCACCGTGCAACGGCGCACAGTAGCGCGAGGAGGGAGAAAGCACGAGTGAGAATAGAGAGGAGGTGCAAGCGAGGGAGGGGGTGGCTGAATGGCGTGTTGGTGGTCGACAGGGTGGTGGTGGTGTGGCAGCAGCCCAAAACAGGGGAGAGAGATGTAGTGTGATGCTTGATATATGAACATGGATATTTATAGCCATTGTTAAGTTTCTAGAAAGCTTGAGAAATCATTGCTTTTTACTTTAATGGAATTGAAGATAACAATGAGGTTGTAGAGAATTTGAGTGAGAGTTGTTTTCTTGGTGTGATGGTGGCATTATCTTAGAGGTTTGAGGATGAGAAAGTTTCACCTTTAATTGCCATGTAAGAGAAAGGAGGAGGTGGAAGGAGGAGGAAGGAAGGTAGAATAAGGAAGAAGAAGGTGGGAAAAGAAAGTCAAATTTTGTTTGCTTAAACTTATCCATCTAATTCCATTATTCTTCTTTTTTTTTCTATTATTATTATTAAACTAAAATAATTTCACTTTGGATAATTCATATTAAAAGAGAAGTTATGCATATTGTGATTTTTAATTACTTACTTGTTAAGCTAATTATAATTCATAACTACTTAATAAAAATTACATTCTTCTCTTTTATTTATTTTAGAAATAAAATACCTTAATAGCTTATAATAGTTTAATTAGAATTTCATTGATAACATAATTAGTAAAACAACAACTAGTTAGCTAATTAAACATGTTTAGATTTTCAGGATATTACATACTCACCCCCTTAGAAAAAGTTTCGTCCTCGAAACTTAAATAACATAGGTCAAAAGCAAACATTACGCATTTATCAACTTAAGCATTCATACGCATATAAGATTCAAAATCACATAATCATATACACATAGTTGCATGAAATTCACTTATTCGAATAGGTGAGGGTGTTTTGTTTTCATCTAGTCCTCGACTTCCCAAGTAGCTTCCGATGACGTATGATTAGCCCATAAGACCTTCACCATGGGAATCACTTTATTTCGAAGTTGCTTTTCTCTATGATCGAGAATTTCGATTGGCTTTTCCTCATATGTCAGGTCGTTTCTTAGCTGCAAAGGCTCGTGTGTAATTACGTGACTAGGATCTGGTATGTATTTCCGCAACATTGACACGTGGAAGACATTATGGACCTTATCTAAATCTGTAGGTAGCGCCAGGCGATAAGCTACTTTGTTAATTCGTTCTAGAATCTCATATGGACCAATATACCTCGGACTTAGCTTACCAGATTGACCGAATCTCATGATACCCTTAGTAGGTGAAACTTTTAAGAAGACATGATCACCTACTTCGAATTCCAGTGGTCTCCTTCGACGATCTGCGTAACTCTTTTGTCTACTCTGTGCAGCATTCATTCTAGTTTGAATTAATCGTACTTTCTCTATCGTTTCTTGTATCAATTCGAGTCCAATCATCCGAGCTTCATCAATATCATTCCAACGAGAGGGTGTTCTCGCATCGTCTTCCATAAAGTGCTTCATATGGAGCCATTTTGATGCTAGCTTGATAGCTGTTGTTGTAAGAAAACTCTGCTAGTGGCAAGTATTTTTCCCAACTTCCTTGAAAATCCAGTATACATGCTCTCAACATGTCTTCAAGAGTCTGAATTGTTCGTTCTGTTTGACCATCTGTTGCCGGATGAAAGGTTGTACTAAAATCGAGTCTCGTGCCAAGAGCTCTTTGTAACTCTTTCCAAAACTTCGCTTGGAATCTTGAGTCTCGATCAGACACAATAGAACTTGGCATTCCATGTAATCTGACAATTGTGCTCATGTACAACTCAGCTAGCTTATCCAGGCTCCAGTTATTCTTAATGGCCAAGAAATGTGCGGATTTTGTCAATCTATCCACAATAACCCAAATAGAGTTCATACCTCGTGATGATGGTGGTAATCCCATAATAAAATCCATCGAAATTGAATCCCATTTCCGGGGAGGGAATATCTAATGGTTGCAGCAATCCCGCAGGCCTGCGGTGCTCGATTTTTATCCTTTGACAAGTCGGACATTTTGCTACAAATTCTCGCAACTTCTTGCTTCATATTGCTCCACCGGAATGTTTGCTTTAGATCCTTGTATAACTTACTTCCTCCGGGGGTGAACGAGAGAAAGGACTTTTGTGAGCTTCTTCCAAAATTCTTTTCTTTAATACTTCATTGGCAGGGACACATATTCTACCTTGATATCTCAACATGCCATCATCCTGGATCACAAATCCCGGTGATTTTCCCTTTTTCACATCATTCCTTATCTTTTCCAACTCCAAGTCTCGATTTTGTGCCTCTTTTATCTCTTCCAACAGAGTCGGTTTCAATTCCAATGCATACAATTGTGCCTCAGTTCTCTGTTGTATAACGCTCACTTCCATCTTCCTTAAGTCATCGCTAATTTCTTTTGGCATGGTTACGATTGCATTTAAATGGGATTTTCGGCTTAAGGCATCAGCTACAACATTTGCTTTTCCAGGGTGATATTGGATGTCAAGATCATAATCTTTTAGGAGTTCTAGCCACCTACGTTGCCTCAAGTTTAACTCTTTTTGTGTGAAAATGTATTTAAGGCTTTTATGGTCGGTGAAGATCTTGCATGGAACACCATAAAGATAGTGTCACCATATTTTGAGAGCAAACACAACCGCGGCTAGTTCAAGGTCATGAGTTGGGTAGTTTTGTTCATGGGGTTTGAGTTGTCGAGAAGCATAGGCTATAACTTTCTCATTTTGCTTTAACACACACCCTAATCCATGCTTAGAGGCATCACTATACACAACAAATTCATCTGTACTAGAAGGGAGGGTGAGAACAGGGGCAGAGGTAAGACGCTTCTTTAACTCCTGAAAAGCTATTTCACATTCATCACTCCATTCAAACTTGACTAACTTTTTCACCAATCGCGTTATGGGCATAGCTACCCTCGAAAAATCTTTGACAAATCTTCTATAGTATCCTGCTAAACCCATAAAACTTCGTACTTCAGGGACGTTGGTAGGTCTAGGCCATTCCATGATAGCTTTTATTTTTCGAGGATCAACGAAATTCCAAGATCTGAAATGATGTGCCCTAAAAAGGCAATTTCTTTCAACCAGAACTCACATTTCTTCAACTTCGCGTACAACTTCTTTTCTCTTAATACTTCCAACACCTTCCTCAAGTGTTCTTTATGCTCATTTAAGTTTCTCGAAAATACTAGGATGTCATCGATGAATACAACCACAAACTTATCAAGGTAGGGTTTAAATACTCGGTTCATGAGGTCCATGAAAACAGCAGGGGCATTGGTTAACCCAAAGGGCATTACTGTAAATTCATAGTGACCATATCGAGTCCTGAACGCAGTTTTTGAGATATCTTCTGGCTTAATGCGAAGTTGATGGTATCCAGATCTTAAATCTATCTTAGAAAAAGTAGTTGCACCTCGAAGCTGATCAAAAAGATCATCAATGCGGGGTAATGGATATTTATTCTTAATGGTAATCTTGTTTAACTCTCGATAATCGATACATAACCTCAGGCTTCCATCTTTCTTTTTAACAAATAGCACTGGTGCACCCCATGGTGACATACTAGGTCGGATGTATCCCTTTTCAAGCAATTCATCTATTTGCTTTTTCAACTCTTGTAGCTCAGCAGGTGCCATTCGATAAGGTGCCTTTGAAATAGGAGCGGATCCCGGAATAAGGTCAATGCTAAAGTTTATTTCTCTTTGTGGAGGCATGCCAAGTATTTCCTCCGGGAATACATCAGGATATTCACAAACTATGGGAATGTCGGACAAAGAGGGTTCAGGGGTGGTTAAGTCTACTACATTGCAAAGGTACCCATGACAACCTTTTACAAGCAACTTAAAGACTTTTGAGGTTGAGACAATTTTGGGTCTGACTTTTCTTCTTTGGTAAGAAACCCTACATCCATCTGGTCTTCTAAGAGTTATCTTATGGTTAAGGCAATTAATGTCGGCTTTATACTTAGACAACCAATTCATTCCCAAAATTACGTCAAAGTCGGTTAATTCAAATTGAACTAGGTCCGCTAGAAATTTACAGCCTCCTACTAGGATAGGGCAATTTCTATACATAACATTACATGAGATGGATTCACCATTTGGGAGTGTAACAGACATGGCAAAGAAATCAGGGCATGGTTTTGCGTTCAATTTTCTAGAAAATGCAGCTGATATAAATGAATGGGAAGCTCCAGAATCGAAAAGAACAGAAGCAGGAACAGAGTTAACAGGGAAAGTACCAGTAATGACAGTATCATCTGCTTCTGCTTCTTCACGTTGCATCATGAATACTCTTCCGGCTTGCGGGGGTCCACGTGGAGGATATCTGCTCGTGTTGGCATTGCTTGCATTTCCACCAAAACCAGAGTTATGAACATTCCTTTGATCCTTTATTGGAACAGAGTTAGTGACATTTTCGCTTCGCCAATCTAGAATTGGGCAATTCCTAATCACATGACCAGGTTTACCACATCGATAACATTGGTCACTTCCTCTTCGACAATCCTTTTCCAGATGGCCTTGTTTTCCACATTTACTGCACCGAGGAACTTGCCTTTGATAACGATTATAACCTGAGTATCCTGTGTTCAGCCTCTTGTAGGAGTTGTTGCTAGGTTGGCCCTCTTGAGGCTTTCCTTTCCTTTTACCACTTTCAAAAACCTCTTTCCTAAGCTTCGTTTTTCGTTCAACATTGATAGCTCTGTCGTAGAGTTCCTGGTAGGATTTGCTCATATGAGATGCAAGCTTTTCCTGGAGATCAAGGTTCAAACCTCCTTCAAACCTGTTCATCCTTTGACGATCAGTTGTCACTAAGTCTGGAGCGAATCGAGCAAGCTCATTAAATTTCACAGCATACTCCAGCACTGACATACCCCTTTGCTTCAGATGGATGAATTCAGATTCCATTTGAAGCTGCAACGATTGGGGATAAAATTGGTTTCTCATGGACTCCTTTAACTTTTCCCAACCAAAGTCAACCTGGTTTTGCATTTCTTTGGCAGTTTTCCACCAAAGATCTGCTTGCCCTTTCAGATAAAACACAGCAAAATTAACCTTCCACTTATCAGGACACTGAGTGACGTCAAACAATTTCTCCATACTGTTCAACCATTCCTCAAATTCGGTGGGATCTGGTTTTCCGTCATAGGTTGGCGGCTTATGAGCAGAGAACATCTTGAACATATTCGGCATTCCTCCTGCTCTGTATTGGCTTTTTGTCGTTTGCCTTGTAGAAGTTCCATCATCATAAGCTTCATCAATTCCATCTGATTGTCATTCTTATTTTCAGTGGAATCTCCGAGAACAGAGTCACTTCGCAAAGCATCAACCCTTGCTCTCATTTCTTCAAGCGTAACATTGGACTCATGGTTTCCATTTCCTCCATTAGTAGGTTCATTCTCACTTGTTGCCATTTTCTAAAACATCAAAATGTTTCATGTTCATAACATAGTCTTTTGATAAACAACACATTCATAATATCATAAAAGTATTCCCTTCCCGATCCTATCACTCACACTCACTTTTAAATAACTTATTTACCTACATATATTATTATAACTTTAACGACATATTATTGACTTTGAACTCACATATAATTCATGAAAGTTAACCAAACCTTCATTATATTTAAGAAATTTCTTAAGGTATTTAACTAATAATGAATGTAAAACCTTTAAGGTTTTACTTATGGCACCGAAACCGTCGGCTCTGATACCACTCTGTAACGCCCCGACTACTAATCAACGTCATTAGGTTAGTTAATCGGTTATTAGCAGCGGAACCTATATAGTCGGTGCGTT
The DNA here is from genome assembly GCA_947648045.1 of Beta corolliflora. Classification (NCBI taxonomy): domain Eukaryota; kingdom Viridiplantae; phylum Streptophyta; class Magnoliopsida; order Caryophyllales; family Amaranthaceae; genus Beta; species Beta corolliflora. Next base: position 115,859 of record CANSZD010003689.1, read on the forward strand.
ACTGCCGTACTTTCCAATTGGAAAGCACAAGGCAACATAAATTCATAGAAGCCTAAACATGTTATAGCCAGAAAACGTAATTATCCATTAACAAAAACTTAAATTAAAACTTAGTCACTGTACATAGTCGGACATTTATTATGATCGTAAGTGTTTAAGAAAGCTTGAACTATTTAACTACATAACTATTCCTCACTGCTACGCCATCCCATTATCACCATCAGTACCTAAAACAGAAAACAAAACGTCATGAGCCGAGGCTCAGTAACATACTACTCTAACAACGTAAACTCATTTCAATCGTTTTATTAGCAAACAGTGAGGAGAGAAAAAGTAAAACTATTTCATAAACATAACATTTGATCATAATCATTATCATATATCTTTCATCATGTTCATAAGCATGGATCATTTATTTGGTAACTTGACGAGTACGACGGAAGGGACGTCTCCCCAGAACATAACATCATCGTAAACGGAAGGCAGCCACCCGAGGACGAAAGCCCTCAAAACGGAAGGTGGCGTTAGTGCCCAAAGTATAGTAATGCGGTGCCACCCGAGGACATTAGCCCTTATAAACGGAAGGTGGGGAACCGGCCAGAAGGTACGTGCACGACCCGGGATAACGAGAATCGCCAAGAACCGTCTTTCACTTGAATTTATCATGTTTCGTTTCTTTTACGTATCATAATTACATTACATCATCGTAATCGTAATCATAAAACGTAATCTTAATCGTAACGTAACCATAATTACATTACCTCATCGTAATCATAATCATGGAACGTAATTATAATCATTAAACGTAATCATAACCATATTTTCATAACATCAAAATCATCATACTTCGTAGCATTAAATCATTTAATAAACATCATTTACATAGCAAACATTTCATATCCCGCACACCATAAATAACATAGCATAAACGTCGTATAAAGCATCATAAAACATAGTTTGGAAAGGGAGTGCGGGTGCTAGCGATAGACGTTACCGAAATCCAGCGTAATGACTTTCGTAGCGAGGGGGAGGCTTGTAATGTCCTTTTTCCCTTTTAATCTAATCAAGAAATTAAGTAAAGATTCATTTATTTACTCTTTTACTTATACCTTTAGTTGTTATAAAATAAATTATAACTAACTATAAGTGGTTAAGAGTTGTCGTTATACCATGTTTAGGTCCTTGCCCATAGTATCTTTGTCCTTGAAAAAGTTATAAAAATTCATATTTAAGAATTATATTACTTATATGGCTCTTTACTAATGTGATGTATTATTAAACCATCATTCAAGCAAGGTTATTAATATTTCGCCAATTATTTCATTATTATTATAGCGACTCTAGAAGAGATGGGTAATGAATATTAGTAGAGTATAGTCAATACTCAATACTGTTGAGTAACATAAGTTATAACTTATACTCAAATTTATATTATACTATATTTTCCTTGCTTATATAGGGGTAGATTACTAAATCTTAGCAATTTATATCACATAAGTTAAGTGAGTTCATTAAACATTAGCTTAACAAATAACAAATATTTAATTAATCACTAACCCAACATTAACAATAAATATAACTAAAACTTATAAGCCCTATATGACAAGTTGATAATAACCAAATTAAGGCTATGACTCAATTATTATTATTTTTTAATTAAGCCCAATAGTTGCCAAGTAGGAAAATAGTCCAATGATTAGTTGTCATTGGAATTTAATTAAGCCCAAACATTTCAATAAAGAGGTAATGTTATTATACACCCTCTTGAATGAAGGAGCAAGGGAGTTCGAAGAACGAACAAGGAAGGCGACAGCCGAGCACGTCGGCGAAGCTAGGCGCAAAGATGGAGCGAGAATTCCGACGTCGGGCGGCGGGGAAAGCGGCGCCGGTGAGGGGTGTTGGTGGTGGTGGTACGGCTGCACCGTGCAACGGCGCACGGCGGCGCGAGGAGGGAGAAAGCACGAGTGAGAATAGAGAGGAGGTGCAAGCGAGGGAGGGGGTGGGCGAATGGCGTGTTGGTGGTCGACGGGGTGGTGGTGGTGTGGCAGCAGCCCAAAACAGGGGAGAGAGATGTAGTGTGATGCTTGATATATGAACATGGCTATTTATAGCCATTGTTAAGTCTCTAGAAAGCTTGAGATATCATTGCTTTTTACTTTAATGGAATTGAAGATAACAATGAGGTTGTAGAGAATTTGAGTGAGAGTTGTTTTCTTGGTGTGATGGTGGCATTATCTTAGAGGTTTGAAGATGAGAAAGTTTCACCTTTAATTGCCATGTAAGAGAAAGGAGGAGGTGGAAGGAGGAGGAAGGAAGGTAGAATAAGGAAGAAGAAGGTGGGAAAAGAAAGTCAAATTTTGTTTGCTTAAACTTATCCATCTAATTCCATTATTCTTCTTTTTTTTTCTATTATTATTATTAAACTAAAATAATTTCACTTTGGATAATTCATATTAAAAGAGAAGTTATGCATATTGTGATTTTTAATTACTTACTTGTTAAGCTAATTATAATTCATAACTACTTAATAAAAATTACATTCTTCTCTTTTATTTATTTTAGAAATAAAATACCTTAATAGATTATAATAGTTTAATTAGAATTTCATTGATAACATAATTAGTAAAACAACAACTAGTTAGCTAATTAAACATGTTTAGATTTTCAGGATATTACACGTCTAAACTACGTTGTATCGACTTTGGGAGTGTTACCGCCGCGGTGAAACGCAAGGCATATTAAAATCAAAACATTAACAACTCCTTACTAAGAAAACTACATTGCAGCGGAAATAAAATGTTTACTTTAAACTACAACTCGGGAATCACCATGGACCCCTTTTATTCAAACCATTAACTACGAATACTAATTATTCTATAAGTTCAGCAAAAACGCTTAAGAGTTTATAAACCATAAAATATCCCCCGTGTGCCCAAACTCATGCAGCATCACCAGCATACCTAATCTGCTTCCCATTGAAATATCTATGGTTCATCACAGGTCAACAAACATCACAAATAACAAACAATCAGCTATGCTGAGTACGTACATAATCAGTTAAATAATACATCAAACATAAACAGAATAATAATAATCATTCCTAGACATGATACTACAAGAATACTACAAATCATTTTTTTATAGTTTAATTGGCATCGAACAGGCACCGTCATCTTTCTAGAATCATACGGGCTACTTAATCCTTAATAGACAACTTGGTCTATTAGATGGAATGTAAATACGGTTTCGTTCCGTTCCACATTCATCACCTTAGTATGCATACCCCCAAGATCGTACGGAACCTTCCGCCTACTTGAGTTAGCAAATTTTATAAGGACACTACTATCGTCATAGTAGGCCTGCGTAGGAGTGTAGAACAAATCCCACACTCCCCCCATTGTTCATTACTTGTAGGGAATCCAACTACAAGTTTATTACCAACAATCCTTTTTAGCGATACTCATTCATACAACATTAAGCATATGATTTCTATAACATCATATAAAATCCTTTAGTTTAGGCAACCTCTTATAAATCCTTGCTACAATTATTAATCATAGCATTCCAATCCAACATCTCATTTCATGCTTGTGATACGATGGAATTACACATTCCAATAACAACTCATTCTATTTCACAAGTCATACAACAAGGAAATACATAAAGATTTCCAATTGATTTCATGTTACCAAACAATCATGAACATACAATTGTTCCCTATCATGATTCTAGGTTCCAATATAACAATAATAACCTAAACATGATACTAATATATCGAACTGAACTAGTACGCGTACGTACCTTGTAACGGAGAATCTTTGCTGATTACTTAAAACGTTCCGCTTATGAAATTGGGACCTAATCGAATAATACAATATTTCAGTGCTAAGTCCTTGATAATAATAAATAAATATCAGCTTATCTAGCTATGTAAAATATGATGTTTTGAATATTAAAATATAATGTTCTTGTTGTTTAAACTTTCTTTTCATAACTTTATTATCTAACTATACAAATAATCATAGACATATTTTATTCAAGCATGGACAGCGTAAGGAACAAAAAGATTTGTTATGTTCCTCAAAGACTCATGGAACATATTACAACTATACTAGATCTGATCCTTGAAGTAAGTTAATTAAAATCAAAATCATGACTTTTCTTGTATTCAACCTTAATTCCAACACACAAAAACTGATTCTTTGTTCATAATAAGCGAAATTTAAACAAGGATAATGGAACATACGAAATCAGAGATTAAGAACTAAATCAAAGGAAAAAAAAAGATAATTTTTTTTTATTTAGAGTATACCGGACTTTGCTCCGGCGACGACCACCGCGCGCTCGACTCACAAAAACCGGCAGACCACCGCACCAGCGACGCACGACGCACGACCTTGGGCAACGCACAACGAGCACGAACCCCACAAGCAGCGCGAGCACACACACCACCGTGAACTGCGCGACCCCCCTCACGTCGATGTTCGACCTCCGGCAGCAACTGCGAACCACAGGCGAGTGACTGTGCGTGACGAAGATGGCGCGAGCTTTTCCAAGAATCAGGCAGAGGAGTTTCAAGAAGCAGAGCAGAGGAGAAAAGAAATAATGCAGGAGGAGATGGAAGAAAAGAACGCAGAAGAGAAAGAGGAGAGAGAAAGATTTGGGTTTTTTAAAAAAACGGTTGGTCACTCCAATAGAATAGGGTTTTAGTTCCCTCTTTACTTTATACCCATGTGAAACATATGTTCACTAGGTTTGGTTTTCCAAACCTGATTCTTATTTAATTTTATTTTGAAAATAAAACAAACCGAATTAAAATATAATTTGGTACAAAAGTAGGTTGTATATGAAAATTATAACTGTAGGCTTACCCAAACTATATATTTTTTCTAAATAATATTAAAAACACTTTCAACTTTATGCTTTATATTTTCTTATTTATAACAAAATAACTCCCAAAAATACGGAGTATTACAAGCTTCCCCCTTAAAGGAAGTTTCGTCCCGAAACTTTGAGGTAGCCAGTCTTAACGACGATCTTTTGCCCTTCTAAGTCTCAATATTTCACAAGCGTTTTCTAGTTTTCGCAAGTCACATAAGCAATAATACACATAAATAACAAACTTAAGCAAACTTTAGGGAAAGCGAGAAATTCTATCGCATTCTTCCCCCTTAAAAGAAAAGTTACGTCCCCGTAAGTCGCCTACCTCTTGAAAAAGCTCAGGGTATTTCAGGTGCATCGCATCTTCTGCTTCCCATGTGGCTTCTTCAGTATTCTGATTTCTCCACAACACCTTCACAATTTTGACGTTCTTATTTCTCGTACTATGCACCTTGTGGTCTAGGATTTTGATGGGTTTCTCCTCATAGGACAAGGTTTCGTCTAACTCGACGTTTTCAGGTTCTAGGACATGCGACTCGTCAGGTACGTATTTTCGGAGTTGGGATACATCTCTACACATATAACACAGCCCTGGAGCGGGATGCAACTCTACACATATAGCACAACCCTGGAGCGGGATGCAGCTCTACACATATAGCACAGCCCTGGAGCGGGATGCAGCTCTACACATATAGCACAGCCCTGTGTTAATTGTCAACAAGAAGGATGGCAATTTGAGGTTGTGTATAAACTACCGTGAGTTGAACAATGTCACTGTGAAAAACAAATATCCATTACCTAGGATAGATGACTTGTTTGACCAACTTCAGGGTGCAGGGATGTTCGCTAAAATAGACTTAAGGTCTGGTTACCATCAATTGAGGATTGTTGATCAAGACATACTTAAAACTGCCTTTAGGACTCACTAGTGGAAAAAAGCCCATCTGATGCGGTCAAAATCGGGCTTACTGCTGCGGTTTTGGGCCGCATCAGGTGGGCTCGCAGCAGATCCCAATTATTTACTGATCCGGTCCAAAACCGGATCAGTAAATACTTTTCTGATGCGGTTTTTTAGGAAAACCGGATCAGATATTAATATTATCTGATCCGGTTTTCTTATAAAACCGCATCAGAAAATGTTCATGGCGCCAAATAAATTGTATGCAAAGCAGACAATCTGATCCGGTTATTTAGAAAAACCGGATCAGATAACCCCCCCAAAAACCAAAAAAAAAAATTTTTTTTTTTTGCATTTTTTTATTATTAATCAATACAAAATCAATAATATATATAAAAACTCATATTATGCCCAATTGAAGCATAAATAATTAAATACATAAAAATATTAACATACACAACTATGACATTATAATTTTATACTTCAATGGCTCCTCCTATTAGATTTAACAGTCATTCGCTATCATAGGCTTCTTCAAGCTTGCAATACATGCAGTTATAATCTTGCGGATGGAAAATCCATATGGGAGCAGATGTCATAGCATCTGCAAGGAGAAACAGAAGTTAAAACAGTCGGTCAATATGACACACACATATCTTTGAGAAGCTTCCTAAAGTAAATTATCTTTATTCTTCCTGATATGAATTTAATAATTTACTAAATGTGTGCATATATCTATTAACAAGAACACAAGTGGTGGGGGCGCAAGGGGGGTCTGCGGGGGTGGGGCGGCAAGGGGAGGGGGTGCGCGGGGGGGGCGTGCGAGGGGTGGGCGGCAAGGGGGGGTCCGGGGGTGGGGGGCGGCAAGGGGAGGGGGGTGCGGGGGGGCGAGGGGGTGGGGCACAGCGAGAGGGTGGGGGGTGCAGGGGGGCAGCGGGGTGGGGGCGTGCAAGGGGGTGGGCAGCAAGGGGGGGTCTACTATAGCAAATAAAAGTACACTAACAGAAGTTTTTTCATCCTATCCAGTATTAACGACTCAACATCTCCACAATGGTCCACATTATCACTTGGAACTCTGGGTTGAAAACATGAACAAAAAATATAGGTAGGAATATGGTGCATCACTAAGTTTATGAATAATTTTGATGAATTAAGATTCCCATTTTTCATGCATGAAAGTTGAAACAACATAAATCCCCTCTTAATTTCTTAATTTTGTGTTCTATTGCCTAGAACCTCCTATATATATTTTTTCATTTAACCACTCCTCAATTATATTTCTTCTAGATATCTACCATCATATCCCACTTTTCCAATATATAGCATGTTATATTGGCGATGTGTCCCTTCTCACAAAAAAATTACACAATGACTAACAAAAGGCATTTTCATCGTCATTTTAATTAAACAGAATAAGTCAAATATGGTGGCAGATTCATTTGAACAGATGGATGTAATTTAAGGGGTGATGTAAACCTGCAAATAAAAGGTAGTTAATGAAAAAAAAAGCCATAAACAAAGGGACTATTAGGGGGAAAGAAGTTGGAAAAGCCTTTCTTCTGCAATGTATTGGGGGAAATAAGAGGAAGAGGGTAGAGACTGATCATGACTTACAACTACTTAATTGTGAAGCTTGATAGTGAATATATATATATTGATAGCAGCCTATTAGACTAAAGAAACAGAAGATATACCACGATGTTTCTTCCATCAAGTACTAGTCTCACTCCAGATTCAACCCCACTTTGAATCAAGTTGCATATTCATTCCTTTGCCTGCCAATATCAAGATAACCGCAAATTAAGAATATTCTTAAATTATGCAAACAAAATGCAGATGCAACAAATGATTTCTACTGCAAAAAAAATGATCTCTTGTGGGGGATCGGAATCGTTACCTGCTACAACATTATCATGAAAGGTCCTTAAAACAGAATCTGCTGAACGAATAAGAACTGACAAACCATACCACAATACCCAGATAACCTACATTCGCGGCTAAGCTCACAACATGATGCAGCTAAAGACATAGTAGGATCAGTACCTGCTTGCTTATGACTGGACCAAGGTAAGCATCAGGTGCTGTTCCAGCATTCACTTTCAGTGCTTTAGCAAAATCAACCAACTTGTTTTCCCTTATTGATAAGATGTGGTAAAAGTCTCTCCCATCTCATTGATCATCGAAATCAATTTATACACCCTAGAGGACCAAAGTCCTAATACTACTCAACTTAGAATAATTAATCATATTCTATTTCCTAACACCCCCCTCAAGTTGGAGCGTGCAAATCACGAACGCCTAACTTGCGTAACAAAAATTCAAATTGAGTTCTACCTAGAGCCTTGGTGAACATATCGGCCAACTGATACTTAGTGGGAACATACGAAGGAGAAATGAGACCTTCAGTCACAGCATCTCGAACAAAATGACAATCTGCCTCAATGTGTTTAGTGCGTTCATGGAATACAGGATTCTTTGCAATATACAACGCAGATTGACTATCACAATATAACCGCATCCCAGCATGATGCTGAACTCCAAGATCACCAAGTAACTGCTTAAGCCATTTCAATTCACATACTATAGCGGCCATAGAACGATACTCGCCTCGGCCAGATGAACGTGAAATAGTGGGCTGCTTTTTGGTCTTCCAAGAGATCGGAGAATAACCAAGCAGAACAAACCATCCACTCAAAGAACGTCGGGTAATAGGGCAACTAGCCCAATCAGAATCACACCACCCCTCAAGGCGGAGATCACTATCAGAACGAAACAAAATACCTTGTCCCGGATTTTTCTTCAAGTATCGTACCACACGAAGGGCAGCATCCCAATGCACCATCTTTGGTGCCTGCATAAACTGAGATAAAATATGCACAGCATATGCCAAGTCTGGGCGAGTAACCGCCAAATATATCAATCGGCCCATGAGACGCCGATAACGCTCAGGATCATCAAATAAAGGACCCTCAGCCATTGCAAGCTGATGGTTCTGCTCCATAGGAAAGTCAGCTGGTTTGGCACCTAATAATCCAGTCTCCGAAATAATATCTAAAGCATACTTTCGTTGACTCATAAATATTCCCTGGGAACTACGAGCAACCTCCAGACCAAGAAAATATTTCAAAAGTCCCAAATCTTTCATTTTAAAACAAGTGCCTAAATAAGATTTGAAGTTCAGCAGAGCTTTCTGATCATTGCCTGCAATAATCATATCATCCACATAAATGAGAACATTAAGCTGTACCGCCTTTCTCGTGAATGTAAATAAAGAATAATCAGAATAGGATTGCGTGAATCCATATGCTCGAAGGGCTGCAGCTAATTTGGCAAACCAACACCTAGGAGCCTGTTTCAAACCATACAATGATTTTTTCATCCTGCACACCACATTTTTATTCTGTTGGTGAAATCCAGGAGGGATTTTCATATATACTTCTTCCTGCAAATCACCATGTAGGAAGGCATTATGGACATCCATCTGATGAATCTCCCATCTTTTCACAGCAGCAATAGCTAGAAAAGTACGAACAGTAGTCATTTTGGCAACCGGGGAAAAAGTTTCATTATAATCAATACCTTCCACCTGATGATGCCCAAAAATAACCAAACGAGCCTTCAAGCGCTGTAAATTGCCATGCTCATCATACTTCTCTGTATACACCCACTTACTCCCTAAGGCCTTCTTGCCAGGAGGAAGAGGTTGTAGCACCCATGTCCCTTGATCTTCAAGAGCTTTGATCTCATCACTCATGGCCTTCCGCCAGCCATCATATTTCATTGCCTCCTTAAAATTTTTAGGAGGATTACCTGTAGAAATCGCTGCTAGAAATCTGCGATGTTTATCAGAAAATTTGTCACAATTAACATAATGTCTAATAGGATAGGAAGTACCTGAGGACACTGATGAAGTGGATGGACGCGTAGATCGACTGTTCTTTTTCACGATAGTATGGGTAATAAAATCCCGTAATTTTGTATTCGGAATTTTCGCACGCCTTCCGCGATCCAACTCAACTGCACCCCCTATTTCCTCCTCACCCCCCACAGGGGTGGCATCCGAACACCCCGTAGGACTATCCCCTGCACACCCGGGAGCCACATCAGGCTGCCCCGGCACAACATCGGCACCCGACACAACCTCCTCGTCCGGTAATACGTGACAAGGGGAAGCCCCACCCACGGGAGCGTCGAGGCGAGGCGCACAAGGCTTCACCAAGCCTGGGCCCTCGTCGTCTTCTACCACAAAATCCTCAATCTGAGCAGTATGTCCCCCTTCAACCATCACGGGAACATCGGACACCAGAGACATATTAAATGGAAAAAGGTGTTCAAAAAACTTCACATCCCGCGAGACAAAAAATTCATGAGTCTCCATATCATAGAGTTTCCAACCTTTCTGAGTGTAGGGGTATCCTAGAAAGACGCACTTGCGACTCCTACTAGCAAACTTATCACCACCATGTTTAATATTATGAGCATAAGCCAAACACCCAAAGACACGAATATGACTCAAGGGAGGGGGTTTGTGATACAAACATTCAAACGGGGTTTGATAGTTCAACACAACGGAAGGGGTTCTATTGATAAGATGACAGGCTGCTAAGACACAATCTCCCCAAAATTGTAATGGTAAGTTGGCTTGGAATCTCAAAGCACGAGCAACATTGAGTATATGACGGTTTTTTCGTTCAACACGGCCATTTTGTTGTGGGGTTTTAACGCATGAAGTTTCAAATATAATACCATGTGTCAAAAAATAAGGGCGCAAGCAATTAAATTCCGTGCCATTGTCACTCCTAACACGTTTAATGGTATAATTAAATTGACGATCCACCATAGCCACAAAATTCAGAAACATAGTGTGAACTTCCACTTTATTTGATAATAAGTAAATCCATACAGCTCTAGAATAATCATCAACTATCACTAAAAAATAAGATGCACCACAAGTGGAGCGAGTCCGGTAAGGTCCCCATAAATCTAAGTGAACAAGTTCAAATATTCTACTGGCACGACTATTACTAATAGGAAAACTCGATCTAGGTTGATGCGCTCGAAGACAAATCTCACAACCATCTTTATTGCAACGATGACTAGTACTACTAACACAAGGCAAAGCACGTAACACCTTTTCAGAAGGATGACCCATCCGTTTATGCCATAAGTCAATAGAAGATTCTCCATCAATCACCATAACCTTCACTTTTGGGACACCGATGAAAAAGAAAAGTCCATCCTTGCGCTCACCCGCTCCAATCAGGGTCCTCGTCCTGCGGTCCTGTATCACACATATGGTATTAGTGAATTGAACAATGCAATTTTCTGATTCAAGAAGTTGAGGAACTGAAATCAAATTACAATCAAGTTTCGGAACATATAAAACATTATAAAGTTTTAGATTTCCTGGAAGCACCACACTTCCTGCGTATGTTGCATCAGTAGAAGTGCCATCAGGAAGCCCAACAGGGCAACCTTTAATTTTCTGAACCTCCTGTAAATATTCAAAAGTACTAGTAACATGGTGAGTTGCTCCGGTATCCATAATCCACATAGGCTTACCCTGGAGGCGATCTTTAGATTTAGGGCCATTCAATAAGTCAAGGAGAGTCCCCCATTGTTCTGAAGTTAATCCCGCAAGGCCCGAAGCCTCAACCTCTCTTGGCTGCTGCGGTGCGACGAGAGGGCTGGTGCGCACACCAGATCGGTCACCACCTGACGCGGTGGCTTTGTTCGCCCGCACCGAAGACGAGGCGTTGTTGTGGGTACTGCGTCCCCCGCGCCCCCCGCGTCCGCCGCGAGACCCTGTTGGGTTACCACGACCCCCCCTTGGACGGTCACCCCACCACTCCGGGTACCCGTTGATTTGAAAACAAGCGGAGACGTCGTGGCCGGCCCGATTACAATGGGTGCAGACCGATAGTTCGCCTGGACCGCGACCCCTGCCGCGCGTATCCACTTTGAAGGCCACCGCGTCTGGCGCGGCAGCAGATGAAGAAGGCAGAGACCCTTGAAGTGCTTCCTCCTGGGCGATTTGCTGATAAGCCCTAGTGAGTGATGGTAAAGGATCCTGAGAAAGGAGAGTGGATCGAATAGAAGCGTACGGGGCAGCAAGCTCAATGAGGAAGCGATGAAGACGATCCTGTTCACGGGCTTGGGTAACAAATTTCAACACTTCACACTTGGTTCCAGAGGAGCAAAGAAGGAACCGGCTCTTGAGAAGATAATTCATCCCACAAGCGGGTCAAGCGACCAAAATATGCAAGTAAGGATTCGTCACTTCCTTGTTTGCAATCACTAATTTCTGATTTGAGTTGACATACTTTTGTGCCATTAGAGACACAAAATCTCTCCTTTAGGTGATTCCACAAACTATAGGCATCATCAAAAAAAGGTAAAGTAGATCGAATATTGGGTGAAATCGTATTGAGTAGCCAAGAAACGATCATACAATGAACTGTTGTCCAATCCCCTAGTTTGTCCGATTCGGTAGGTTTGATGAGACTTCCATCTATGAATCCTAATTTTCGTTTTGCAGTCAAAGAGGTGCGAATTGCACGTGACCACTCATCAAAGTTGTCGCCTTTAAGTTGAATAGGGGTAATTAGGTTCCCGGGATTATCATTAGAACCAAGAAAGTACACCAAATCAGGTTTAGGTTGGCTGGGCTCGCCTCCTGTCATCACCGCTCGTCGGGAGCGTCGGGAATAGGTAAGAAGTGGCGCTGCAATTGTGGGCAGACGCTAAGGCCGGGGAAGAGAGGTCAGTTGAGAGAAAAAAAAATTGGGTTTTAGATGGCTCTTGATACCATGATAAGATGTGGTAAAAGTCTCTCCCATCTCATTGATCATCGAAATCAATTTATACACCCTAGAGGACCAAAGTCCTAATACTACTCAACTTAGAATAATTAATCATATTCTATTTCCTAACACTTATATATATCAAATAAGATTTGATTATATGACTGCTATTATTATTAAATGAAAAAAAAAAATCTTTTTTTACAAAATATTTCTACCGACTTCATGATATTTCTGTTACAAGCATGCAGCAGTTCTTGAAAGCTCAACTCCTGAGGCATGCTCAGAAGATTACATTGCAAGGAGGTGTTCTAACTTCCAATAACAACCTATGCACTTCCAAATTACATATGGTAAATGAGATATAAAATCATGGTACTAGAAACACCATAATGCAAGAAACGGATTTAGTTTATGGTAGAAGTTTGTGGTCTCTCCCCCCCCTTAAAAAAAATATGCAGAGGTATGCCATTGCACGGACCTGCAAACCTAAGAAATTCAGGCAAAAAAGTCCTAGCAGATCCAGACCTAAAACACATGCAAAGAAACAAAGGAAGGAGCAAGAAGGATTTACAGCTTGCAAATACCAAATGGGACAAGATATATAAATTAAGCAACTGAGTTAGTGCAAAAGAAATTATCGAGAGAAACAATTTAAAATCACCTGCTCTTTAATCCATACATAGCCTCAGTACTAAATATTTACTATGAATAAAATAAGCAGAGAGGTCGAAATTCATTCCGCCAAGCTCTCAGTCTTAATACACAAAATAATTATAGCAGACAAGAATAGAAGCTTTAGAAATTACCTGCAAGTGCAGCCGGTCAACCTCAATCAGAATCAAGGATCCTTTTTCTCCCTATAAAACCTCTAAAGCATCCCCACATTTGCCTTCTTTGTTCCAAAGACAAAGAATGCACACTATAAGAGCTGCAAGATGTGTAAATCATTTAGGGCCAAGACCAGTTGAATTATAGCATTTTCATTCAGAAATAACCTTCTGATTCGTGCAAGCTATTGAGCAGCAATGTACTTTTTAAGTAAGCCCTCAGCTAAACCTAACAACTCCTGCCCAGTTCACTTTAGTGAACTGGATCTGGGCAGCGTTTCTTATATGGACCAAGGGGATTAACTGATCCGGTCATGTGAACCGGATCAGATTTTCGAAAACCGGAGCAGTTTCTAAAATCTGATCCGGTTTATTAAGGACCGGATCAGATTTTCCGCCCAACTTTCCCTCCCATTTTTTATAATGATTTTCGGATGCGGTTTTGTGAAAACCGAATCTGTTACTAAGTGACATATAAGGTTTTTTCCACTAGTGACTAGGTATGGACACTATGAGTTTACCGTCATTGCCTTTTGGGTTAACCAATGCACCTGCTGTTTGCATGGACCTCATGAATATGATTTTACGACCCTACCTCGATAAATTCGTGGTCGTGTTAATAGACGATATATTGATCTATTCAAGGAGCAAGGAAGAACATGAGGGACATTTGAGGCTTATTTTACAGACACTCAGGGAGAACCAATTGTATGTAAAGTTTTAAACATGTTATTCGATTGCATGAAGTACCCCGAGCTCTTTCAAGGGGTAGGTGAGTTACGGGGACGTAACTTTTCTTTTAAGGGGGGAAGAATGCGATAGAATTTCGATCTTCCATCCTAAAGTTTGCTAAAGTTTGTTAAACCTGCTATTTATGTGTATTTATCGCTTATGTGACTTGCGAAAGTTAGAAAACGCTTGTGAAATATTGGGACTTAAAAGTCCAAAAAGATCGTCGTTAAGACTGGTTACCTCAAAGTTTCGGGACGAATCTTCCTTTAAGGGGAGAAGCCTGTAATACTCCGTATTTTTCGGAGTTATTTTTTTTACAAATAAGAAAATACAAATTACTTTTGTACCTAACTATATTATAATTCGGTTTTGGTTTTTGTTTTTCAAATAAATAAAATAGAAATAAGAATTTGGTTTGGAAAACAAGTCCTAGTGATCATATGTTTCACATGGTATAAAATAAAGAAGAGAAACAAAACCCTATTCACTACTTTAATCAGCCGTCTTTTTTATACCCCAAGGATTTTCTCTCTCCAAGGATTTTCTCTCTCCTCTCCTACGTTATTTTCTTTCTTCTCTTTCCTCCTGCACTACTTTTCTCTCTCCTCCCCCTGCGTCTGAGGCTTCCACTCGCCGGTGGTTCGTGTCTGCCGATGGTTCGTGCCTGCTGCCCAGAGGAGGTCGAGCGTGGCTCGCTAGTGTTGCACGTCAGTCGCGGTTCGTGCGAGCGTTCGAGGTGCGAGGCAAGGTGTGCAAGTGTTGTGCGAGTGTTGTATGCGTGCGGTGGTGTGCAGTGTACGAGCGTTGTGCGCGTGCTGTTGTGTGCGAGGCTGAGCAAGGTCGAGGCTCGAGTGTGGTGTGCTGAGCGAGGTCGAGGCCTCAAGTGTGGCGTGCGAGGCTTCGAGACTCGCGTGGACGTTCAGACTCGTGAGGCTGCGCGACGAACCGAGGCACGCGTGGGCTGGTGAAGTGCTGCAGGAGTGGTGCGTCGTCGCCGGTGGTTGTCGCCGGCGAGATTGGTCCGGTAATCTCTATAAAAAAAAATCTTTTCTTTCCTACTTTAATTTAATTGTAAAATCTGATTTCATAGTTCTTATGTATTCCGATTAAGCTTTGTTATTTTAAATAAAAATATATTATGAACTAAAAGAAATCAGAATAATAATATACTACTAGTTCTTACTTTGATTTTATTTCTTCAATTCTGATTTTATAGTTCTTATATATGTATCTAGTTAAGTTTTGTTATTATAAACAAAGTAGTGTAAAAATTAAACGAAATCAGATTTATAAGCACCTTATGAGTAAGTCCTAAATATGTTAGTTCAATAAAGTTTATGAAAGAAAAGTCTAACCAACAAGAATGTTCATTTTATTATTCGAAACACTAAGTTTTACATAGTTACACTAGTAGAAAATCGACGATTTGCGTCGGATGTGAGGCGCCCATTTGCGTCGGACATGGGTCCGACGGCACAAGTCTCGTCGCAGATGGGAAGACAGCCATCTGCGTCGAATAAGACACGACGCAGTTGATTAGCTATCTGCGTCGGACCTCGCATACCATGCGACGCAGATGTAACATAGCAGCCCAGCAAGCCAAGACTCATCTGCGTCGCACATTGCTAACATGCGACGCAGATGAGTATGCCAGCATGCTGCCCGCCTTACTTTACCCTAAAAAAGTCATTTGCGTCGGACATAAGTCCTCATCCGACACAAATGGCTTCTTTTTTTTTAAAAAAATTAATTTTTTTTATGAGCCATAAATTACATAAAATTAAATTTGGCGAAATGGAGAAAGAGAAATACGAACGATTTGCAATTTCTTATCATCCAAACTTTATGTTGCAACAGATCTTAAAAGAACAAGAATATTACAGAAACATTAATCACAAAAAATACACCCAAACCAACAGCAAAAGAGATTGAATTTTAATATTGAGTAGAAGTGGTGTTTTTACAAACACTAATTAAAAAAAATACATAAATTACACAAAATATTCATCCAAAAGATGAAATTACAGAATTAAAAACAAAAAACAAAATAAACAACTCAGATCTTCAATGCTTTTGATAACCACAAGAACATCACCTAAATTCTACAGTGCTTCTTATCTGCATACAACCATTGACTGCAATTTAAACGCAAAACAAATAATGAACTATGACAAAAATGAAAAATCAAACAAAGCAACAACCACATATAAATAGAGAGAAAAAATGTATACCTTACAACTAGAAACCAAATCCATCACTTAGTTGCAAGATCCACCGTTATCTATCTACCTCAACTACTCGACGGCCAATACGAAACACTAAATACTCCAGCCCGTGCTCAGGCAACGTATAAATTTTACCTAAAACACATCAAATTACTCAAATATCACACACCTTCTCCATCATCATACCAGTTGCAAAAACCATCAAAATTACGAAAAATCAGCCAAAGCAATCACAGAACAACTTAATTAAGAAAATTAATACAGACATCGAAATTTCAACCAAAAAATTGAGAAAATTAATACAAAAAACTGGATTAATTAACATGCAACAAAAACCTGAAAAACAAAAGAGCGAAAATTACAAGACGATAGGAGAGAGAAAGCTAGAAGAAAAGGCGCGGCGAGCAAAGAGAAATAGAAAGCAAAAAAAACGTCGTGAATGAGTCTTCTAGATCTCGAGCCAAGGCAGACAAAAAATCACAACCACAAGATCGAAATCGAAGTGAAAATCGAGGAGAGAGAAAAAAACCTTCATTTTTTACGATTCTTTAACTTCAAATCGAGAACTCGTCGGGGGAAGTGGTTGATGATGAAGTGGTTGTTGGTGTTGTCGTGAATTGTGAAGATAATTTGGAGGAGAGAGAAAGAAGATGAGAGTTTTGAGGGGTTGAAAGATTGAAGCGGCGAAGTTTGAAGAGAAGGGATGGAATTTAGGTTGAGCGACTTTATTGGGCGGAAATGAATGGGCCTGTCATCTGCGTCGGATGGCCCCATAAGTCCGACGTAGATGGCTTGGAACATTTCTTTGAGCGGGATTTATTTTTATTGCGTGAAAATGTGTAGTATTATCTGCGTCGGACGTGAGGAGGGATCCGACGCAGATAGCTCTCTTGCGTCGCACCCTAGTTTAATACGACGACATTTGTCCTATTGTGCGACGCAAATGGTGAGACGCAAATCGTTGTTTTTCTACTAGTGTTAGTTAAGCTGGTTTTATTTTAATGATATCAAGGACTTAGAACTGAATTACTTTTATTATTCGATTAGGTCCCAATTTCATAAGCGGAACGTTTTAAGTAATCAGCAAAGATTCTCCGTTACAAGGTACGTACGCGTACTACTTCAGTTCGATATATTAGTATCATGTTTAGGTTATGATTGTTATATTGGAATCTAGAATCATGATAGGGAACTGTTGTTGATTATGGTTGATGAGATTGTTTGGTAACATGAAATCAATTGGAAATCTGTATGTATTTCCTTGTTGTATGACTTGTGAAATAGAATGAATTATTATTGGAATGCGAAATTCGATGGTATCACAAGCATGAAATGAGATGTTGGATTGGAATGCTATGATTAGTAATTGTAGCAAGGATTTATAAGAGGTTGCCTAAACTAAAGGATTTTATATGACGTTAAAGAAATCATATGCTTAATGTTGTATGAATGAGTATCGCTAAAAAGGATTGTTGGCAATAAACTTGTAGTTGATTCCCTACAAGTAATGAACAATGGGAGGAGTGTGGGACTTGTTCTACACTCCTACGCAGGCCTACTGTGACGATAGTAGTATCCTTATAAATTTTGATAACTCAAGTAGGCGGAAGGTTTCGTACGATCTTGGGGGTATGCATACTAAGGTGATGGATGTGGAACGGAACGAAACCGTATTTACATTCCATCTAATAGACTAAGTTGTCTATTAAGGATTAAGTAGCCCGTATGATTCTAGAAAGATGACGATACCCGTTCAATGCCAATTAAACTATAAAAATGAAATGTAATATCCTTGTGGTATCATGTCTAGGAATGTTTATTATTATTCTGTTTATGTTTGATGTATTATTTAACTGATTATGTACGTACTCAGCATAGCTGATTGTTTGTTATGTGTTATGTTTGTTGACCTGTGATGAACAATTGATGTTTCAATGGGGAGCAGATTAGGTATGCTGGTGATGCTGCATGAATTTGGGCATACGGGGGATATTTTCTGGTTTATAAATTCTTAAGTGTTTTTGTTGAACTTATAGAATTATTAATATTCGTAGTTAATGGTTTTAATATAAAGGGGTCAATGGTGATTCCCGAGTTGTAGTTTAAAGTAAACATTTTATTTCCGCTGCAATGTAGTTTTCTTAATAAGGAGTTGTTAACGTTTTAATTTCAATAAGCCTTGCGTTTCACCGCGACGGTAACACTCCCAAAGTCGATGCAACGTAGTTTAGACATGTATGGATTTTGGGGGTGTTACAGTATAGCTGTTGGCATTATTGTTTAGCTTTATAATTTAGCTTTATGAAAAGAGGTGTATGTAGTCTATTGTCTGGTAGTGAGAACATTTGTCTCATGCTGAGTGGTCCATTGTTATGTGACCTAGGGATCCTCCCCTCAGTCGTCGTATAAATAGTGTCTATATTACAACATTGAAGTTAACACAGCAGCAGTAAATGAATGCGAGAAAAACACCTTGAGATAAATTATTCTTGCATCTGTGATTGAGTAACATGACAGATTCAATATTGTCATCATGGCATCAGAGCAAGGTTCGAATCATCTTTCTTACATACTCAATCATATAGTATTTTTTATTGCAAGGAAGATATCAGTTTGTCTGTTGCTGGAAAACTTAAAGTTT
The DNA here is from genome assembly GCA_947648045.1 of Beta corolliflora. Lineage (NCBI taxonomy): Eukaryota > Viridiplantae > Streptophyta > Magnoliopsida > Caryophyllales > Amaranthaceae > Beta > Beta corolliflora. Next base: position 134,869 of record CANSZD010003689.1, read on the forward strand.
GTCTTTAGTACTAAAATATAGTATTGTTTGTTTGTTCAAAGCATCTGGAGTGTAGTAGTAAAGTATATTACTAGTATGAGTAAAAATGGTACCTGGAATTGACTCAAGTAGTCCCCTCTATTTGCACCCTTCTGATGGATATAACTCAGTAAGTGTAGAAAAGTTGGAAGGAGCTTCCAACTACAGATGGAAAAGATCTTTAGAAATAGGTCAAGCTTCTAAGAGGAAGTTGGGGTTTGTAACTGGTGCAGTGAAAAGAGATGCATCTGATGGTGTAAAACACGAGGCCTGGGATACTTGTAACAACATGGTAATATCTTGGATATTAGGGAGTGTAAGTGAGTCCATTAACAAGTCTGTAATGTTCCTGAACACTGCTACTCTTATATGGAGTCAGCTGGAACAAAGATTTACAGTTGCTAATGGGTCTAGAAAATACAAATTAAACAAAGATTTGTATGAGAAAAAACAAGAAGGAAGAAGCATTACAGATTACTACACAGATATGAATGGATTATGGGAAGAATTGGAGAATTTGAAGGAAATTCCTCCCATAACCACAGTGAACAATGAAATTACAGCATTTCTTAAAGCTCTAAATGACCAAAAAGAGGAACTGGAACTCTTTCAATTCCTAAATGGGCTTGATGAAGGATATGCAATACAGAGGAGTCACTTGCTGATGATAAATCCTTTACCAACCCTTCACACAGCATGTAGTTACCTACATCAAGAAGAAAGTCAGAGAGATGTACTGAAGCCTATAAAAGAAGAGATGGAGTCTGTAGTAATGATGAGCAAGGGGAATGATGTGACATGTGCAAAGTGTGGTAAGTTTGGTCACAGCAAAGAAAAGTGCTGGAGAATAGTAGGGTATCCACCTAAACACCCTAAGGCTCAGAGAGATCAGAGGGAGAGATTTAGAGAAAGTGGTAACAACAATAGAGGAGGAAGGTGGAATAGAGGTGGTAGAAACAAAGATAGGTGGTAGAAGTGCTGCAAATGTGAGAACTAGTGGTGAAGGCAGCAGCACTAGTGGCAACACCTTCACAACACATCAGCTAGAACAGTTGATGAAACTACTGCCTACACCTTCTAAGTCTGGAACATCTGACACAAAAGATGAAATGGATTACAGCTATGCTGGCATGGTGAGCTGTAATTTTGCTGAAACAGAAGAAAATGAGTGGATAATAGACTCAGGGGAATCTGACCACATGACAGGATGCATGGAAGTGATGATTGGTGATGTTGAGTGCACAAAAGAACAAAAAATCAATCTGCCTACTAGACAGACATCTCTTATTTCCCATTGTGGACATGTGAAACTGGAATATGGTCTTGGGCTTAAAAATGTCTTGCACATTCCAAGTTTCAAACATAACCTGCTCTCAGTTCAAAAACTCTCAAAAGTTGAGAGCATAAAAATAGAATTTCACTTGTGTTCTACATGAAAAGAACACAGGGAAGATTTGTGGCATTGGAAGAGCACTTCATGGGTTGTACCACCTGGTGAATCTTCCTATACATAAAGTGATAGGTGAATGGAAGAAAATGAGTAGAGTGGAGGCAACAAAGACAGGGGGAGATGCTAGAAAATCAACAGCAATGAATGCAAATGCTGAAATTGCCTTGTCTGCTACCCTTAGCAATGTTCCAAGTGTTAAGCCAACCACTCTGTGGCACTGGAGGTTGGAACATGCCCCCACTGAAGAGAATTGATAAGATAAAGAACTTGAAGGGATTTAAAACTGAAAATTGTGATGTGTGCATTACATGTCCTCTTGCAAAGTTCACAAGGCTACCATTCAATGTAAGTGAATCAAGGGCATCAAAGACATTTGATATGATCCACATGGACATATGGGGTCCATATAGGGTTGCAACAAGGATGAATCATAGATATCTTCTCACATTGGTGGATGATCACAGCAGGGTAACATGGATTCACCTCCTTAAACATAAGTCAGATGCATTCAGTGCAATAGAAAACTTTTGTGAACATGAGCAGGACTCAGTATGGAAGGCAAGTAAAAATGTTTAGATCTGACAATGCTCTTGAATTTGATGACAAGCAGTGCAAGCCTTTCTTCAACAAGCTTGGCATTGGTCATCAAACATCATGTGTAGATATGCCTGAACATAATGGCAAGGCAGAGAGGAAACACGGGAACATATTGGAGATGGCAAGAGCTCTCAGGTTCCAGAGTGGGCTCCCTCTTCAATATTGGGGTGATTGTGTTATGTGTGATGTGCATATCACAAACAGGTTGCCTAGTAAGGTGCTTGGTGATAAAACACCATATGATGTACTTTATCAAACTTCTCCTCTTTATAATCATTTGAAAACATTTGGGTGCTTGGTTCTTGCTAGTAATCCTAGTAGAAAAAAGGATAAATTCACTACTAGGGGAGTCCCGTGTGTATTCTTAGGTTACCCCCAGTCTCAAAAAGGCTATAAGCTCCTTAATCTTACTAACAATGTGATTTTTGTTAGTACAGATGTAAAGTTTTATGAAAATATCTTTCCATACAAGATATTTCATAATAAAACAAGAGAGAAAGTAGGTGAAATCAATGTGAACACTCCTGGTGATGATGAGGAGGAGAGTGAACATAATGATGTTGAGGATGTAGCTCCTGAAACTGAACCAACACCTGAACCCCACACAGAAGTGAGAAGATCTACTAGAAATCATCAAAAACCATCCTGGCATCAAGACTACATCACAGCCAACACCACTTGCTCCTCAAACACAAATTCAACCTACACCTCAGCCAATCTAACCCAAACCTCAAACACAAAACCTATCTAGCTTCACAATACCATAGACACTAACACCAGTGTTGTATTCTCTTGTTTCTTCTCTCAATCCAGTAAGAATGCTGAACCAAGAAACTATAAAGAAGCTATTACTGATCCTAAGTGGGTGGTGGCAATGAATGAAGAGCTGAATGCTCAGGAGAAAAATAACACTTGGAGTATCATTGAGTTACTTGGGAAACAAGCAATAGCTTGTAAATGGCTTTATAAAATCAAGTACAATAGTGATGGGAGTATAAGCAGATACAAGGCAAGACTGGTGATCATGGGGAATAGGCAAAGATATGGCATAGACTATGAGCAAACATTTGCTCATGTAGCTAAGATGCTCACTGTGAGGTCGTTGCTTGTTGTAGCATCTATTAACAACTGGCGCCTTCACCATATGGATGTTAAAAATGCTTTCTTTCATGGTGATTTGCAGGAGAATGTGTACATGACGTTCCCCCCATGGTATCTTGGTGCAGGTCATAGGCTTGAAGTGACTAATCCTGATGACAGCAAGGCTTCAAACATCGAAAAAATGGAAAAGAATAATCCCACCTTTCGGCTTTCTTCCCATATTAATCCCACATTCACTTAATATCAAAATAATCCTAGCTTTATACCCTGTTTTCTTAAAATGGGCCATTTCACCTACAACTTGTTACACAGGTTACTATTCTCACAATCTCACCTATTTTCCCTCTCCTCTCTCACCCCTTTCTCTTTCCTCTTCTTTCCTTTTGTGATTTCATCAACACCCAACAAACCAACAACACCTACTCACAAATTACCCACCACCAAACCAGCCCCACCGACCCAGCAAAAAAAACCACCATCACCCACTTTCTTGAACTGGGTTGCGAGCTGCGGGGTGGAGGGCATTGCGCCGGGGGGTGCGTCGAGGAAGCGTGCGGGGTTGCGTTGAAGAAGCGTGCGGGGTTGCGAGGAGAAGATTGCGAGTGGAGGAGGACGAAGGGGGTGGAGGTTGGGTGTTCGGGATTGCCGAGAAACGAGGGTGGTGGTTCTTCCTCATTTTTACCGAGAAACGAGGGTGGTGGTGGGTTGGCGATTTGTGTGAGGGTGGTGGTGGGTTGGCGATTTGTGTGAGGGTGGTGGTGGGTTAGAAAAAGGGAGGACGGTGGTGGTTTTGTTGTAGTGGTGGGTTTAGGAGGGTGGTGGTGATGAGAGAGAAGGGTTTAGGATGGTGGTGGTTTTGTTGTAGTGGTGGGTTTAGGAGGGTGGTGGTGATGAGAGAGAAAAGGGAGGATGGTCGTGGGTTTAGGTTGAGTTTTTTTTTTTAATTTTAGTTTTAGTTATTAATTAAGTTGTATTAGAGATAAATTTTAGTTAATTAAGTTGGTCAAAATTAATTAACCATGGTCAAACCGGTTAATCTTCATATTTACCTCTTTTTACAGGTTACTTTTGAAATGGGACCATTTTAAGAAAACAGGGTATAAAGTTAGGATTATTCTGAAATTAAGTTAATGAGGGATTATTATGAGAAGACAGCCGAAAGGTGGGATTATTATTTTCCATTTTTCCTTCAAACATCAGTGACAAAGTGTGCAAGCTCAACAAGTCACTGTATGGGCTCTACTACTCTATGTTCATCAAAGGCAGTGGAGAAGCTCTTCTTATAGTATTAGTGTATGTTGATGACCTAATACTTGCTGGTTCTAATGCTCAAGCCATCCAAAACACTAAAGCTTTTCTAAGCACTCACTTCCACATGAAAGATATGGGGGTGCTCAGATACTTGGAATAGAGGTTGATCATTGCAATGATGGAATTTTCCCATCACAAAGGAAATATGTGCAGGATTTGCTACATGAATATGGGATGACTCAATGCAGGCCACTTAAACTTCACATGGACTCCCATGTGAAGTTAAACATTCACAATGGAGAGCCATTGTCTCATGCTGAACCTTATCAGAAACTGGTAGGAAAGTTGATATACTTGACTCTCACTAGGCCTGATATAGCCTTTACAGTTCATGTGTTAAGTAAATTTATGCATCGGCCTACGAACATTCACATGCAAGCTGCTAATAGGGTACTTAGATACCTGGCAGGGAGTCCTAGACATGGTATACTTCTTGCAAATAGTTCAAGTGCACAGCTGCAGGCCTATTGTGATAGTGATTGGGGAGGGTGTGCTTCCACAAGAAGGTCAACATCAGGTGTTTGCATACTTCTTGGGAGCTCACCTATTTCATGGAAGTCCAAGAGACAATCATTAGTGGCTAGAAGTAGTGCTGAGGCTGAATACAGGTCCATGGTACTTGCTATTTGTGAAGTCATGTGGTTAAAACAACTCTTGAAAGACCTGGGGATGAAGTCAGTTGGAAGAACTCCAAGCAGTAAATGAATGAGAGAAAAACACCTTGAGAGAAATTATTCTTGCATTTGTGATTAAGTATTGTCATGAGTTGTCTTTTAACCCGTTTTTCTTATTCCTTCACGTGTTCACAATTGTGGTCTTGCTCTTGATGGTACCTCAAAATGGGGGTCTTAGTGTGTGTTACACAGTTTATGATAACGGTTAGAAAATATAAATAGAATATTCTCTTTCTAGATTTAGGATATATTTTTGTATTTTTGTAAACTCCTCGGTTCTATTGTATTCCATTAATAAATATTTATAAGGTTACAATGATAATCCTCGTAAACTAACAACATTTGTAAAGATAATATTTTACAAAATTATATCCAAAATCTAGGAAGAGAATATTCTATGTATATTCTAATGTGATTGTAGATGTCATCCATTGCCACACGGCCACACCTAATACGACTATACCTTAAATCGTAGTAAGAAGGTAATAGTTGATGTTGTTGATCATTATATATAGGAAAATTTTCAAAAAAACTACCTTTTATAACCAACTTTTTTCAAAAAAACTACCTTTTAAAAATTCTCTTTCAAAAAACTATCTTATATAGCAAATTCCTTTCAATATACTACCATTTTACGTTTATATTTAATACTAATCGATAAATGACAATCGTCGTAGGTGTTGTTGCCGGTGGAATAGCGAGAAAAGAGGAAAGAAACGAGAGGGGAAGAAAGAAAAACAATTAATTGGTGATTCAATTATTGTGATTTAACCCCATTAATGGTAAAATGATAGTATATTGAAAGAAAATTGTTATATAAGATATATTTTTTGAAAGAAAAAATTTAAAAGATAGTTTTTTGAAAAATGTTGATTTATAAAAGGTAGTTTTATGAAATTTTCCCTTGTATATATCTTTGTGTAATTTATGTTTTGATCCGGTTGCTTAGTATTGTAGATATCATACCCTCGTTCTCCCCAAAAATTCCCTCCATCCAAACACTCTATTACTGATTATGAATGTGCTTAATTACTTTATCACAAAGCTATCAAGAGTTTATTTTTATGTTTTATCTGGATTGGTTAGCATTGCATTGTACATGCAGACTAATCTGGGATTATTATATTATTAACCGGGCTTGTAAGACATGACTAGACCTAGTTATCGGAAATGTGAATTGTGAACTACTTGAATTTGTTGCTTATACACAAAATATCTTTTGATGAGCTTGTTATCTCTTGAAGGTGTTTCTTTTAAGAACTTTAAATGCATTCATATCTCCCTCTAAACTTTATTGTCACATTGTTCCAACATTTGATATCATTACAAATACCTTCTAATAGTCGTGTTTAAACTATCTTGTTATTGGTTATTCAAGTAATGGCATTATCTAAAAATCCAATCAGAAACCATACTATCTTAGAATATAAACTTCAACATTCTAAGCGTTGCCATAAAGAAGACATGTTGATCGGCGAATTTCAAGTAGAACTAAAAGCGTCACGCTTATGTTTGCGAATAATGGGCTATCCAGATCACATTGTAAAACTCCCAGTTTTATGTAGGAAAATCAATAAGAAACGTAACAGAAACGACAGACTTCCTTCATCTAGTTCATCCTCTCAGAGTAGTAGAACTAAAAATGGACAAAAGAATGTACACAAGATATTATGGTATGTAAAATAATGAGAAGATTCATACTTGGATGACAACTATGAACTATTCCTTGATGAAGAGGCACCTATTTCAAGTTACAGTGGTAGAACTATTTGACAGAGGTAAGCCAAATCCATCTCTTTGTGTAAACCTCAAATTTTCTAATGTCACATATCTGAAATAAGCTTAAAATTCCCTAACAAAGCTTGCATATGTTACAGCTGGTATACTGGTATGTGTGTGTGTGTGTGTGTGTGTGTGTGTGTGTGTGTATGTACATAAAATATAGGGAGAAACAATGTCATGATAGTATGCACACCCAACACATCCTTTTACACGCGTGCCGGACATGAAGTAGATAACATGGTACCTAAGTATGGCACTGCAAAGGGCAAACACACTCAACTCAAACAAAAGCTGTATTAGATAAACAATGAATACCTCTGGGCTGTGAAATGCAAGTAATATTAACGTGGAGCGCTGGAGAAACTCTGATATGCTAAAACCAGTGCTTTTAAGAGGGTACAACATGAACTTATCTCCTTAGCAGCTTCAAAACATCTCCTACTAGATGCAATGATCCTGTCACAAGAACCTGCCAATCCACAATGGTATATGATTTTTAATGCATTTAGAAAGAAGAGCGAGCCAAACACGGGCATGCGTCTATGCAAAGGATGAAAATGGCAGTCAATTAGATATTCCAAATTTCCAACTGAAAAGGTCCTCTGATTCAGAAAGCAACTCGGAGCGTTAGAAGTCTAGTAATTAATATTAAGGACCTAAAAGATGCTATACTAAGCGACATGTCTAATGTACTGGGATACTCAAGGCGAGGATAAGTATTGAAAGATCCAGAAAAAGTATTAGGAAAATCGGTAGATACCCCATCAACGTCAACACTCTGTAGATACTTTTTGTAACCAAAAGCAAGAGATAAGCCAAGCCAAGTAGCTAAATAAGCAAGATTCCAATATGAAACCTTGCTTATCCGACATCCATAACAATACTTCCTCCGTTCCAAAATAAGTGAAACACTTCTCTCATTTATGTGAGAGCTTTTTGAGACAAGTGTTTCACTAATTTTGGAACGGAGGAAGTATAACATAATCTCCCCCTATCTTGTACCAAATATCTATATTATTCAGAAGTTTTACATTTCTTAACTTTTGTCCATATGGGTCTGTTATACTTCCAATCCTAAAATTTTGTCAATGTACACACCTCTTTCAAGGTGATGAAAGTTAATAAGTGACAATAATATGAAACACTTATTTTTTTATTTGTAAACATCTTATGTTAGATTCGGTGTCGTCCTCGTTTCTTAGTGGTGTTTAGTCTAGACTCTAGACCCTACAAAACCAGTACATACTGACTTTTGGCTCGTTGAGTCTGGCTCAAGTCAGATGAAGTACTTTGTATAATAGTGGACACTGGAAGGAGGGCATATGATTTCACCAAAATTTCTGGTAATGTTCTAAGAAGTGTGAATTATAACAAAGATTCTAATGAACTATGACAGCTATCATCTTATATTAGTTTTCAGTGTGGCCCTTAATTACAAGTCCTGTTTAGGGATGGTACATGAATCAAATTGCACTCCAGAAGAAGGGCACACAAGAGTAACAAAACCACCTGCATTTCCAGGGTAGATCTTCAAGTTCTCATAGAATCCTTACCTGAAGTCTGATAGAAGGGTTTTCCCTTGCACAATCCCTCAACCATTTTATAGCTAATGACAATGATGGAACAACCGCACTGCTACGAAAGAAATCACCCGAGATGTTACGATAATATTCACCATCACTGCTTGCATTGTTCATGCACTCCATCATGCTATTGCTATCAAATTCTGCTTTGACATACAAAAGCATAGTCAAGAAATTATAGTCAGGAGAAAGAAGTAAGACACCCACCCACACGCCACTCCATCCCCCCCCAAAAAAAAAAACAAAATGAAACAAAAAAAAAAAGAGATAAAGGAATCTCTAGAGAGAGGAACAGAACAAAAAAGGAGGTGAGACGGGGACAGGACTGATATTGTAAAAGCATCAAATAGAAAATTGACCAGCCCCACACAACATTAAAAATTCAGGGAAAGCTAGAACAGTTTACGAAATGTATAGAACAAAAGCAACAGATCCAAGAACAAAAACATACATGAATGATTATATAGAATCTTAAGATGAAATGGCATGGTCAACATGGCAAAGAACCTGACTACCTTTCCCATTGATAGTCTTCTCCCATATTCTCTGCAGATTAAATTGCCAAGACAAGTCCCGCGAAGGCATGTTCAAACTAGTGACTGAAGAACCAGAAACAACTTTATTGTATGTCGATATGCTTGGAACAAATAAAGCTCCAGAGAAATGAACACCTGGTAATTGGAGGACTCTTCAGTAAAGCTTACATTGTTGAAGGCATTAAATATGATCAAACACAGAGAACTATAGAATTTACTTAGCAATTCGACAGGCATAACTGTGAAAATGCAACATGACTAAAAAACCCTACCCCCCCCGGAGGTCACACATCATTGGGGTGACCCTATCATGGTGTCAAAACAAGGCCGCATCGTATCGTATCGCCCGTGTCGTAAAGGTTTTGAAATCTACCGAACCGATATTACCCGCATCGTAAAGGTGTATAAAAGCCGCATTTTAGGCGGGTTCTAGGGATATTTCATGGTTTAAGCCGATATTTGGCGGTACGACAACCGCATCATCCCCGTTCCCGCATCACCGTGACCGTTACCGCGATCGTGACCGAAACCGCATTTTCGAACTATGGACCCTATGCAATCATATGTCATGTAATCTGAAATCTGAACAAGGTGCAAGGTGGTAGTAGCTGTAGTTTCACATGCTAAGTATAGCAAGTAAACTATATACAGAAATTTAGAAATAACAATTTCACAATCTCCCTTTGGATCAGAGTTTTGAAAATCCATGAAGCACAAAACACAAAAGGGGAAAAGATACATAATGTCCTGAAATAGGGAACTTTTGGAGACAAAAATAACAGAAAACCAACAAGCCATCTGGATTCCAAAAGCAACCAATTTGTTGCATCATGAACACGACATATGAGGAGACCAAGAATCATATTTGGTAAATGCTTGTGCAAACAATAATAGTACCTGAGGAAGCACATGTCCTGACAAGCTTTGGAAGAAGGATTTGTGGATTTCTCACTTCCATGCAATTGAACAAATGTAGTTTCACATGCTAAGTATAGCAAGTAAACTATATACAGAAATTTAGAAATAACAATTTCACAATCTCCCTTTGGATCAGAGTTTTGAAAATCCATGAAGCACAAAACATAAAAGGGGAAAAGATACATAATGTCCTGAAATAGGGAACTTTTGGAGACAAAAATAACAGAAAACCAACAAGCCATCTGGATTCCAAAAGCAACCAATTTGTTGCATCATGAACACGACATATGAGGAGACCAAGAATCATATTTGGTAAATGCTTGTGCAAACAATAATAGTACCTGAGGAAGCACATGTCCTGACAAGCTTTGGAAGAAGGATTTGTGGATTTCTCACTTCCATGCAATTGAACAAAAGAATCTACAAAACCACAGATAGCCAGTAGAATCAACAACTTAAAGCAATGCCTAGTTGTAAACTTGTAATAATCAGAGAGAATCTCCCCTCATTTCAAGGCAGTCATATAGATAAATGAGTGTCAGAAATAAAATTGAAGTATTTCCATACCTGCTTGGGAACTTTGTCGCTATTTCCCATTTCATGATTGCTGAAACTGTTTTTGCTGAATACCTCTCCAAGTCCATCCCCAGAAGCTGATTTTGAAGAGGACAGTGATATTGACTTATAGCGCCCATTCACAGTTTTGGAGAACCATCTAGCACAGGCATCCATGCTTTCAGGACTGTGTGCTCCATCTAAATAATATACAAGGTCTCCTGTAGTTGTATTAGAGGACTTGGATATGCCATCATAAACAATCTGAGCCCTCCCTGGAAGATGTGCAGATGAAAGACCTCTTAGGAATGCATCTGGCATATCAGCTTCATGACATTCCTGATTACATCTTATATATATAAGCAACCAATAAAAGATAAGGTGAAAGATGAACCACTAACCAGAGGTATGAACGAACTTTGCAGTATAAATAAAGAGACGTTATCAAACAACATCAACAGTAATCACTAACAAGGCCATCTTGGATCACATACTAACTTTTGGAGTCCAAATGCCAGTACATCATAGATTCCCTCCGACAGGTAACACTTAACAATGTAGACTATGTCTACAAGCACATGGTCAATCACCCCAGATTATTGCTTTTACATGAAAGAACCAATTACACATACACCGATCTCATATTTTCAACTTTCAAGTGGCACCTAATACCAAAGCCAGGTTTACCTAATAATCTCGCTCTGTTGACCTCGTACAGAATGAGAAACTGATGGCAGGAGTCCTAAGAACAATGCAAAAGCACAATGGGAGATAACAAAATTACAAATGCATGCGGTTATGACGGTCACAGAAGATCTAATGCACGAAAAGTGGTACAAGAAAAAAGAACAAAAGGTAGCTAACGAACATTAGATAGCAGCTCTCCTGAGTTTCCTGTACGTCGAAGCCAGGATTTGCAGAGAGAAACAGCAAGACTTGCATTAACGAGTTGATGATCGCCAGCCAAACTGAGCTGTAATCCATTTGAATTCTGACAGCTAAGAGGTGTCACAACTTCCAACGGAATCTGCAATTAATGACAGCCGAATAGACAGATCAGATAATTACAGAACACGACATTCCACAAGAGTCAACTTTATGTTTGTCTGTTATGCTTCAAGGCACCAAGCAAACGTAATATGTGATGATTGATAATCTTAACAGTGTAGATATAAAATTTACAGTTGAGAATCGGATAATTGGTGTAGGCATGAGTGAGAAATATGTTCAAAAGGTTGTTTTGGGATTCTTTTTTGGTTCCCTAAACATTTTTAAGCTACGACAAGTCGACATCTCGAGGAGGGATCAAAGAAATCAATTGCTTTCTATTAAGAAGGTATGCTGTTGCCCCCCCCCTATTGCACTTTGCACGAGCTTACCACACCCTATCTAGTAGGTTAGAGCCGGACCTAGCATATGAGGAAGGAGGGAAGGTACAGTGAGGTAAAATACTCTTCACCTGTTCTACTTGATGCTTAAACATGGAATTTTGAGGTCAACAAGTGACAAGCCAACCACAAGAACAAGCCAAGCTTGGTATATGACTAGTGTTAAACTGTTAATTGCTAATATGTAGTAATGGAAGACAATCATACCCTCAATTGCCGAGCCCTTTCATTGATAACATGCATTGCTTCAGGAAGCTGAGGAACTGTAAATGCTGGTACATTGGGCTTTCAAAGCAGGGAAGACATAAATCCAACTCAGCAAACAATTGCACAATAAAAACTGCCAGCCTTATTATACACAACGAAAAAACAAATCACTATGAAAAATTTCTTAGATAGATGAAGTCAAGGTTTCATACCTTAAATATACCTGCCTTGTGTGAAGCAATCTTTCCTAATGTATCTCCTGTGAAAGTGTCGTTCAGAACTTCTAGAATTAGCGTATATTGTCTAAGATACTCTACTATGATATCTAAATATATTCATTAAATAAGATTTGTAGATCTGTAAAATAACATACAATGAAGGATGGTTAGGAGGCACAAAAATCACAGCTGTTGTAGACAAAAACTTTTGAAGAGGAGAGTCTGGGGGTAAGAGGCAAGAGGTAGTTAAAATCACTGCTGCGTAATATACAATATGATTCAGTTAAAATTGAAAAACAGGAGGATACCTATAATGCATCAGATACTTTTTTGGGGAGCAGGGGGGCAAGTCTTTCGTGCCCCAAGATATTTCTCTTGCCCATGATCATCAATGGTTTACTTAAGTCGTGGCAAACAATAACATACTTAAATGTTGAAACAATAGTTATACACCACTAAACAAATGCTTCAATAAACTACCAATGTTTCTTATATGTTGTGAAATAGCAGATTGCATATTGAATGAAGTGTCAAGTGTGAACAGCTGTTTCATCGTAGAAGTAAGACTGCATACACTCTTCTAACCCCTTTCCAGAATAAGAGCATTTTTCAGACATTATTGGGGCTGTGTTGTTGTATACATTAAACAAGTAAGCATTGGGAAGTGTCAAAATATCAGAGAGACTTGTTCTATCTATATCTTTCAGTAGTAAATTCACCACTCAACCTGCAAAGGAAATGAATAAGGGACCAAAAAGTTCAAAAAAAAAAATTTAGTCAGAAAAAGAGTCCATATGAGGCAGGACAATGGGGGAGAGAGAGAGAGAGGATATCAGATGGAACAACGCTTCAGAAAGGCTGTATTACGACCAAGCAAACACCAAAACTGAAGTACTGCTGAAAAAGGAGAACAGCGAAGCAACTCCCCTAACTTTTCAGCAATAAAGAAAAAAAAACCTCCGTTCACAAACCCATCCTAATTCCTAACAAAAGCCCCATAATTAAAACTTTCAAGAATGTACCTTTGATTCGTACATGAAGGGTTTCACCACTTAAAATCTAGATCTGGAAGGAGAATCTTGGTTACGGAACTTATGGTGCCTCTCATGGCAATATGTGAGTGAATGGAGGCCTGAAGGACATTTCAAAGACACTCAAGGCGTGTTCACAAGTCAGATGAAACAAGCTGACTTCTAAAGCATCCATATCAGCAATGGCCCGCAACTTAAAACGCCTGACCTATCTACTAAATGGCCAGATTTTGTCCGAAAATCATGCTGCAAGTTGGAAATACATGTAATAATTGTCGACTATGAACCTGGACCAATCAAATTAGCTAAGATCCTCAACTAAAGACCTAGACCATGTAAAATTCCAATATACAACATTTAGTCATATTCAGTCTGTAATCCCTTGAATCAACACATATCCTGCTAAGTGTTGTAGTGCCAACTGCCAATACCATGTTGTATTAATACAACTAAAAAATATATTTGCAAATCACCTAGAAAGTCAAAAAGGAACTTCTCACAGGATTCTTCTCTAGCAACCATATACTCTCCAAAATAGGTGTTCACTGCATGTCATGTCTAATTTCACTATCAAACTTCTGTGTCGCGGCATCTCTGACTGCAGCTTTTGGTCGAATGATCCTCCTCAAAATTGTGCATTATTCACAATTGCAAAGGATGGTTCAACTAGGCAAAAGATTAGGGTAGATAAGGAGATTTCTTAAGAAAAAGATTATCAGATTGGTGTCAAATCATTCATATATGAGAAGTACTCACACAGTCAGACTAGAAATATACTCCCTACATCACGTAATAACTGCAACACTAGCCTTTAGAGTTTTAGGAAACCTAGCTTGTGGGCCATTTCTTTTGCTATTTTATTGTACAAGTACATGAGATAGAATATTATTAGAGACAGGCTGTTTATAGTATATTATTAGAAAAGAAAATTGGAAAGGAGATGATAGAGACCGCCAAAGGAGAGAGAAATAATATAAAATATTTGTGGGTCATAACCATTTTAAAAAGTGTTACAATTAGTTTGGGACACCCAAATGTGGAAAGTGTTACAGTATTTCTGGAGGGAGTAGAATAATTACTCTTGATGTTTGAAGAAAGAGTCTGAAATGCCCCATAATTTGTTTGATTTTGTGTTAATTAGTGCTTTTCCACAGATTGGTTTGTTTCCCTCTCAACAAATCAATTAAAAATGAATTCAGTAAACAAGTCAATCTCACACCAAAAACCTTTGACAAAAAAAGTTCATGGATGGAAGTTCCTAGACAATTATCAATATCATAATCAATGACAGCTGCAAAGCCCAGAAGCTCTGCACTGCCGTGTTGCGGAACAGATTGAAACAGAAAATAGGGATTGGCATGAAATGTAAATGAGTAAACTGTAAATCCAATGCATGACAGTTGGATATAAGTATATAGGACAACATAATACAGTGGTATATGAGTTGAAGCAGACTTATACTGCATATATATGGAAGTGAAGAAATACTCAATTGAACTGTTTGAAGTAGTACCTAAAGAGTCCATGTGGTCCATCCCCAATGAAGAGATTCCACAAACAACAGGTTCTTTAATCTACAAAACCATGTTAGCTAAGATCAACACATAAAATACATCAATATCTTTTAAAATTCCACTAGCTAATACACGAATTGGAGACTATTAAGGATAGACTGACATATACTGAGGATATATCTGCCTATGGTGTGAGAGATCTTAACTAATACATTTCCCTAAAGACCTCAACTTGTAGTAAGTTTCATGAACTTACAAAGAAAAACTATTGTACAGCAGATTGGCATAAGGTTTTATGAAATATATCTAAATCAATTTCTCCATGATAGTTCCAACTTCCAAGCCTCAAGGGTATAAGTTTTTTTTTATCTTTATCCATCCTTCTGTACAAGGACGACACCCCTAGTCCCTAGGTGTCGTTTTAATATATCTGTTATTACTTATGGAAAGGAAAATTAAAAATATATGTATGAGTGAATGTGTGTCTGTGTGTGTGTAGTGTGTACAGTGTGTGTGTGTGTGTGTGTGTGTGTGTGTGTGTGTGTGTGTAGTGTGTGCGTATTTGCATGTCTATACACATGGATTACTTACTTATATTGTCCATAAAGATCTTTCATTAAAATATTTTCAGTATGAGTAGGTTACAAGAAATTCTTGAATATTTTACACAACGAAAGTGGTAGTAGTTTAAGACAGAGCTAATATGCTAAGATCACTTCAAAAGATACATACCACGTTTGTGGAATCCTTCTCCCCTCCAAGACCAACTTCAAATATTCCAACATCAACCTATCAACAACAAAATATTAAATAAATAATCTCAGCTCATGATAACATCCAAACAAATTAGTCATAGATACTGCATAAATTGCGCCGTATAGACAAAGATTGAATTGAATAAGTTATACATGTCTGGTATGTTACTGAGATTTGAGAAAGGACATCAAAAGAAGGCTAGAAATCTCATGAAACACGAACACATGAACATAAGAGATTATAGGAAACAATCATGAACAGCTAGCAGTAGTCACAATAGATGCAGAAAACCATTGTATGCAACCAAGCCATGTGTGTAGTTGCAGACAAATTCTTCAGGAAGGAGATGTTACTAAGTATTAAATTTGTCAAGTATTGCTTTCTCAGAGTCACAAAGGTTTTCTTCATCAGCCCTGTAAGTCTCCCTACACTTACAGCTGGTCATATGAAACAAAACCATTTCCTTGCACAAGGTACAAGTAATCTGTGAAACTCAAAAACCTGCGACAGTTATTTAAGTAAACTCTGCACGAGTTGACAGCCCAATTTGGCTACACTAGCACTATGTTTTTCAATAGAGGTATAGCAAAATAATTCAAGGAACTTTCTCAGACACAATATCACACCAGACTAAAACTCGTAACAGTAGCAAAACTTTAAAGATAAGGACATTTTCCCAATAGACTCAATCATAGGTGCATAGTATGAGAGAGCTAAATTCTTTAAATAAGATCCAAGGGGACATCATAGGTAACAATGCAATAGATGTTGGGAACTTACTTTCTCATCTATGAATATCTTGAATGCCAAAAGTGTGAGAAACTGAAATAGGGGAGGCATAGGCAAATCGTTGGTTACTTTATCCTGCAATACAGTTTTCACAGTCAAATTCCAAGGAGTTTCTCAAATTAGAAGAGGACTGCGATCTAATAATTTGGATGAGAACTTTCACAGTCTGGGATTAAGTAACCACTACATCTCAAATGCACCAAGACAACATTACTGGTTCTGACTCACTACAATCATATAGCTAGACACATGTGCTATGCTACTCAAACTCGTCGGTAGATGTGTCAGATCCTCAACGTTTCAACATGTGCAAGAACACTTAACACTTGAACTAAAAACAAAATGTTTCATAACTAGTTGAGTTCAACTGTTCAACAATTGGACATCATACTATGTTAGACATGAGTATCCGAGTACGAGTAACATAGACAGAAGTATATGCTGCCAAGTGCCAACTACCAAGTGCTGCATCAACGCCTATATATGTATGTGTTTCTCAATGTAACACTGTCAGTTCTATCAATCCCATTTAACTTGAGCATCAACACTTGTTGCATTATAATTAGAAAACATTGTTAACTACCATAGTCAAAGTCAAAGCATCTAAGGGAATGTGGATATTTAGTTCTCCCTCTCAAAATGTTTGCATGTTAGGAAATAGTGAAGTTAAATCTTCTATTTACATATGTATTAAGATAGGTTGGCATAATAAGTATATACAATTTTGTTAGCCTTTGAAATAAGTTGGCAAAGTACTCTTTTATTTTGCTTGGTAACCAACATATATATATATATATAGAATAAAGTTCACATGAGAACATTTCTTATATGAGAAGAGTGGATTCATAATCCATTTTAGTGAAGATACAATCCTTGTTTCTTATTACATCATAATCGTTTTTCCTGAAAATATAATCCTTTTGGAAAATTAGCTTTGCAAGGCAAAAAAGGTTATAATTTAGCCAAATGGATTATATATTGGTTAAAAAAGATTATAACAAAGTGTTCTCATATAAGGATTGTTCTCATGGGAACCATTTTGGCACAAACTTTTACGAAAGGGAAAAAGTAGAGAGAAGGCGGTGGGTAGTGTAGAGCCCAAATGTACAGATAAAGTAGAGAGAAAAGGATTGCCGAAAAAAGGTATGCAACAAATAAAGAGGGACAACCCAAAAAGGAATTGTGCCAATTAATATGGGAAGGAGAGAGTAGAACTCAGAGATGAAAACAAAAGGTGGATAGAACAAAGGAAAACAAAGACAGTACATCCTTTGCTACAAAGTTTGAAGTTTCATAATCATTATACCATCAAACATAGATTAATTTATGCTTTAAGATCCAATTATCATATACTCATGCAACTTATCTGGCAGTTCCTTCAGTCAAAAGGCAAGGTTCTTCTTTCTTTACAGGCGTTGAAGTTGGTGTAAAAAGCAAAAGGGAGTTGGCCATTTGGGGATAGACAAGAGGGAGATAAATGGAGAACTGGATGAATCATACCTAGCCTAAAGAAATAGAGAAATTATACCCTTAACTGGTCCCAGCACTCCCAAAAGTATTGCAGAAACTTCTCTTGAGAAATGTCCGTCCTACACATGCACCCACAAGGTAAACATTTGAGCAGCTTATTGAGCAAATGACTTTGGTTAACTTAAAAACATGAAGTTGCTTTAAGGTGAATTTAATGAAAACAAAGCTAAGTTTCTTTAGGAATACATGCAAAGAGACACTAACTGGAAAAAAAGAAAGAAAATCAGAAATCACAGTTGTAATATACTGGCCCTCTACATAATGGAGAATGTGTGGTAATAGACTGATACTAAAACATTTGTAAAGCATTTCCAACACAGTTGTAATACTAAAATTAGAAAACACAATTGTAATATACTGGCCCTCTACTAAAACACAGTTGTAATAACCAAGGCGTGGAATCAAACCAAGACTAATTAAATAGCCTAAAGATCGTTACTTCTTACAAAGAATACATTTGCAAAGCATTTCCAAATACTTGTTCTGCAGTAGGTCCCTCAACAATAAAGCTCCTAAAAGCAAACCACAACTTAATTATAGGTCGTTACATTACCATATCCACCTTAAAATCAAATCCTTAAGCCATTGATGCCATTGATAATCTCAATTTGAAGAAACCTTCAACATATCATAATCTCAAAGAAATTATAGAACCTCTCGGTTCTTCATAAAACACGAGATAGGGCATTGGAAGGTATGTTTCAAGTATCACCTAATAAAAATAAAAATCTAACTTTGTCCAGTTTATCAATTCACAATGTGATGAGTTGATGACCCATCACCACTACTATGATTGTAATGGCAAGTTGGCAACTGCAATGTGATGACCAATTAAGACTCTTCAACTATTGCAGAAATGTTTGAAAAACTGCCAATTAGTCTTAAGTTTTCTGCAAGTGTAAAAAGAGAGCCATTGCCTTCTTATGGTTAGTATTCAATATCATTGAGTCTACAGTAAACTGAAAAGACCTTAACTAAAATGACAATAAGGAAGAGAACCATATGAAAGCATGCTAACCCATCCAGTCGAAATCTCTCTCTCACATCAATCAAATGAGGTGATGTGAAAAGGCCAGTCCGGAAACCACACTCACGTAAGATCGCCTCAGAGAAAGCACATGTTGACCCCTGGACCAAGAACATCATAAAAAAAATTAGAGGCAAAGAAAGAAAAGAAGAATATCTCTTCTTACAAACCATCTTCTAAATTGACCTAGGGTCAGCAGTCAGCACAATCCAAATTGCTTATCAAACTGCCTGCCATATTGTAATTTTCAAGTCCTCAAGGAGGGTGTCCCTGATTGTTTCCCCTCCACTATGATACCCAATCCCTTCTCTAAGTTTTTTAATCAAAAAACAAAGAATCATAAATTCCTCTACTTGGTTTAATCTAAATATCTTCTTTGACATCCCAGTGGTATGAGTTGACCTAGTATTTGATTCCAATCAGTCCACAATAATGAGTACCAGGATGTTGCTTTGCCTTACCCTTCAACTAGACACCGAAAGGCAATAAGAACGGAACAAGAGGCATTCCATAAGAGATTGTTAGATAGCTGAAGTGACAGCCATCTTGTAAATTTTTCATGAAAATAAAGAATAGTATTTTAGCATTTCAACCATGTAAGGAACTGGTCTCTTCAACTCACTTTTACTTATTTTCAGAAAAATTAAGCAAAGTTCAGAAAATCAACAGAAGTATCGGAAGTTCAGAGAAATTCAGAAAAAAATAAGGAAAAGTTCAGAAAAAATAGAGAGGAGTTAAGAAAAGTTCAGAGAGTTCAAAAAATTAAGAAAAGTTAATATAAGTTCAGGATAAGTCGAAGAGAACAGGCACTTAAGTATGACAATACCTCTATATAGGAAGAATGGAATAAGATGCACAGAACTGTTACCGATGGCAGTTGATACAATAGCCTATCTCTACGAAAAGCCAAGTTATAAGTGGAGACAGAATCGTACCTTCCCCTTAGTTCCAGCAACATGGATAATGTTAAGTCCAGCTATATTTTCCTCCAAGTCTAATATCTGAATCAAAAAACAAATCAATAGAAAGAGTCAATAATTCATTCATAAGTTGGTTAAACCGTGCATCTAGTACAAAAGTAGAGGTGTAGAAAGAATATCTTCAAGTCCAAATCATCTCAGAATGCTGCGATCTAAACTGTAAAGTACACGTGAGCAGGTGGAAAATGAAGTTTGACTATTTAAGCATCAAAACATTAGACGCATTTTTGCAACCTTTCAATAATCATCCCATCAGGGTGTATCCAGAACCTCTCTAGGCAATAGGCATCATAGAATGGGACAGATCAATATTATGCACTGATGATGATAGGCAAAGAGAGGTTGTCTTTCCTTTAAGATAATAAACATAGAAACAGACATTTAATTGCTGGGATAGAAATACACAAAAAAACACATTGATTACTGTGTTAGCCCGTCTATCTAATCATATGATAAAGTAATGTCATTTTCTGGTCTTTTAGAAACGAATCCCACTAGGTTACAATTGATTTGGGGTAAGGTTGTGTGTATCTTCACTCTGCTAGACCCCAAAAAGGGCATTGGCATACATCATACATGTTAACTGTTACTCCCTCCGTCCCAGAAAGATCTGAACACTTGTTGGGACACGTAGTTTAAGGTGATAAGTTGTGGTATGGTTATCAAATGTTATTTTATTTAAAAAGTAGATGTGATAGTAGTTGGTGGAGTATTTTTTATTAGAGGAGAGAGAAAGTTGGGTAACTTTTTATTGATAAAAGTAGAGTGTAGACCAAAGATGTATAAAAGAAATAATATATTAATGGTGGGACCATGCCAAGAATGGAAGTGTTCAAACTAATTTGGGACAAACATAAAAGGAAAGTGTTCAGACTATTCTGGGACGGAGGTAGTATAACTTATAAGATCCTTGTATAGTTGAATCAGTGACCTCCACTAAATCTGTCAGTAGATTTTGAGCTTAGTATTATAAAATTAAACCTCCTTCAGCCTATAAACATAGGCTAGACAACTGGCTAAAGCCGTGCAGATTCTAGTTACTAGACTGTCCACCAACTCAAAAACTCAATCATAGTCCCTGGAAATTTCTTTGGTTCACACACCTGAATACCTCCGAAATCTAGTACTTTAACAGCACTCCTAGAAGCATGTCTGTCCTTTATCAATGTAGAGACTCAAACGAAACTGGCACATGAGTGCATGACTATATAGTCACAGAAGTAGTAACAGATGACATGAAAGATGTTCAAATCAAGCACAAGAATACACCATTCACTCGGATTACCTTCACATACATCATCATGCGTTCCAGCTTACTGTATTTGCTCAAAACAGCATTCTTTTTCCCACGTTTCCGACCTGATATAAGGGAAGAAAGTGCCTCCATGGCAGTCTCATAAGAGCGTGGAAGAGACAAGTCCCATGAGTATTCCTCGTTAACTTCATTGCTTGGCATGTTTTCTACAAGTTCAGATGATATCATCCCAGAACTAAGACCTAAAACATCAGCTATAATAAGTTGGGGAAGCAAGAGATCAACTAAAGGCATAATACATAAAGATATAACACACACACACACACACACACACCTAACCAAAAAGAAAAGACACTCTCACCAGAGTTGTCATGATACTATGATAGGACTCAGGGCCACTGAAAAACTACATTACTTAAGCCAAATCAAGAAGCAAAACCAGCAAACATGTCAGTTGAACTATGGTGCAAGTAATTAAGGGCTGTGACTATGATGTTGGAAATGTTAGAGGTCTATGCAACCTCCAGGCTCCAACAGCTATGCCTTATGGGAGAGGCGGAAGAAAAAATAGCAAGGTTTGCATGCTCTAGCAGCATACAATGACCTAACCAATTTCAGATTTCATTCTATTACCTATGCTTCTCACTACTCGTTAATTCCCACCATGCAAGGAATCCAACTAAGCCTCCTATTTTACTTACTTGTGCAATAAGGCGACCAAGGGCAGGGGAGTAATTTCTGAAGTTGGTTAGAAAAGATGCTGCTGTCTCAGTACTCTGTTATTTTGGCAGAGAGATATTTTTGAATTGCAATAGAGTGAATAACAAGAAAGAACAGGGAGAATATAAATAAGAGTGGAGGCTGGCTCTGTTAGTTATGCAAAAAGATATTTGGTGAGTGAAATCTGGAGAGCAGCTTCCTCTTGAATGAAGCTAGGCGTGTATTTGTTGTGTATTCCTTGATCTGATTAATATAAGATTAACCCCTATTTGGTTCCATTCTTTGCTGTTAATTCTCTTTCTAGTGAATTCTTAGCACACCACATCAATAGCAAGAAAAAGTATTCCTTCGTACCCTTCCCCAGCTAGAACCAACGCATAATGTGCAGTACAGGATTAGTTCTAAGTTTCAACATCAGCAGTGGCTAAGCACGGAATTGATAACTATCTAACATGCTTAATTCAATGATCCAAAAGATGAGGAGAAAAGGGTTAGGAAAAGGGGAAACATTATGAAGATAAAGCTTCATATCCAACCAGGTACGACAACATGGCTGATCCTAGAACCGAAAGCAATGTTGAAACGTAGGCATGGAAATTGGGTAAAATTTCACTCAAATTAGGTATACATGAACCGGGTGGCAAACAGTTTCCAACAGAAATAGAGAGAATACAATAAGATATATGCAATTCATTCATAATAGTTCTGTCAATTTTCCTTCAGCTAATGCTTTGTCAAAGCTATGTTCCATGCAGTTTTCACAATTCACATTCATGTTGAATATCAGTCATCAGATAGTCAAACATGGCTATGATGCACGGATGCTTGAATTACATGATATAATCGATTCAACTCCCTGCCCCCTAAACCCCACAAAAGAAAAATCAGGTTGGCCCCATTTATATAAATTTAACTCACACAATATGCACAAAGGTAAGCATAGGCAACCATATATTATAGTTGTGCAAGTATTAAGGTTATAACTCACTTGGAGCAGGAGGATCATGTCTGTTCAAACAAGGAGGTAAACATGAAACTCCACGATTTGCAACACTTATCAACCGCCATCGCCTCTCGCAGAATAAAGAAATGCAAAGGAATCGATACCTTACGAAATTATTTGATTGAATGTGCAACATGAGTTATAAATCCTGCACCATCATCAACCAATGATAATAATAGTGAAAATTGTCTCTTGGGAAATATTCAGTTGGCACCATACCCTGATCTTAAGCAGCAAAATAAACCTAATTTCAAGTTCTCACTAAAACTCATAATACGAGCTTTGCCAATTTACAATAGTTCTGTACATTTTATGTTCAGATTATCAAAAAAAACTAATATAACTAGTACAAAGAAGTAGGACATTCAATCAACAAAGTAGCATATTGTAATTAAAAACATTTTTTGATCGTATACCTATAATCAGGTCATATGTTATATATTTATATACCACGTTTTTTCTTAAAATATACTTCTTTTTGTAATAATATACTGAAAAATTTGCTGAATATACCACAAAAAATGGTTCTGAACAAAATATGTCCAGAAAATCTCATTTAGGCATTTTCCCTCATCATATATAGCAAAAAAAAAAAACTCGGGAAAAGCATTTTTCTTTAGAGCCCAGTTCAAATTCTCCCAATTACTATCATAGATTAAAGAGCAAAAAACTCTATTAAACAATCAAAAGATTACATTTTTTCCAGGAAAAAAAAGAAGATATAAAGTGTTATGAGATTACCAGCGGAGGAGAAGAAGATGGAATTGTTCTGAAGCTCTTAAAGCAAAGTAGTTGTCCTTCAAACTGACCACATAAGATACAAATGGAAAGATAGTAAGAGAATATTGTGGCGAGGAATATGAAAAAAACGGCTAGTTTGATGCCACTACTTTTTTAAGACTTTGAAGTATGTAATACGTTGTGATGGTGCCAATGTGCCATGGTGACGGCATTCATAAATTGTCCAGGTCTTCTGGTTTTACATTTTTTGTGAATTGATCTTCTTTTCTGGGTCCAGCTTTTTCTAATAACAATTCGGTAGCGATTTAGCAAACAAACCACTAAAATGACATTTTTGCACTTTTTGATGTACAAAATAATTATAATAGATGTATAGAATAAGCATGATGGAGGTACATTAAAGTAAGTTTCGATGAAGGCTAGCAAAATTGCCAGATGTACATAAATGAATTAAATGTGCACAAAAGAATGTTATTGTTGTAACAAAATACTGAGACGTAATTTTAACGTGGTAAAGGAGGAGGAATAGGAATAAGAGGGAAAGGGTAGAAAAAAATGGTATATATGTTTGTTTGAGGGGATGGTAATTAGAGGAGTGATAAGAGGTTGAGGTGGTGGAGTAGTGGCATCGCTTCCCACCTCATATCCCTGAGGTCTAGGGATCAAACCTCATGGGACTCATTTTGATTTCCTTATCCCCTCAGCAGTACCCCTTCATCCTACCTATAAAAAATGAGAGGAGCGATAACAATAGAGATAAGACATTTCATTATCATACTAAATCTATACTACTATACATAAGAGGGGGTGGTATAAGGGGAACACTCGAAAGGGATAAGAAATTGATCTTACCTTCAACGAATGAAAGAAATTAAAGGAAGAGAAAATGGGAGACTTACTTAGGGTATTTTGGTTAATTTGCTAATTTTCCTAATATCATTCCCAACTTATACCAAACAAGGAAGAAGGCTTGTTTTCACCTTATCTCGTTCATTAAATGCATTTGAAAACTAAAGATCAACCTCCAAAGTCTTCCAAGTTTTCATACTAAAACCATATGGGAATTGGCAATATGGAAACTTGAGAAAGTATGAACACGCACATAATTATCGATGTACATAGATGAATCCTTTATGTACGTCGGTCAATGGATGTATATATAACAAAAATTGGATGCATGTTAGAAATCATAATAGTATTGGATATACATACAATAAACACATAAAAGGTATATCATGTTATGAAATAAGAGTATGGTCATTGGTTGATCTAAGATATAGATCATGAAGAGAAAAGTTATAAAAAGCAATAAAAAATAGGAGAGAGAAAAAAAAAAAGGGGAAAGAGAAGGAAGGTCTGATCGTTGCAACGATCTAAAACTCAACAAAAAAAGTTGAATCATTGTACGCATGGCGCATGCTGAGAGAAGGAGAAAACTGACGCGGGTCCCACTTCTGATGTATGGCTGAGATCTAACCATCCCCATTTCATCAATCTAACGGTCTATATTGCATTGATTTAGTAACGTTGCAAATTTTTGCAATGGCCATATCTACTTTTTAAATATAAAAAAAAAAGAAACACCAACAACTATATTTTTTGGTCTATAAATAGAGACCAATATTGAGCTACTTACCCATATTTTTTTTGAGTTCATTTTGTTATTGGAAGTCATATTTGTTTCCTTTCATCATTTATCCACCCCGCAAAATAAATAGAGGTCGAGTTCGTGACCAAGCTGTGCATAGACATCTCAAAGCAGACCTCGTAGAAAATATTTGGCTTAAATTCGGGCAACATAGGGGTTAATTAAACTGGTACGTTTTTTATTGTTAATATGTGATTTTTATTAATTATGCAATATTTTATTGTTAATATATTTTCTGAATACATATTTGATATTTCAATCGATAGTATTAAGTTAATTACCATATTACTTAATTAAGTACAATATTAACGAAATTAATTTTTATTAATATATTTTAATTACAAACATATAAATTATTTACACTCAATAATTATTAATTGATTATTAAATACTCCCTCCGATTCCTAAAGATCTTCCCTCTTTTACTTTTCACGCATGCCAATGCAAAACTTTATATACTAATATCTTTAATTGTGTATATGAAAAAATTATAGAAAGTAGATATTAATAAAATACATATTGAGATGAATCTAACAAGATCCCACATGACTATATTTTTTCTTACGTATAAGTCATAAACAACCGTCAAAGTGAAAACTTGTGAATAGTGAAAAATGACAAATAGGGAAGATCTTTCGGAACCGGAGGTAGTAAACCATAATAAATAAAAAATTGGGATGGAGAGGAGATTGATGAGAGAGAATATATGGTGGGGCATGGTAAAAAGTTGGAAAGAGAATGTGAATATCTAAAATTACAGATAATCCATTGGGGGTGGAGAGATCATAATAATTTAAAATTAATAGTAGATCATGAATGAGGTGTAAGAGAAAGGAAGTATTAAAATATTTGATGATCCAAAATTTTGAATCAACCATTGGGTATGGTCCGAAATATTGTAAATTGAAGGATAACAAAGAACTGATATTTTTCTTTCTTCAGTTGTGTGTATTGCAACTTATGACAAATGCCATATTTATACTAAGTACAAAATTTACTATTACAAGTCAAATGTACATGAACTTTAGTATATAGGATATGGAGAAAATGTGGTCAAGCTTTTAATGTTTGTATCTCATTGTCAATTTTAGTGGAATTTATACTTATATCATAACAATTCAAGCAAGATTGACCCGAGAACTGGACGGGTTTAGGACCGTCTTGATTGTGTTTCAGATTAATTATATAGCGAAAGGGGGACCGTCTGGTAGCTAACTAATCTCGTCAAAAGATCTATTAAATTTTTGAAAATAAGATTATTGAAATTTGTATCTGAATTTGAATAGATGGGTTATTATTATTAGATTAATAAGTAGATGAAATTAGTTTTGAAAATATGAACAAATATTGAAAACAATAATATTGAAATGCAAATATGAATAATAACTTACTTTGATTTAACTGAAATGAACTTTTACAAGGATTTAGTAATAACTAATTTTGAGCGTGAGGCTTTTGTACAAGATTTGCTCTCAAAAATTTATGACAACTTGCTAAAAAGGAACTTGCTATTCTACGGAGTTACATGCCCCTATTTATAGTACATGTGCTTTGGAATTATTTGAGACGTTTCTGATAGGCATCGCCGCTTGGAATAGATAAGTGTACTATTTTGAGTTTGCATCAGCACTTGAACTTTGTAATTTTCTTTGATTGAAAGCTTTGTCTTGACGTGGAAGGGTGTGTGCTTTGCTGATAAACCTCGGATGATGAAGTACATGTATCCTTGGCTTTTTTCACCTTTTGTCTTTATTGTAATTGATATTTTTGTTGTTTTGTGCATTTGTGTGATGTACCTAGGATTCATCGGATATTCAGGTGGTATACCTAGTATTTGATGTTGATGTGTCATCATTTGAATACCTGTATTGAAAACGTTAGTAAAATATGTCCCTTATTTTTGCTTAAGTGATAATCACTTAGCAGGATCTTTTTTATTTTGGAAAAATTGATAAGAGCATGCCCAACTATGGCCACCCTTCCATAATAGATCCCAACTTTCGATTATTCCACACCCGTCCCAACTTTGGGGGATGTTTTATATTAATGGTCCTAGCAGGTCACCTAACGTGCTACAACAGGTAAACATTTGAAACCACCACCATTGCCACCTCTGCCACCCTCTACCCTCCACTGCCACCCCTTCCCCCGCCATCGTAACTCCTCTAATGTTTTTACCCAGCAATAACAATTCCACCCCCCTCTCTCTACGACTCTACCCCCACCCCCACCACCTCCGGCAACCCCACGCCCAGCCGGCCACCACCTCCACCTCACCCTCTCCCTCTCCCCCTTCCTCGCCGGCAACCGAACCCCTTCCCCGTCGTCGACCCTAACTCAGCACTTTAACGACCCACCCCCACCCCGACCCTTTCCCTTATCCCGATTTCCCCATTTTCCACCACCCTCTAGCCCTGCGATTTCCTCCCCTCTCTCTTCCATGGAGTTCCAATCTAATATTCAATGTTGAAGAACCGGTTGCAATTTAGGGTGTATGGGTGGTGGAAATGGTGTGGGTGGTGGGTTTCGGTTTTGTCATATGAGAGAGAGG
This sequence comes from Beta corolliflora, assembly GCA_947648045.1. Lineage (NCBI taxonomy): Eukaryota > Viridiplantae > Streptophyta > Magnoliopsida > Caryophyllales > Amaranthaceae > Beta > Beta corolliflora. The sequence continues at coordinate 162,752 of CANSZD010003689.1, forward strand.
GAGGTGTGGCGGTTGGTCGAGGTGGGGGGAAGAGGGTCTGGGGAGGGTTAAATCTTGGAAATCGGAGGGCTGGAGGTTGGGGGTCTGAAATGGTGTGGGTGGTGGGTTTCGGTTTTGACAAAGGAGAGAGAGCGAGGTGCGGTGGTTGGTCGAGGTGGGGGGAAAGAGGGTTGGGGAGGGTTCGTGGGTCCTGGGTTACGGTCGGCGGCTGGGGAGGAAGCTTTGGAGCCGGCGGAGAGGGTGGGTGGTCCGCCGGCCAATAGAAAGGTGGAAGGGGGTGATGGTGGCTGGCAGGTTTGGAGGTGGTGGTGTGGGTGGCTGGTTGGTGGTTTTGTGGCAGGAAATGAGAGAGAAAGACTGAAAAAAGAGGAAGGAGAGGGGTTGAATTTTTTTTTTACAGGTTAAGCAGGTCACCCTTCCACTTGGACCGTTTTCGTAAAAGACCCTCCAAAGTTAGGACTGGTGTGGAATAATCGAAAGTTGGGATCTATTATGGAAGGGTGGTCATAGTTGGGTATGCTCTTGTCAAAGTTTCCTTTTATTTTTATTGCCCTAACTTTTGCCAGGAAGATCCTACGGGCAATTTTCTAATAATTTGAAAAAAAGAGTTTTGCCTTCTTGAGATAGGAATTTTCCAGCTCTGAGTTGAGATAAATATGGATCAAGTGGTTCAGAGTGATTGATATCAGTAATAAAATATTCTTGTAGCCATGTAGGGAAAACAACTGTTGTATTTCCACAATGAATAAAAGTAACTGGATCTTCATCAGATCGTCTGATTAATTCTTCAATTTTTCGGATGATGTAGAAAAAACCATATGCTCTTGCTTGAGTGGGATGTATGACAGCTGGATCCTTTGAGTAAAGATCACATTTTATTATATTAATCAGTATGAAGTAGTGAGCTGGTTTGATCTTGCCGTCTACCATTTCTATGTTGACGCAGATGATTTCTTCATATATCCATTCTGATCCTTGAATGGAATGTATTGTTGAAAATATATATTGTTGGAACTTTGTGAATTCTTTTAAAAAAATCTGACCCAGGTTCCGGTATTTCGTAGAATTTCCTTACTAAACCATATTTTCATGTATAGAAATATGGATCAGTCTTCTGAAGGTCTCTTGTGGATATGAAAAAGCCTCTAATTTGATAATATGCAAATAATAGTATTGATTGTCCCCATGTTCGTCAAATGTTATAGGGAAATATTGTTTCTGCTGATAGGAAGTCAATGTACCATTTGACGAAATTTTCTTGTTTCACTTTGTTGATAATGATTTCTTGCATATCTCTTGGAAGCTGATAAATCTGGATGATTATTTCAAGTATAAAAAGTTTGGAAATTGTTTTATGTATTGTAGGTAAAGTATGGGTTTTGGCTGTTTGAGTGAGGTTTATTGATAATTCTTGTGAGGTATGAGAAAGTTTTTTGAGTAAGTCTTGGATTCCTTGTTTATGAATTTTTCTTTTTTGTGTGGAATACAAGTTTTAGGCTTTTTCTTTAAAACTAGAAGATGGTTGAGCTTTCTGCATCTGGAATAATTAAATAAGTAATATTGAAAAATAATTAAAAAATAGTTTTTAGAAAAATTAATCTTTTGAAATTATACAAAGATTATTACATCCTTTTTGACAAAATGAGGCTGACTCTTCTGAACAACATGAAGTTGACTCATTATCATATTCTATTTGAAGTAGATTATTTTCACTATGGTCAGTAAGATTATGGTCTGAGGAATTTTCTAGTAAACATAAGGCTAATTTTTTTTTGCTGAAGGTCTGAATCATGACCACATAATTCATTGACCTTTTGTGTTTATATCACATTCATTCGCTTTATGGCCTACCCGACCACACTTATAGCAATAAATTATTTTTTTGGGATTTGTAATTTTCTTTGGTAGTCTTGTGGGTTTTTTGAAAGTCTTTTTATAGTATGGGTCATTGTTTGAAGGTTGTCTATTTGGTCTAAAGGTTTCTCTAAATCTTTTTCTATTAATAGCTGAAGGAGGTTGAATTTTAGGTAGACCAAAGGCAGCACAAAAACTACCTAATTCTTTGTGTCTTTCTCTTTTTTCTGATGAATATTTACTTTGGATTGCTAATTATTGACATACAGAAATTACTTATTTTTTAACAAAGAAAAATATTTGTCCATAGGGTCATACTATCATATGGAATTTCATCTTGGCCTGCACTTTCTCTTAGTTTTAAGAATATTCTTTGAGAAAATAGAGATGGGAGACCGGATATAAATCTTTCCTTCCAAAAAGATTGATTGCAATCACCTCGTCTAAAAATATTGCTAAGAAATACATCTTTGTACCAACGATAATCATCAAGTGTATGACATCTAAGATTAGTAAGAACTACTTGATTTGTTGACATTTCTTCTTTAGGATTTCCAATAAAATGCATAGCAATCATATTAATAAGAATTGAACTTCCGTCTAAAGCCTGTTGTTCATTTTCTATTTTGACATGATTAAGTATTTGAACTTTTGTTTCTATATTAATGCTATTGTCCCATCAATTTCTTAATTGACCAGTAAAACCAGTCGTGAGAAGATCTATAATAGTATGTTCATGACAATTCTTTGATCTATAAGTAGTAATAGCCATAGTCATTTCAGATAGGACATTTAATATTTCATATTCTGTTTTTCCATCGACATCCCATTCATAGACTGCGGATCCATCATAGTGTGAGTCTTTGAATTTATGTCGTTCTTCATATTGAATATCTGGTGTAGTGGGCCTAGTATAATAATTTCTAGTAGAGACATTTTTTTAAGAATTATTATTTATTTTATTAATTTCATTTTCTTCATCATCAGAATTGATTTTATTTGAATTGTATTTATCTAAGACATTAATATTATTAGTTGATTTTGAAGTACCTAAGCTAGATAATTTTTCTTCTATCGTACTAATCAAATTAAAGGAGTTGTTTTTTCCGATAAATTAAGAGATTTTTGACGATATATGGGAATACTTGAAGTATTAATATGTGAAGGGAAATTTTGTTTCCTTTTTACTTATAGATAATGTTCCTAGTTTTGATGTTATGTTTTCAATTTCAGGGGCTTTTTTAGATTCTAGTTGTGTAGATAACATATCTATTTGTTTTGAAATAGTAGTAAGAAGTTGATTTGAATAATTATTTTGGTGATATAAATTTTTTATGTCACCTAAGTTTGAAACAGATAAACTATCATCATCTTTTCCTTTTTTAAAAGGGACCATGACAAAAGATCCTTTATTATTATTAACTTGAATTTCAGTTAAAAGAGGATGAATAGATTTAAATATAGTTCCATCTTTTAAAGTCCATCTTTAGATTAAACTATTTGTCATGTTTATTTGATTTTTGTTGAATGGATAAAATATATTACTTTTTATGGTGTATGTGGAGAACCATGTGAAAAAAGTAATATTAATTTATAATTTTTTCATGTCAGAAATCCATTATAGTCTAATATGATTTCTAGCAATTTGATCAAAGCATCCAAAGAACCAGTCTTTTTTATCATTAATCTATTTTGAATAAAAATCATTATGAATGTAGTCTAAATCTGTTTGGAATTATTTTTCTATAACATTAATGGAGGATAAAGTAGGTGGTTTCATAGCTAAAGAAGTAGGTGAGTTTGAATTACTAGAAGATTCTCCTACTAAATCATGTATTGGATTTTTATAACAGAATTTTGAAGATTCCTCAAAATGAATATTTTTAGAAGTAGACATTCGAGGATTATCAAGTGAATTTTCTTCGTATGAAGGTCGAGCATTTTCATAAGAAGTTGATGGTCTAGCTCTTTCAAAATTAGTACCTAATTTTATTATTACTTGACCATCAGGTTCTTCTATAATTTGATCAATTTTCTCCCGGGCAATATTTCTAGGAGGAGGATTGTAGTGAATTAAAAATTATTTATGAATAGTGATTTCATTCCATTTTAATTTTTTAGGAGTAAAGGTAGCAGCACTTTCAGTTTCGACTTTTAATAAAATAGTTTCGTCTATAGTGGGATGAAGTAAACATTTTGGATTTAGTTGAGAGGATAATAGTCTAAAATATACACGATAAATTAATGCGAAATTTTTAACATATTTCCTAAATTGTATAGTTGAATTATTTGAAAAGGTGGACATCTAAAACTAAGGTGTCTAGTATCCATGGATTGGTTAAGTCAAGTGTAAAATTTGGACAACAATTAAAGTAAATTGGGCCATTACAAATATTAGTTTGAATCATAGCTAAAAGGGAATCTTTATAGCCAACTAAGCGATTATCTCTTAAAGCTATATATATTGGACAATCAAGACCTTCTCTAGAAAGAGGTTTTAAATCTATTTGAATCATACCAAAATGAATATATCTATATGTTTTTAAATATTTATCTATGGATATCTTATTAAGTAATTTAATACTTTGAAATTCTTGATTTAAACTTGTAGTTTGTTCGTGGTGCTTAATAGAAAAAACTGTTTTAAAGTCAAGTTTTCCTATTTGATAAATTGTATCTATATATTTTTTAGGTATAGTCCAGTTTTGAAAATTAATCGGGAAAGATATCTCTTTACTATGTACAATGTTTGAATTATTATTATTATGTGAAAACAACTTTCTACAAAAAGTAGCCATAATCAACTAGTAATAAAAATTTAGTTCATAAAGCAGTTAAGTAGATGCGTATAAATGGGACAAACGGGACCACCCTTACGGGACCACCTTTTATCCTCTTAACGATCGACCAACCGGATTTAACGAGGGCCACCAACGTCTGACCAACACATAGCGCAACTTCTTAATTACTAAACCCACAAAATTATTTACTATATGATGTAGGTAACTTTTAGTGAAAAGTAATAACACTGGATAGTTAAACTAAACTTAATACATATAAAGATAATAGATTTCCTTTTAAATAATCAAAACATAAATTATCCTAATAAAATATAGTAGTACATATTATGAGTAACAAAGCTTATAAGTTCTACGTAGCATGTGAGTAAATACGTACATCAAATTGGCTAAAAAACGAAAAGCACTAGAAGACAAAATAAGAACCCATGAAATATTTTCAAAGATAATTAAGTAATCTTAGTATTGAATATTTAGACTGCTTTTTGAAATTTAATATCGACAGATCACTTTTAATATTTGTATCTCATTTTCAATTTTAGTGGGAATTTATACTTATATCATAACAATTCAATAATTTTGAAACATTGAAAAGAGATTTTTGGTATAGAACCATTTAACATGTAGGCCTTTTTTTGTCTTTCTCGTTTACCTACATAGTGTTAGTGTCCCATCTTTTAGGGTATTCTCCAAAGAAAAACAAGTATTAGAATGCGTGTAATACCAACAAAGTTAGTACTGCTACTTGCTCGGCATGGAAATAAGAAGGCAGATTAGTCCCACACCGACATATTATAAGAAGCGATGAACAAAACAGCTATAAATAAGTAAGACTCATCTCAGTAAACCTCACGCAGCCACGCAGTGAGCACAAAGCGAACTATTCTTTCGCCTTTTACTAAAGAATACCGTGTGCTCGCTGCATTGAGTGGCATACGTTTATTTTTGGAGGGGGTTCCCAAAAAGAACTCCCATTAAAACTAGCAAAAAGTTTTATCTTTTGCACTATAATTTTACTTATTCAGTCACCTGGTTTGGATATCATAGCTTTTTGGCAATTAAGGTACATGTTAGTTGTGAAATTAGCTGAAAGACTATATTAATCAATGGTTTAGCTAAAGGTATTAGGGGAGAGACTAAAGTCAGTGATTCGATTGGCAACAAGGAGAGATCGTTGGCTTGGGGTGAGTGGACTTTACCACCAGATGACGGGGACCGAGGCGTGGTGGAACTGATGACTGCGATGTTCTGGGGTGTGTCAGGCGTGGTGGAACTGAGGACTGCGATGTTCTGGGGTGGGGAAGGCGTGGTGGAACTAATGACTGCGATGGTCTGGGGCGGGGCCGGGAGTGGTGGAAGTGACGACGGAAATGGTTTGGGGTGAGTGGAGCTGGCAGGAGCCAGGGAAGATTATCTTTTATAGTGAAGGTACTACAAGCATGGTCCATTTCATATCAGTTATGAGAAGGCATTCATTTTAGAATAATCAATGGTTAATTAAGTTCTCACCACAAATTCATCTAGCAATTCATCAAGGCGCATGCAGATAGAACGGACAATTTCTAGATCTATCATCTATGTATAATGTATGTCTAAGTGTGCAGGGTCAGCTGATTTCTCAAAAAGGTCTACACATTAGAATATGAATTGTAGAAGTATGATAGTGTATACTGTAGGTTAGAGTTTTATTAAGTGATGACAAATTATGAAGAATATATGCATATTTAGCAATGGAGTTAAGTAACAGGAAATGCAATTCCAATGTAGCAAAGATACACGAAGTCCAAATCTCCAATATAGAGTCTTTGTGAATTGCTAAAACTTTGAACATAATCAGGAGCCATCTTTATCAATGCCGAAAAAGGTACTTTCACCTATGCGTCTGTCTAAAGATTTACAAGAATTTGAGAGCTGAAAATAAGAACTCAATGTGACAAAATAGATTGAAGGGAAAAGGTTCATATTATTATTAACCCAAAGGGGATATTTATAGTACATTATATAAATCCTAACTTAGGTTGAACTACGAAAACATATCCTAAATTAAATATAATACTAATAAATATTATCTCTAAATAAACACTTCTAGATAGATATGTCTAAGTAAACACTTCTAGATAGATAGATTTAGGAAATACTCCTAAATCTATCCTAACACCCTCCCGCAATCGCAACGGCAGTAACACGAACGTTACGATTGGAAAAGTAAAAAAAATCTTCTATTTTAGCACCAGATTCAGATGAACTGGAACTTCTTCATCTTCTCTGTTGGAGTCGAGATGCACAAAACCGGTGATGTCGACGTCAACAATTTTTTTTTTTCTTTTTCTTGATGATGAAAACGTTAATCTTTTCGAATCCATCAATCGCCAGTCAAACAGGGACGCCATTCTTTTCGAACCTGCAATTTTTCTTTTTCTTCCTGATGAGAACGTCATTCTTTTCGAACTCACCAAATATTTCAATAAATCGGGAACGCCATTCTTCTCGAACCCATAATTTTCTTCTTTTTAATGAGAACATCATTCTTTTCGATCTCACGTCATTCTTTTCGAGTCCGTCAATCTCACAAGAAACACCAAACTGACGAGAACGCACTTCTTTTCGAACTTATCATGTTTATGTTTTCCTCTCACCTCAAAAACTCTTGTGAAGGTTTTTTTTTTTGGCACAATTGTTTTTAAACTTGCCAAATATCTCAATAAGACGGGAACACCATTCTTTTCAGACCCGTAATGTTTATGTTTTTCGTTCAACTCCACTCAACAGCAATCTATTTGAGAATTCGTCTTTATTTGGCATCTTTTTATTTTGTATCGTATCAAACCAGATTCGAAAAGCATGTTGCAGCACCCGAACACTAACTGAGAGCCGTGGGCTTCAGAGGATTAGAAAAAAAAAACAATTCTAATTTTGAGGGGGTTAACAAATCCGGCCGGTGGGTTTTTCGCCAGAACCCATCGGCAGGGGAACAATATTTTCTAGTTTTTACCCAAGGTCTCAACTGGCTCTTAACTCCCAAGTCTGTCCGTCCACAAGTTTTTTTTTTTTTTTATGAACCTGAGGAGGGAGCCATAATATATGGCACTTTTTTGCAGTATGAAAGTGCAATACTACGAAATAAGGCAAGTGGATTGTGCAAAAGTCAAAACGTTGAGTTTATTTTAAGGGTAAGAGGATGCTAAAATATTGTATCTTTTTATTAAAACAAAACTTCTACCGGAAAAATTTACATAAAAGTTATATTGCAACTATATGTGATGTTTACACTCTTACGTCATCAATCTCAAACCGAAAAACCCTCCACCCGAACTCTAGTAAAGTAGATTAAAGGGCTTAAATGAGCTATGGCATCAGCCGCGCCGTTTGCCTCCCTAAATACTTTAAGAAAATTATAAACTTTATAGAAAAACTTATATGTTGCGAGAGTTTTAAATACTCATATAGTTAAAGGAGATGATTTTAAAATATTCATGTCACTAATTGTTTTATAAAATACTTGTATGGTCTAACTGCCTAAGGGTATATTTTATAATAGTAATTCAACCTTTTGACTCAAAATTTTCATAAACATTCAAAATTAGTTCGAGAAATTTGTGACCATACTCGAAATATATTTCTAACATTGAGGATGATTAGTTAAAAAAAAAATGTACAATCCTGATTAGAATCTCAAAACAAATAGCAAAAATCCAGTAAATAGAATCAAGTGGAGTTTAAAGCTAAGTTGAAATTAGAAAATTAAGCTCGAGCTTGATTGCAATTATTACAAGTGAAACCGAGCAACCCTAAGCTCACCCTTAATTATGCTCATCAACATATAACAATTTTTTTTTAAAAAAAAAAATAATTAACAATACCCTCGAGTTTCAAAGGTTTTATCTCAAAATGACCCATAAATGTTATTATTGTTGTCTGTATTCTCATTATTTTTGATAAGTTCTTTCCCAAAACTTGGAATTATTCCTTAAAAAAATAAAATTTTATGATTATGGGATGTATATCCCTAATCTCTTCACCATATCTTTCTGAAATGAATTTATTTGTTAGTGAACAGTGTAAAAGTACAAAGCGTGTAGATTAACCGATAAAGAAGGGAGTAATACATTTTAACCACACTTAAACGATAAAAAAAAATCCCATTTTTACCTTCATTTTATCTTTTGTATTATTAATATCAAAAGTTATAGTGCTTTTACTTTATTTTTTTTAATTTGCCAGAATGTTAGACCTTCTCAAATTCTTGAAATTTAGGGGGGATATTTATAACTAGTGAAAAACTTAAGGTTGTACCTACAAAAATTGCAATTGTTTGTGTATGTGTATATATCATTAAAAACACTAATGACTAAGGTGAGTTGTTTTAGTCATACAATAAATGTTTTCATGTAGGATTCTGTTTAAATATTACAACCTCTACATTTTTTTTAATTCACACGATTTGACTTTTACGTTTACCGATACCAAACTTTGATCATTACTAGCTTAACTTATCAATATAAATGAAATTAAAATTTTGACTTTTCTTATTGGGAGGAATCTAACAAGATTTTATATTATGATGTTTAACCAAATTGGTAAGAAGATATGGTGGTTGATGAGGATTTGGTGAAAAACAAATGATCAATCCTAATGTAAACCTTGGTTTACTACTTCTTATACAGTTGTACTCTTACTCTATATCGATTCCATAGTTTATGCATTCAATTTCCCTCTTTTAATAATTTTGATTAAGGAAGAAAATATATAACTACTAGAAAGAGGGGTGGGGGGGGGGAGCGAAGAAATGAAATTGCTAGAGTGTAAGCAGTAAGCACGCATGGTTTTTGCAAGCTCGATTCATATTTGTGGCATAATTATCACTAAATCTCATCTTAACTGCCCAATTGTTGGAGCATCTTTTTATTAACATACTAGTGTGCAGCTGGGGCGATGCCCCGAGTTTTTACTTTAAATTTTACTTCTAATTTTGGTGGTATATGACATGACATGTTTCTAGTGAATGGGGTTCCACATGACAACATATATTTTCTTAGGAACACCTTTTAATATATTAGTATAGATTATTGCCAAACACCATTTTTGTATGAGCATGGTCAATGGCCTTGTAAATTACCATTAGGTGGATAGTACAAAAGTAAAAAGTGTGAAATTAAAAAAGAGAATGGGTATATGGATAATATACAATGTCTTTTTTCCTATATCACATACCTATATTTAGAACAAAAAGTAAATCCCACCAAGTGAGGGGTATTTGGAGGAGAATTCCCCTTACAACTCCCTTTCTTCTGGTGCCAGGGCTTGGTGCACGGGTTGGGCGCTTGTGCAATGCTACAGAGGTTATTCATATTACCAAATATAAAAAAAATTAGAACAAAAAAGTTATTTTAAGATTTATTTTTTAAGTTTTTTTTTTGATAGAATATTTCTTTCTATGTTTTATGTTCAGTATGTCATTATCTTCCAAGGAAATCACCATACTCTATTTTCCTCAAACTATGCATATTTAAAGATAGTACACTATTCCTTTTCTTTGATGGCATAGGCACTAGGCAGTACCCTAATACTGAGAGCACTTAGAGATTGTACTATTATTTTTCTTTTGATGTCCTCGTTAGTATCCGATCCTAATACTGAAAGCCCTTTGTTGTGGACTTGTAGTGGTTTAGTGGGTTGATGACTTGATGTGTTTCGTCTTAGTCCCACATCGGGTAGTTTCAGAAGTAGACATCCCATGAGACAGCATATAAACCAAAAACTTCGAGGTAAAACTCATCTTTGCGCTTGGGGCAATGACGCAGCTAGTGAGGTAATAACCGAGGCGCGTCAATTGCTGGTTGAAAACTATTTCCAAACCCCCTCCTCGGCTGGAAGGGCTCCCTTTTTAAGGGTAAAGCTCTACAATCCATAGTTTAAAATTTTTAATGTCTACTTATTAAACTATAGACTTTGATATATGATACAAATAATTGTTAAATACATGTCTCAGAAACTAGTTGTGTCTATAAGATAGATATGAGTAAATATTGAGAGAAAAATATGAGTAAATATAGATCTGACTTGTAATAGTATTTTCTGTTCAAAAAATTAATCTTTGTACAAAGGTTAGCAATAATCTGATACTTTTTTCTTTGGTGTAAATAATTATCATCTGATAATTAGTAAATCTTTCTGTAATCTAAAATTTCTGATTTAAACATAATCGATGAGCCTTGAAATTAATTGGGTAATGTTTTTTCTTAAACTGATAATTAGTAAATCTTTCTGTAATCTAAAATTTCTGATATATGTTTAAATCATGTCTTCACAAATTTCATAGAATTGTGGAAATGAAAGCAATATACAGTATCAGAGTTAATCCAGAAGCTGAAAAAGTGAGCTGGTAGCCTGGTATTACTACTTGAAAAGCCAAGAAGAAAATAAGTCCCACATCGACTATTTGTAAGAACTGACCAACCGAATTCCTATAAATAGGTGAGACGCATCTCAGTAATCCTCACGCAGCCACGCAGTGAGCACAGAGCGAACTAATCTTTCGCCTTTTACTAAAGAATACCGTGTGCTCGCTGCATTGAGTGGCATACGTTTATTTTTGGAGGGAGTTCCCACAAAGAACTCCCATTATATCTAGCTCAGAAAATTGTAAAGTTATCATTTTTTAGATGATTTTCTGTGACCTTGCTAAACTGAGAATTAATTGACTTGTCCTTGTATTTTGTTACACGATACAATTTTTTTTATATTTCCCTGTAATATGTGAGCAACATCTTTTTTCTGTATTCAGCAAGTTAATGGAAATCATATTTGAAATGAACATTTATATGTTTAGTTATTAGTTGTTCCTGCACCAAATGTGGTATGACTTGTGGACGTGCCGGAGTGGTTATCGGGCATGACTAGAAATCATGTGGGCTTTGCCCGCGCAGGTTCGAATCCTGCCGTCCACGTCTTCTTCATAATACTGTTTTTCTGAAACCATACTTATCTCTGCATGTGAATAGCAACTACTTTACTATATTGTCTATATAGTTTGAGCCTCTATCAAATCTACAGTATTTTTATTCTATGTTTACTATGATCAGTTTTCTATAGGTCGCTCGTAAGACGCAATGTTAACACTCTAATTATAGTATCTGTTATTGCTCAAGGAGTCAAGGTACACCAAACATAGTCCATTCCATATCATTTACGAGAAGGCTTGTTTAGAATAATTCAGCAAGGGGAATAAATTGGGTAATATCTTGATTGGTTGGTACAATGTATCTTTATATAGGTGTTGGCTGATCTTACATTAAGGTCTGGCAATTTTAAAATATGAATTTGCAGGGGTCGATCTTTCAATATTATTACCATAGAGATGTTGCTTCAAGAAATATTATGAAGAAACTTACATATTTTGTTGATGAAGTTACATCACTAATTCACTATACGCAAATGAGATCAATGTAACAGCATTTGCTCTTTAATTCCAACTTATACACTATTCCCTCTTTATACTGTCTTCAGGAAGATTATTTTGACTGATTTAACCAAAGATTCATCTCTTTTTTGTCCCTTCATCTGATCACCCAGAGTTGTATTTGCTATACCATAGAAATCGCTCATCAAGACTACATATATGTCCAGGAACAATGATCTGTAGACTATATCCTGTAGCTAGAGACAAGTACTTTGCATAATAGAGAGCACACATGTTGTCATGAATAATTACGAGCTATATTTACGAGTATCACAGTTAATTTCATCTTAAATCGAATCAGAAACTTACTATATGTTCCATCAAACATTGTAAAAAGTCACATAATGAATAAACTCACAATGATTTACCATCATATCCGATTGACATGACAACACATAACTACATAGACCACTTATACATAAGATGGATTATTACGGAGTTGGCTCGTTTTGCTGACCTTTAACATTTTCTAAAAGTATCTTGGTTTATAAGCAAATAATCACATCTACTGAAGTAGTGTGTTCTTCATTATAACAATGGCTATTAGAATTATATGATATGATAAAGACTCTAATATCATAGTTTATGGTTTGTTGCAGTATCTTCACTTTTCACTTTTGAGTCGGAAGTAGGTACTTGGTAGAGTGACTTGGGCTTTGAAGCAGATTGGTCCCCAAGGTCAACAACTCATCACTACTACTAATTTAGTAGAGCATACATCTTATAACAAACTTCCCACATTGGAAAGAATCTCCAATGAAGTTGGTCAGCTCGTCTATAAAGTAAAACCAACTGCTGGCATTTACAATTTAAAAGGGTCGGTTGGCTAATTATGCCACGCTCGTCTTGAGATAAGGCGGGTGCTGTATGGCTATCAAGACATATGGCCGACATAATTTGTGGAAGCCTATAGGATTGGCTCGCTTGGCCGATCCTCCTGCACATTTCGGAAAAATATATATATTTGTTAAGCTATATTGATGTATGTAATGTAAATATGAAGATTATGTTTCAACCTTACCAAATGAATTCAAAAAAGACGCATGTTTCAGTCATCTATATTAATATAATAAAAGGCGTTTACTAATATATTAGCCCGGATCCCTAAAAACTACTGTAACTTTCAAACTCGTTAACTAATCTAAAACCAAGCTAGTATTTTGGAAGAATTTAATAACTTCATTACTCTCCTTGAACAATTCTGTAAAAATATTATCACTGTTAATATGGAGTACTTACAGAAGTCATAAGGACCCATCTCATTCACTCTAAAAGGTTATAACTTTTTTTTTTACTTGCCCAGTTTCCCAAATTTATCAACAATTTTTAGCTCACTTGTCAAACTTTGATCTTTAGCTCAAATACAATGTAGGTAGAGTACTTGAATACTAATTGAAATTATGATAAGTTAAGGACCCACCTTCACCCTAATATCTTCGATTACTGCCTGTTAAATACTCTTTCAACGCACTTGTTTATCACTTATCAAATCCACTTATTCAAACTTTGATCTTTAATATTAGGAGTCTCATCGTCAAAAAAAAATATCGGGAGTACAGTATTTTAAAAACATTAATTCAAATCGCACCCAACTTCTATTAAATTTATGTTTTTTTCTCCACTTATTATTTACCTATATCCCACTTCTTGTCTACTTTGTATAAGATAAAAATAAAAATCATACAAGTCCTAGACTCCATTAAAATATATAGATTCACAATTGGTGTAGTAGATAAATGATTTAAGCAGCTGGGATAACTGTGAAGAGAGACTGAAAACGTTGAAATAAAGTTGGTACAGGGGCCGCGCGAACGCAGGCCCCCACTATCACAAATTATGACGTAGACTCTCCCACTTGGGGAGATCTTAGGGTGATGCTCTTCCTAAGTGCAATGGAAGCCATTACCCTAGGCCATGAGCCTTCTTGATCGCCCATTGACCCCGTCCAGGTAAGTATGTTGCTCTGTGTCACTCAGCTTTTTCTTATACTACTTTCTTTTCGTATCATTTTTCAATTTTCTGATGTGGGACGCTTTATAAAGCTCTTTCAATGTAAAATCTAAAATCAAAGGAGCAACTCATCACTGTTTGTATCTGGTTGTCAACTTGTCATAGATGGTAGAATGCTTGTTACCTGCAGTCTGCTGGTAATTTTTCTCATGCTATGGATGTTCGAGAGACCACAAGAATTAGATTAGCTTTCAACTTGTGCAAAAAACTAAAAAGTTAATTTTATCATAACTCGAGCTCAATTTATACTTGTCTTATAATAATACAATTACACTCTCTTACTGTACTACATTTTTAAGTCATTTCAAATTTTTATAATCTATATGTCTATCTATGTAAAAGGAGACCTTTTGTGAGCATAATATTAGAACTAATAAATTAAATTACTATACAATATGTTTGGATCAACTAATTATATAAAAAGGGTTTGAAATAGATAGGAGGTTTATTTTTAGAATATAATTAGCATAAAGATTAAGATAAGAGTATTTATAATATTAGGAAGTTTTGAGCTTTCCCAACGTTGTAGGTAATTTTCCTTACGGAAGCTTTAATCATTTATTATTAAACCCTTATAAAGGAAAATTATATGAGATTTTACCCTTTTTTAAATTTGGTTTTTAAGTTGGGAAGTCGTTTAGCTAAACTATAAATATAGTGTTTTAGTATTAGTTAATTGTTGATTATTTTTTTTTTTTTTAAAAAGGGTCTAGTTTTTATTTTTTATTTTTTAAAATTTTTAAAATTTTTTAAAATTAATATGCTAAAAATTCTTAATACCTTTTAATTTAAATGTAGATTTCGAATAAAAGAAAAAAAATAACTCTTTTATTAAGTTTTTTTTTTTTTTTTTTTTTTTTTTTTTTTTTTTTTTTCAATCCTTGAGGATAAGTCGAACGGAAAAAACTCCCTTGATTGGGAAAGGAATCTAAAATTTTTCTTTAAAAAAAGGTGAGAGGTTGGTTTTTGAAACCCTTTTCCCTTCTCCCACAACACCCCCCCAAACAAGCCAAAAAAAGTCCGTAGTCGGAAGGGTTTTTTTTTTTTTATCCTACCGTCCTACGGCTACCCTAAAAAAACTTCTTCCAAAGAGGTTTGCATGTTTGGGACATTTGAAAGACAAAGATGCAAAAAAACCAAAATCAAGGTTCGAAAAAAAGGCTGTTAAAGATGTTTTTTAACTTTTTAGGTCAGCTTTTGAGTCGGTGATTGTTTCTTGTTTTTGAATGCTATTTTGTGAATAAAGAAAAAGAGGGAGGTAAATATACCTTGAAAAAGAGTGGATTTGCACATCCTGCCTTTAAGAAAAAAAAATTAAAATCAGAAAATTATTTACTTAAATTAGAACTTGAAAGGTTTAAGTAATTTAAGCTGGACAGCTAAAATGGGTGGCGAAAAAATTTTAAATGTAAATCTTTAAGAAAAAGTATTTTTTTTGGGTGAAAAAATTAAAAGTTTTGATTGTGAAAAAGAAGTGCTGTAAAAGGGAAGGGCTTGGGGCGGAAAGGATCAGCAAGAAAAGAGAGAAGATTGGGCCACAAATGCCAACTTGAAAGCCGAGTAAGCCATGCTGCATAGGAAGGTTAAAGGAGGGCGCAAAAGCAAAGGACAACAAGGGATAAAGTTTCGGAGGTGTTTTAGATTAAAAAAACAATGGGAAAAAAAATATTTGGCTTTTTGTTTCTAGTTTTTTTATTTACATTAATTATATGTAAAACAATTATATGGCATGGGAAAATAGGGGAAACGGCTTAGATGTTAGGAGGGTTAAGAGGACTGTGAAGGTGGTGGGCTGTTGAGGAAGGAGTGATAGTATCTGATTTTGGGTTAGGTTTTATTTAAATTTTTAATAGTTTTTTTTAAATTATATTTTATCTTAAAATTTTTTTTTTATTTTTGATAATTATAATTTTTTTATTTTGAAAAGGAATTTAATTATTATTTTTTTTTTTTTTTTTTATATTTTTTTGTTAATTTTTTTTGAAATAATGTTGAATATATTGCTAAATTAAAAAAATGTTTTAATTAAAAAAAAAAGGACAAAAGGAAAAAAAAAAAAAAAAAAAAAAAAATATAACATAAAAATATTTATAAAAAAAAAAGTCGTTTAAAAAAATAAAAATAAAAAAGAAAAAAAGAAAAAAAGACTTACAAACACCTAATTAAATATGGTTAATTAATGTTTTTTTTTAAAATTTTATGAATTTTAACTTGTCTTACAAAGTGTATTATGTTTAATGGGAAAATGATGTTTTATTTTAAGGAAAGGTGAAAGGGGGAAGTTGAACAAAAGCCCAAAAATTTTGGATGTTCCTTTGGTTTTTAAAATGATTTGGATAGGTATGATTATACATTTATTAAAAAAAAATTAAGTAGGAATTGATAAGTATATAAAAATTAAGAATGAAGTCCGAAACCCAAATTTGTGGGACAATAAAAGTGCTACTATCATATCATGGTAGGGGAGGATAACAGATTTTTAGTCATAACATTTAAGTTTAGGAAATAATTTTCAACTCTTTCACTTCTCACACCTCAATTCCATGATGTTAAGTAGAACCCAATGTGGAATCGTTCTATTGGAGGAAGGTTTTCGCGTATTTTTTGTTTTTCCTTTTTTTGCTATGTTCTTGGGATATGCTTTCAAATTATCAAATTCAAACTAAAGCGAAAGACAAAAAACCAAATAGAAAATAGATCCATAAGTTTTGATTTTACCTTTTCTTTATTTTTTGAGGTTTTAGGGGTTATGGAGGTAGAAGTTAAATTGTGAATTAATTTAAACTAAACTAAAAGAGTTTTTTTTTTGGGGTGTTAAACAAAAGAGACCTACGGCGCCATCGAAGCGAGGGCAAAGTGTTTGTTTTCGTGCGTGGTGTCTTTTTTGGAAAAAGATTTTATTTCAAGGCAATGGGAGTAATATATTTCTGAAGAGGACTGAGAAAAGCAACAAATGGACATAGTTCAACCCATGTTAGAGTCGAAGCACAAGTGCCGATTGTGGAAAAATGTAGTTCCTCCTTTGGTAGGAATCTTCTCCACATCAACCGACCAAGTGTTGGAGGACGTGCATCATGTACCACGAACCTCCTCTCTTGTCCCATCGAATCTAATTCGTGCGAAAATTCTCAAGTTGTTGAGAAGAAAATTTCTCTATTTTTTGCCCTCGTAGGGAGTAGTAGATCGAGAATACCGAACAAAAAGTTTGTTGATTTCTTGTTGAGAGAGAGTTCCGAGATAATTCGAGAAGATCTTAGAATTTGATTTCTTGAACCACTACTACAATGACTTTGAATGAGCTGAAGATTCTTGAAAATTGGCTAAGCCATGAGGTCCGAAATGGCATCTATGTCTGAAAATCAAGTATGGGACTTGATGTTTGCCGATATGGGTTACACCAGTTATTTGCGAAATGGGTTTTCAAATGCAAGATTGGTTACGTAAAGGGTTCAAGCAAGTTCATGGTATAGACTATGACGAAACCTTTTCACCGTGAATAAAGCAATTAATCCACTTGATACTCCTGCGATTGTTTCGCCTTCTATGATTATGAGATTTGGCAAATGGATGTCAAAACGCGCTTTCTTGAATGGGTTCTTGAAAGAGGATGTGTATGACAAACGAAGGTTTTGTGGATCAGGAATATCCTAGAGGGTGTGTGGCTTCAAAAGTCCATTTATGGATTGGAAGCGAAGCATCTCGGAGTTGGAATCTTCGTTTTGATGAGTGATCAAACTTGTTTGGTTTTCTCTACGGAGAAGAGTCTTGTGTTTACAAGAAGGAAAGTGGGAGTAACATAGTCTTCTTGTCCTATATGTAGATGACATACTTCTCATAGGAAACGACATTCCCATTACTGAGTCGGTCAAGGAATGGTTCAAGAGTTGTTTTTCTATGAAAGACCTTGGAAACGCTCGAGTACATTTTGGGGATCAAGATGCATGGGTAGGTCTAAGAGGATGATTGGACTTAGCCAAAGAACTTATATAGATAAGATCGTTACTAAGTTATTATGAGGAAAACTCTAAAGAGGTTTTCTCCCATGCAACATGGTGTTTCGCTTAGCAAGACTCAGTGTCCTTCTGGACTCACGAGATTAAGCGAATGAATAATGTTCCTTATGCGTCCACTATAGGGTCCATTATGTACTCCATGATTTGTACTCATATGGATGTTTCATATGCCTTGAGCATGTGTAGCAGATTCCAATCAAATCCAGGTGACGCCACTTTGAAAGGGGTCTAAGAATATCCTAAAAGTACTTACGAAGGACTAAGGATAATTTCTTAGTGTATGGAGGTGAAAGTGAATTAATTGTTGAAGGTTACACGAGATGAGCGACGGCTTCAAAGATGATTTCCAAATCTGGTTTCATCTTTTGTCTAAATGGAGGGGAGTGAGCTGGAAAAGTTCAAAACAAATGTCGGTGCTACAACTGAGTACATTCTTTGCTAGAGCAGAGAGGCTATGATTTTAGGTTGGAATTTTTTATTCATAGCTCGCCCTAGGAACCAAGATCACATCAAAGGTGTAAACATGTACTTAGGAAGTTTCATCTCATTCGAGAAATCGTTGAGAGAAAAGATGTAATAGTTAGCAAAGTTCATACGTAGATATGCAATGTCACTGATCCCTTTGACTAAACCATTGCCTCACCAAACATGAGAGAGTCGTCTGGGCTATAGGACTTAAGCATGTAGGAGAGTGCTTTGATTGTGTACTATTTACTTTTAATTAGTTCACGGTTATAGTTACCTCCGTGATATGTTTGGTTATGTTTATCAATAAAAGGATATGTTCTTATTTAATCTTGGTTTAGTATTAAATAAAGCGTTGGAGTATTTTATAACGTTTGATAGGATTGTCAAATATGTGATTTGACGAATGAAACCCCTATCCAAGTGAACGGGAGTTATAATTTACCTTTGTCCCTAGTTCGAATCATTAAAATTGAACGTAAATGATTATGTTTCATGGACTAGATCGGAAGTTGATTGATAGCGCGAGTTTCTTGGGCTATGGGGGACATAGAAGATGTCTAGTCATTTGCATAGGCGTGTATAGTTGATACACGTTGGGCGGGCCCTAGTGGGAAGTTCTCTAAAAGGTTTATGAGAATCTCATTAATATATTTAGTGGATTCCTTAGACATGAGTATAACACTAGTCTTACTTAAGGGATTAGTATGTTTTTGACATCGCAAACGTCGTGCCGTAAAAGAGGCTATAAAAGCGTTGATCGAAACTACTATGAATTGAGGTGGGAGTTTTGGTTATACAAGACCGGATAAAAGTTCTCCTAAGAGTTAGGATTGGTGTCTTGGCCTCTTGAAGAGCGAGACTGAAAATGCATGGCGTGCTCAAATGGATTAAGGAGTTAATCATTTGTTTCGACAGTTCGAACTCGGATTTCAAGAAACAACTTGAATGTTGGTATGGTTTACATACGATGTTACCATGTCATCGTAGTTAGACATTAGCTGACTTAAGGAATTTGAAGGTTACACACACTTGTTCTTAGGCAAGTGGGAGATCAAGGATTTTGTCCTCGATCAAGTGTAACAAACTAAATGTATATGGACAAATTATGAAGATAATATATTCAATAATATTAGGTGACGCAACGCGTTTTGCTAGAAGCTAATTGCGGTTGGTAGTATATTTAGGCCAACTACTAATATGTATCTGGGTCGCCCATGAGGCTGTATGACCCAAATCTTTTGAAATGGGTTGGTTTTATGGGATGGAAGAGTTGTAACTCATGAGTTTATTATGCTCGTAATGTATGACATTATGAGGCAAAATAAAGCTCATGAAAGCACCCTTTTGTAACCACCTTTATATATGTAGGGGTTTACATTGATAGTGGTTTTAAAGGGGGATTATTTTTTCTTTAGTAAAGAAAATTTTTCTTTGCTCCTCTCTTTCTCCTCATTTTCGCCATCACACCTCAAAAGCAAGAGGATTATTCTCTCTTCCGTACTAGCATACGTGGTGATCTCGGGTGTGAAGTGGTAATTCACGCATCTAGAAGGTATATTCTACACTCTTAATTGATTCATGTTGATTTATGCAAAGATCTTGGTGTTAGATGTTTGAGTATGTGATACTCGTTTTCCGCATTAAGCTAAGATTAATATCCGTAATAAATTAAATTACTATACAATATGTTTGGATCAACTAATTATATAAAAGGGGTTTGAAATAGATAGGAGGTTTATTTTTAGAATATAATTAGCATAAAGATTAAGATAAGAGTATTTATAATATTAGGAAGTTTTGAGGGTGATACAATTTAGGAAAAATATCATGAATAATCGTCGTTTCCATATTAATCCCATTATGGATTATTCTAGTATAATCCTAACAATATGAAGTGTCTTCTCCTAATGACCCGTAACCTGAAGGAACCTAGGTTGAAGCAAGTTATTTAAGTCACGTGTCTTATAATGATTGGCTCCCATAATTTTCTAAAAAGATTTTTAAAGAATTTGTTTTGTACAAAAAGACATCTTACGTGATTAACTCTAATGGTACGCCCTCCACCACCAGCATCACCACTACAACTACAACAGTTGGATGAAATTGTCCCGTCGGCCGTCACCATCAAGGATGATTGAAACCCCTACACCACCATCTCCAATCACAGAAACACTAGAGGAAGCGCTTCTTTCACCCCAGTGAGAGGTAGCCCGTTCCGCCAGAACCTAAACCCGCTTTCACCACATCGCCTGTGTTTGCCCCTACACCATCACCTACTACACTAGTAATGTAATTCAATCACCACCATTTCAGGTAAATCTGCGCCACCTTCGCCTATACTCGCTCCTGAGTTCTCTATGTCCCCAATATTTCCACCTCCGTCGAGTTATTCTCCTGTGTCATCCATTTGACGCCGCACCGTCGTTCGCTCGCCACCATATCGTTCCAGCACACTAGGCTTGTTAGGCTCCGGATTTAGAGCTTTAATGGTGGTTGAGATATTGTCCCGATTTTGTTGTTTAGGTGGTTGGTGAAGTTTTCATATTTTTTATTTGCGAATTTCGTGAATGATTGTTGTTCGTGGTTGTTGTTTGTTGGCGTTGGTTTGGGGGTGTTTTTCGAGGGGGTGGGGTTGGTTTCGAGGTTGGTGGTGGTGGTTTTTGGGGGTGGATAGGATGATTACCAAGTTGTTGGTGGTGGTTTATAGGGTGGCTGGGGGTTACAGGTGGTGTTTAAATGGATGGGAGTGGTGGTTAGTGGACAAGAAAGGAAAAGAGAAATAAATAAAAAAAAAGAAAAATACGAAAATCTTAAAATATAACCAGTTTAACAGGTTGTAGGTCATTTGGGTTCATTTTAGGAAGGTAACTCAATAGTTTGGATTATACTAGAATAATCTATAATTATCTTTTTGTTCTATCTTGATTTCCTCATCCCCTAGTATTGTAATACACCTCTCTTAATATTTTGAACTTTAATGTTTAATGAATGAAGGGCATTGTTTACCAAAAAAAAAAAAAAATCCATAATTGGGATTAATATGGGAATACCGCCTATAGTTCGGATTATTCATGTGAATTTTTCCTACAATTTATTTTTGTTTTAGAGACAATAACAATTAGGAGTAATAATATAAAATAATAATATCGATTATACTCCCTACGTCTTGAATTTGTTTATCCTTTCAAATGATTGTAAATTATTTGCTCCACCCCTTAGGGTAACATTTTTCTCTAGAGAATTATATTCTTGGACTCTAGTGTTATTTCACTTAGGAACAATATAAGGTGGGTTGAATTATAGTGATGGGAACAATGAGTTCTTTTGCGGAATTCAAAAAAACAACAAAAGGAACAATACGAAGATACAAGAGATTTTAAGATAAAAAACTTCTTAGGCCTAATAGGAAGTGAAAAACCTCGACCATAAGGAATTTAAAACTCAACTCATCCACTAATAATAGGCCAACATACAACTCAATACGACCTATTACACTTGAGTTCCTTTTCTCTTGTTCCACTAGGACCACAACAATCCTAACAACAATTCCTCAACTGTTGTTCCTCTCTAGACCTCACTCAAAGTTCTCTCTCTTATGCTTCACTCAAAGCCTTCTTATACAATAACTCACTCAAGTTCTCACCCCATTACAAGAGTTTCCTTGAACCTTTTTACCCTTTTCTCTATTACAAACGTTAGATAGATTATGCACTATGAGAACAAACACTAAGCAGTATGAACAATAGCACCGACATAAACTGATATGGCACTGACTCACTATTTGCAATTCTTTAGTGATTGCTGTAACGCCTTTTTCACTCAAGTCATACACTTTTAAATGATGATTAAAGTTCTCTATTTATAGGCTTAAGTAGCACAAATAGTTACAAAACTTTATCCCTAAAAAATCGATCATCTTAAACAATAAGATAAGTTTATGAACTTTGACTAGAAAGATAAAACGATTTTATTTATCTAAAAGATAAAGATACGGTTTTAACAAATTAATTATAAACTCAGGAAATCAGTTTTTTATTCGAAAAGATAATTTTCCAATAGATAAGTTAATATCCTAGATAAACTAACAAAGAGATAAAAGATAAGATTTATTTTATTTAAACATAAAGATAAAATATTTACTTATTAAAACTTATCACTTAACACGCTTAACTCTAAAAATCAGGTCATCGTAATACATGTTTCGTTAGACTCCGTCGCACAATTCCCTAACAGGTCGTTGTTCCTTAATCCGAGGAACTGCCCTGTTCCTCAACTCAGGGAACAAACAAATTGTCCTATGCTTCTGCTTGCTTATCCCTTACATTGCGAAGCCTAACAACATAACTCATACTCCTAGACTTCTTCTATTGAGTTCCCTCTCAGTAACTGCTCCTCTTCAATCTTGGAGTTCCAACATAGGCTCTTCAGCTCTTCTTGGATTTTCTATTAGAAACTTCATTCATTAGGCACCATTATTAGTATATGAATCTTACACACATGAAACTCAAAAACAATGTTAGTTAATTACTTTAGTTTGTCATCATCAAAATCAATTGGGTCAACATCTAGTTTGGAAGAAAATAATATATATATATCCAGCAAACTCTTATGAATTTATGTTTCAAAATACAAATCATGAATCTGATGACTTACGTCTCCCTTTATATATAGAATAAGGAAGTACTATATATCCAATTGGGATTTTATATCCCATTATATATATCATATATCGTATCCTAACCCCTTAAAAAAATTAGTATCCTAACCCCTTCTCTAGTCAACACAATAAAGAAGAAGGTATTGAACCACAAGATGAGACACATAAATTACTAGGCAAATTATACTAAATTACTAAATACTAACAATTCTCTCTTTCAAAAAAAAAAAAAAATACTAACAATTCTAACACCTTTCTCAGCCACTCACGGTTTCTTTTAAAATATCTTGTACTGGCTTATGGCTTGTACAAAATCTGATCACACATAATTGACGGTCCCAATTCACAAATGAAGCGTTAATTTAATTTGTTCCCTACCGAACAAAAATTTCCAATTGCAAAATATATCACGTGTTAATGTGTTATATACGTCATTGCCTCATTGTTATTGGCAAGGTTGTCAACGAGAGTGACTTTTTAAAAAGGCAAATAAAAAGATATTGACATCAATAGCATACATATAAATAAATAAAAGAAAAAAATATGGATGAGACAACTAACAAGCATCCATCAAGTTCAGTTTACATGTATTTACTATCAGTTTATACATAATTGTTATCAATTGAAATATGTATTAAGTAATACGAAATATGCATAGACATTTAGATATTCAATTTACGAAGAAGGAACAGGAATGGGTGGAGTATTCCTTGACAAATCTATCGCCTTTATTGTCACGTTTTGTATAGTATCCATAAAAGAGACAATCAACAAATTAACCCAGTTAGAAACTGAATTGCTTACAAAAATAAAATTCACCATCAATGAGAAACTAATACCATCACTATATGAGAGAAAAGGGCTATACCATAGATGAAAAGAGGACTACTAACACAAAATATTTTGATAGAACATAAAACAATTCCCGAGACTTCAATTATCAGCTTAACTTTTTGAGTGAGTTGGTCTTTTAATATGATATCGGAGCCGTCGTAACAAGAAGGTCACGGGTTCGAATCTCATAGCACCCCTCCTTTCTAAATGGAACTTTTAACGTGTTGGTCTTTTAATTATATATATATATATATATATATATATATATATATATATATATATATATATATATATATATATATATATATATATATATATATATATATATATATATATATATATTATATACAAAAATATAATATAAAACAGAATATTGAGGCTTAGCATCGGCAAAAGGACAATGATAGTCATTAAAACTAATACCAATGACATCTAGGGTCTACATATATCATATATGGTGGATACAAAGAAGAAAAAGAAAGTGGTGAGCTTCAATGAGTGTGATTTAAACGTATTTCTACTTCATTTTTGTAAAACAACAGACACTTTAGCTATATTTTATATGGTAATTTTTTAAAAAACCAAAATGACATGGACCCGCTTAGAAATAATACAAACGATGATTTTATTAAGCAACGTATTGCCATATTGATATATTCCGTCTCATGGCATGTGACTGTCTCTGTATTAGAATGTACGTCTCTTAATAACAAGTGTAATCGTCTCTAGATTTTTCGTTGTTTTACCGTTGTAAAAAAAAAGTGTGTGTGGTTGACAACAATGCCTCAAAGGCATTCAATGATATCAAGGTCCTACAATTGTATGGTCCTACTACTAATATGACCACTTTCCCATGGCAACCCTATATAAAAGGGGGTGCTACACTACTCCATACCCATCACATACAAAAAAAAAACACTAGAAGTTTAAGCATTGTTGAGAGGAAAAAAAACACATATGGAGATGGGAAAGAATGTTGTTCTGTTAATGGCTGCCTTCATGATGGTAGCAACCATGGTTCCTTCAACCATGGCTATTCGCGAAAACATTCCGTTGGCCCTGGCTATGCGCCAACGAGAATTTCCAGTCATTCAGCCTGAACAGGCAAGGATTCAGCAACAGCTCGGACAAATGATCCTTGAAGCTGTTGCTGGTGCTAAGGACAACAACGGCATTCTACGTTGTATTCCACAATATAATAGGTGTGGCCCTGCAATGGATGGAGTTCCTTGTTGCGCTCCCTACACATGCACCTCACAATATTATGGTAGTTGTGTGTAGTTGAATCATCATGTCAAACATCTTCAACATCTTATCTACAGTAGATGAGATGATGTTGGTTTAGGACATGATATGAGATTATGATAAATAAACATGTATTTCACCTTACTGTACTCGCATTGTTGTTGTTAGCTTATGGTGAAGTCAGCTGACGATAACCATGGGTTAAACATGTTATAAGCGTTGTTATGTACTCTTTGTTTATTTCTTCAATAATAATAATTATTGTTTGGGTCCAAGACCATTTGGGCCCATAATCATAGTAAAAGCACTAAAATACCCCTGGGCCAAAAAGAAGCTTAAGTCCCCAAATGCACGCCCACATGGAATTTCGTGCGCCGTAAATAACGTCAGCATATGACGCCATCAACTTCGATTGCTATAAATAGGAACCAGATCCCCATTTATGAGGGTAAAAAACAATTTCCAATAGACTATCTCTCTCTACTTGCTTTCATTAGACCCGATCTTTGAACATATATTGACTTAAGTATCGGAGGAGCGATCTCGCTTTCACCCTGGGGTAGTTTAACCCTTGTTTAACAAGATTTTGATACTTTTCAAAGGACTCATGACGTCATTCTCCCTCCGACTTATAAGAAAGATCCCTACTCGAAAGGTTACAACAACAAAAACAACTACAGCAACAATAAATTGTTGTAACAAAAGCACATAAACAACAAAGAATTAAAGAAAGAATCGCACATAGATTTAACGTGATTCATTAACAATGTTTCTTTTGCATACGTCTATGTAGAGGAAAAAACGATTTTATTATCTTTGAGGAGAGAGAGAGTACAAAATATGGAGGCTGAAAATGATTAGAAGTTTTATATAGTACCCTTCTAATAACCTAAACAGAATAGGCCAAAAATAGGGTCCAAAACTCGTGTTGGGTTGTTCGAAACACCAAATTATAAATTCAAGGCATTCTTAATGATACTAATAAGGGTGTTATTATTTATCGCCCATATTTGTATATGTATTATGTATTTTTTTTACTTATTTTATCTGAAAACTATACAAAATTAAAACACTGTTTGGCATGAAACCATCCAATTTTTCCAGTTCCACCATGGTGGAACAAAAAAAAGATGGTCGAACCCGCGCCATGGTGGAACCGGAAAAATTGGACGTTTCCAAGGTGAACTATAATTTTTTTTGGATGAAATGCAGTAGTGAGGAGGAGGAAGGAGGTGGTGTTGGATTGCTGGTGCATCAACGTCAAGACGGTGGCGAGGTGGAGCTCGAGTGGTGGTGGTGCAATGGCAGTGGGCCGGGCAAAGGAGAGAGAAAGGTGGCCATTCTATATTCCTTTAACCCCCTATTTCCATTAACTGCAGCACCACCCCTATGCATCTCTAGGCTCTAGTTGAGAGAAATTAGGAGTTAGAACTTAGAAGTTACTAATACTTAATCATAGTCCTCATGGCTCATGTGTATGCTATATTGTTTTATTTTTATTTTTTATTTTTTATGGTAATGAGAAAGAATTTTAACCTAATATTAATTGATTGATTCTTGTCTCATTATTTGTAGGCTAGGTACTTGATGGAAGGGGGGGGAATAAGGAAAATCTCGAACCCTTAAACCCCTTCATTTGACAAGATTTGAACCCCCAAATCTATAATTTGAGTTAAAAGTTTAAACGATTGAGTCATACCTTATCAGATATGAAATTCTTAGTAGTCATTGTTTTTTTTTTGATGGCCAACAGGCAAGAGTTAACATTGATAATAAGCCAAACGGCACTTACATAAACAAGATATCAGATCTAAATCATGAATAAAAATTTTGGCTCCTACTTCACTAATTGCATCACTTAAGCCCAACTGCAGAACCACATCGTGATTTTTTTTCGATGTCCATGCATCTTTCCCAACTGCAGCCACCTCCTGTATAGCTTCGAAGGATAAAAAATAATTTCCAAGCCCTAGATCTTCAATCCAATCGACCGTTTGAGCTCTCCACTGGAATGAGAGAAGACAACCCAACAACAAATGGGAGAAGATAACCCACCAAAGATGGGAGAAAAAAAACCCATACATGATGGGAGAAAAAAACCCACAAAAGATGAGGGAAGAAAGCCATTAAACTAATGGAGAGAATTATTGAAAAACAAAAAAAAAACCAAGAAAAATAACAACAAACTACTAAAAACCACCTCTAAACTTCAACGGCGATCAACTCCGGCGGGTCTTGAAGGTGTCGGAAGGAGCGAAAAGAGGGGAGTGGTGGGCTCGCCGGCAGTGGCGTATCCAGGATTCCAACTCTATGGGTTCGGAGCCGGTAAAAAAAAAATAATCACCCCCAATATCATCAATAAGAAGCCTAGTAGTTTCTTTTGCACAAGAGTTAATAAGGTCCTTTTGGATCATAGGAGAAGTCATGGTATTGTTCCCCGGAGCATTACCTAAGACAACTTTGCTCACATCACTATTATTTTCAGCAAACCATGTTAGAAGTGCAAGAAAGTTCCCTTTATTATTCGATACATCACTTTCATCATGTCCACGACATGCTAACCCTTGACCCAAAAGAAACCTTAGACATTTCAATGAATATGTCAAGCGAGATTTATAAAGGATCTTAGCTTCTGCAGTATAAGAGCTAAATGACTCAATCACAGACGACTTTGGCTTAATGAAAAAATCAAATTTTTCTCTAGCTTTGTTATGAGAACTCTTTAGATCACCAACATGCATTTCAAATCTTTCAGTTTTGTTCCAACCTCTAAAGCCTCCATTAACAAAGTAATCATGTGTCCCCAAAGACTTGATTTTGTCTTTGAACAAATAGCACACAAAGCAAAAAGCCGCATCCTTCTCAACACTATAATCAAGCCAATCATACTTATCAAACCAAGCAACATTAAAGCGACGCATACCTCCTGTCTCTCTTTGAGGAAAGTCATGTAAGAGTGGGGCACAACGTTTTTTGGCTATGTATCCTCTCCTCACGGCATCTTGATCATTTGATGGGTATGCCAAGATCGGGATTCTTTTTCCGGGGTCATGTGGAAGAAGATCAACATCATAAGTGTGAGCATCGGCACTAACATTTGAATTATCTTCTCTTTGTGGTGTACTTTGAAGTGGTGGTATGGATGTTGGGGGCTCATTATCACGAATTTCACCTTCTTGTATTGGGTTTAGAGATTCTCTTGAACTAGGAGAAGAACAAGCGGAAGATTTTTGTGACTTGTTTCCCGCACGATCTTTCCAAAAAAATTCTAAACCCTTCATTGTCACAATACAATCTACACAATAACACAAGCAAGAAATTTCAACTCCATGAGTCTAGACACATTTAATCATTCATTCATTCACAATCCACAATCCACATTCCACATTCATTCATTCAACATTTATTCAACATTCACAAATCACAATCCAAAGTCCACAATCCACATTCATTCATTCATCATCTAATGTCTAAAAGACTAAAATGCGAAATCTTGAAATACTGAAATTCATAATTAAAATTGAAGAATTGGGCTTTTTTTTACCGTTCAAAGAACAGTTGGATAGATGCTCTGAATTCGATGCGGACATGCGGTCGCCGGAAATGTTGTCTTTGCCTCGGCCCGGTTCGCCGTCGCGGTGGTCGGTGGAGAAGACGGAAGTAGACCGGTGCCCTCTTGCCTCGTTGCTAGGGAGTTAGGGTTTTGGGGTTTGGGGGAAAAATGTCGGTGGTAGTTCGGTGTGTTTTGTTCGGTTGTTGTTGAGGGAGAAATGAAATGGGGGGGCTTAATGTTTAAAATTTAGATGAAAAAAATAGAAGGAAAAAAAAAGCGTTCGCGGATTCGAACCTCGAGACCTCCTAACACCACCCGCGCGCGCACGGTGAGATGCAAAACCCTTGGGCTACTAGCTTCTTTCATGTCTTACTTTGCACGCATATAGTATATATCTATTATCTAAAATATTTTTAATTAAAAAAAAAAAAAACCGGGCAATTTTTTTCCAAATATTTGGGTTCACCTCGAACCCAGTGAACCCATGGTAAATCGCCATTTGCTCGCCGGCAACCTGAGGTAGGAGAAGCCTGCCAAGTCGCCGGCGAGCAGGGTTGAGATTTATGGAGCGGGGAGAGAGGAGAGAGAAGGGAGAAAATGTTAGGGCCTGCGGCTCGAGAGTGGTAGTCATGTTACTTTTATCTCTTGTCATTGCAATTTGCAATGTGGTACACTGGTACCCAAACTTTAGACATTTTGACAAAATAAGAGAAATGAAATACAGTAATTTTTTTAGCTCCCACATCTTTGCATTAAATTCTGTCATTTCTCTACACGAACATGTCTTTCTCTCCTCTTATCCAACCAGAGATCCAATGCTCGTAATCAGCCACCAATCCATCCATTCTACCAATTCCACATTCTTCTTATCCGACCCCTTGTCCAGTTCCTTTCCGTGAGGACAAAACTTATCAGGAGGTTGGTACAAACGAGAAAATGATATACATCTACTCCTAGAGGTTAACTAATATCTAGCAGGGGTAAAACTGTAAATGTCACGAGACAATAAAGACAAAGCTGTCAGTCAAATAAAAAAGTGACTTCGAAAAATGCGATGCTAATAAATAGTTTTCATGCAACTAAAACTAGTATTCCACATATATATTTCCACTAAAACTAGCAATTCTTTATCAATCAATATTTCCCTAAACATCTAGCAAAGAATAAAAAAGTAATAAAAGACAATATTAAAAAAAATTGCTAGTTTTAGTTTTCATATCTCTAGTACAAACATGCCATACAATAATGATTGATATATTTCCACATATAGAAGGCCTTGTTTGATAAGAGAAGATTGGATATGAAGTATATTAGAGGTTTTGACCTAATTTAGAGGATTATTGGCGTTTGAGGAAAAAGGTTTGGAAGAGCTTTTTAGACCCAGACCTCTAATTTTAAAAAAGCTATTGGGAGGAGTTTCTTTTGGTAAGGGAGGATTAAGAAGATTGAGATGAAAGGAAAATTACGCTAAAATGCAATAAGCTATCATCTATTTACCAAATAGTCTTACACAATTAGTTAATCAAACTCGCTAATACAATCAGCTGACAACTAATAGCTATCCATTAATTGCCAAAGGCAAAGACGAAAGAAAATGACACAAAAGTACAAATTTGGATTGATGGTGACAACTGCAAATGAGTCGAGTTTAGTGTGTTTGAGCTAAACTTGATAAAGATTATTGGTGATTGAGCTGATTCGAGCATATATGACTTTGAAAAATCTTGTTCATGCTCTGGCTTGTTCAAGCTTCGTTCATATACGTGCTCGTTTATATTCGAGTTTGGGCTCAAGCAGGGGTGGATCCAGGAAGTGAAGTGAGGGGTAGCGTAATATTGATAGCTATGTATCAAAGATAAGAAGAAAAAAAAAATCTTCATAAACTATTACATTTGGAAAGTTATAAAATTTAAATACCTAAAAGTAGTTGTTCATGTTGAGGTTTTCAAATTCTAATTCACCTTCTTGATTTTGAGGAGGAATACTACTTGGAGAAAAAATTTGTTAGTTCGATTGAGTTGGAGGAAATTTTGGATTGAAATTATGTCCACTTTCATTTTACGCTAATTCTAAAATAGTTATCTTGTAATCTCATCATACTCTAAAATATACTGATTATACACATAAAACTGAAAGTGGTGAAAGTGTAAACTAAATTACACGGAGAAAAAAAAAATTACATCACAAGGAAGAAAATTAGACCAATAATTCCATATCAGTCGAAAATTAACCCAATTTGCAACTATATTACAGCAAACTCAACTTTAACATGGACCCATAATCTTCCTCTTCAAAATTTGCAACTATATTACAGCAACTATACGCTAGCAAGTGCCAAAGAAGTTGTGGATAGTCAAAATTTTATGTTTTTCCTCTTCAAAACCTGATGGATCCCCAATTCGAATCTTCTTAATCAAAAACTAGGAGAGAGAAAATCACCTGCTCAACCATGCTTAAGGATAGTACTTCGATCAAGAACTTTCGTGGCAACACTTTC
The DNA here is from genome assembly GCA_947648045.1 of Beta corolliflora. NCBI lineage: Eukaryota > Viridiplantae > Streptophyta > Magnoliopsida > Caryophyllales > Amaranthaceae > Beta > Beta corolliflora. Next base: position 194,140 of record CANSZD010003689.1, read on the forward strand.
ATAATTTTGCTAAAGTATCAAGAAAACTCATCAAATAATTCAAAATTTTACAGTAAAAATGAGATAAAAGAAAGACTAATCAAGATGTAGATAAAAAAGAGAGTAGCAATTATCAATTTTTCACCACAATATTGGGGTTTTCACTTCCATCCTTTCATTCAATTTTATCCTTACCCTAATTTCTGCAATATCCAACCACTTGCGAAAAAGCCACCACAACTCCAGGAGTTGTGACCAGGAATCCAGAACAACCGAAAGAGAGAAGGAAAGGAGGAGAAGAGAGAGAGAGAGGCGGAAATGAGTTAGGGTTTGGCTGACTCATTGCACGCTTTCGGCCTCCCTCACCGTTTCTCTTTCTTTTCTTTGGGCTACCCCTTGTTACTGTGTAGCTCCGCCCTTGGGCTCAAGCTTGAGGGTGAACAAGCTTAGACAAGCTTGAGGGTGAACAAGCTTAGACAAGCTTGAGGGTGAACAAGCTTAGACCGAGCTTGATAAAATAAACGGTTTTTTCACCAAATACCCCCGAGTTTTCACGAAATTCACCGGGTACCCTCGCACTTTTGAAAATACACCTGGTACCCCTCAGTTTCAACATAATACACCCAAATGCCCCTAGTGACTAACGACGTTAACCGCCGTTAGTCTTAGCTCTAATTAAATCCTAATTAGCCTTAATTAACCTAATTAAACCCTAATTTGTAACCCTAAACCTTAACCCTAACACTAACCCTAACCCTAACCCTAACCTAACCCTAACCCTAACCCTAACCCTAACCCTAACCTAACCCTCCCACACTCTCCCACCACCCCTTCCCCTCACCCTCCCCGGCCCCACTCCCACCACCCCTTCCCCCACCAGTCCCAACACCCCCCCCAACATCTCCCCCCGCCCTCCCCGCGGCTCCCCACCCCAGTCGACCTCCCGCGGCTCCCCCACCCATGTCGAATCCCCCTCCCCCCCTCTGTCGAATCCCCCTCCCCCATCCCCGGGTCAAACTCGAATGTACTGGTTGTAGTCGACGAGTGAAAGGGTGGGTTCGATCCGCGAATTGGTTGCGGGCACGACGATCGAGAGGGTGGGGAAGGGAGAGTTGCGATAACAACGGAGCCGGGCGGCGGAATTGGAGGTGGATTCGGCGAGGGTGGGGGAGGGGGGATTCGACGGGGGGGGAGGGTGGGGGATTCGACGGGGGTGGGGAGCCGCGGGAGGGTCGACGGGGGGGGGGCCGCAGGAGGGGGTGGGGGAGGGGGAGTGCTGGGGTGGGGGTGGTGGGAGGGTGGGGAGGGTTAGGGTTAGGGTTTAGGTTTAGGGTTAGGGTTGGGGTTTAGGGGTTAGGGTTAGTGTTTAGGGTTAGGGTTAATTAGGGTTTAAAACAGAAAATTAAGGTTAATAGCTAACGGCGGTTAACGCCGTTAGTCACTAGGGGCATTTGGGTGTATTATGTTGAAACTGAGGGGTACCAGGTGTATTTTCAAAAGTGCGAGGGTACCCGGTGAATTTCGTGAAAACTCGGGGGCATTTGGTGAAAAAACCGTAAAATAAACATGCGATGACAACATATTTAATGTTTCTATATACCCAAACAAATTAATTCAAGTTTCTCTGATATTTCTATAAAAAAAATGCTATTGCCAAATATTTATGTGTAACAAAAACTCTAATTTATTATAAAAGATCTACAAAGATACTGAAGTAGTTTAAAAATGTGTGATATCTTTTCGAGTTTGAACGAGCTTTAATCGAGTTATACTCTAACATGAACAAAGTTACAAATGAACATTAACAACTTTTTCACGAACATTGAAGAGTTGAAGGTGTTCGAGCTTGCTTATTTATTTAACAAGCTAAGGCCTAAACTTTATATTTAAGCTTGTTTATTAACTTCATAGACGAGTTTTGACCGAACTTGTTCACGAGTAGTTTATGAATGTATCAACTCAGTTGGACCTTTAGGTAAAGTTAATTGTACTCTTTAGTAATAATTACTGTATTCCTACTAAATTTATCACTAGTGATTAAGTACAGAGGAAGGGAAGAATATGTCATTATAAATTTGGTAAGTTGTCATGAATTCATAATTAATTATTGTGGTGGCAACATTCTCCAATGTTACACTATGAAAGGAGGGAGATTAGCAGTATATATGTGTTAAATTTAGTTCAATTTCAGTCACCCTTCTCATTGATCATCAGAATATTATTTATACAACCTAAATAGAGAGTCCTAGATTAGTAATAACAAGTCTAATCCTAATACATATCCACAATAGAGTCCTAACACACTCCCTCAAGTTGGAGCGTGCAAATTTCGAACGCCCAACTTGGATAACAAAAAATCAAACTGAGTCCTACCAAGTGCTTTAGTAAAAATGTCTGCCAACTGAAACTTAGTAGGAACATAGGATGGACTCACAAGACCTTCTGTCACTGCATCACGAACAAAGTGACAATCAGCCTCAATATGTTTAGTACGTTCATGAAAGACCGGATTCTTGGCAATATATAACGCAGATCGACTATCACAATATAATCTCATCCCAAGCACGATGCCGAACTCCAAGATCACCCAACAGGTTGCTTGACCACTTTAATTCACAAACAATAGCAAGCCATAGAACGATATTCTGCCTCTGTAGACGAGCGAGATACCGTAGGCTGCTTCTTAGTTTTCCAGGAGACATGAGAATACCCCAACAATACAAACCACCCACTCAGGGATCTCCGGGTAATGGGACAACTGGCCCAATCCGAATCACACCATCCTTCAAGGCGGAGATCACTATCAGAACGAAATACTATTCCCTGTCTTGGATTTTTCTTCAAATATCGAACCACTCGCAGAGCGGCCTCCCAATGAACAACTTTAGGAGCTTGCATAAACTGGGACAAAATATGAACAAAATATGCCAAATCGGGTCTAGTAACAGCAAGATAAATCAACCTGCCCATCAATTTGCGATATTTCTCTGCATCATCAAATAAAGGGCCATCAGCCAAAGCGAGCCGATGATGCTGCTCCATAGGAAACTCAGCAGGCTTGGCTCCCAGTAAACCGGCCTCAGAGATGAAATCCAAGACATATTTTCTCTGACACATACCCGGGCAATTTCAAGGCCTAGAAAATATTTCAAAGCACCTAAATCCACTAGAGGAAAAAAGACCAAGGGCTGCGGTGCAAGGGCTGCGGTTATCTAAAAAACGCAGCCCTTAATTACAAAGGGTTGCGGTTAGTCTAAAAACCGCAACCCTTTATTTCAAAGGGCTGCGGTTTTTGAAAGACCGCAGCCCTTCATTACAAAGGGCTGCGGTTTTATAAGAACGCAGCCCTTAAGGTTATATTTTTCGTTTTCAATTTCCCCCATAAAAGTTCCCTCGCTTTGGCAATTCCCGCACTCACCCACCATACCCTAGCCGAATCCCCGCCTCTCTCTCTCTCTTACTCCCCGCCTCCTCTCTCACACTCGCACCCCCGCATCTCTCTCCGACGTCGACTGCGGTCCGGGTTTGCTCGCCGCTTCGTCGCCTCGTTTCTCCTCCTTCCCTCGTCTTCTCTCCTCATCGCCTCTTTCCCTCACTCTTCTCCTTTTTTCATTTTCGTCGCGCAACCACCGTGCTGCAGTGATTGTAGGGTGGCTTGAAAGCAGCTTCTCACGAATTTCCTCTCTGGCGCCGTTCACGAATGTCCTGCAACTCAGGTATTTCTCTCTTTCTCCCTTATTCTTCTTTAATTTGTCTGATTTTTTTAGGGATTTCGTTTTTTTTTTGCGAATTTCTTCATTTGATTGTGTGATTTGTTTTGCAATGTGACGGATTTAGCATCTGAATTAGGTTTTCTTTAGTATTGGGTTCATCTAGGAAGTATTTCAATAGAAATTAGGCTCAATACATTTTCTGAAGCATCTATCACAAATAATACGAGCACCTATAAGCTTCTTCGTAGTCCTTTTCATGTGCGTCTATTTAGAGGGGAAGCGTACACTAGCAAGTACAATACGATTCGGTTCTCAAGAAGCTTGTGAAGGAAGATAGAGAGTGGATATTCATACATAGTATCTTTCCAACAAAGATATGACATTTTCGATTTGATTTATATCTGGATGTTCTCTGAAGTATCAGAATATGTGTGTTTCTGATCATCGTATTTCTTTTAACTATTTCGTATATCAATGTACCCTCGCATCTTTCTATCTTCATTCTAATTTCCTTCCTCAATCTCTTACTAGATGCTACAACAATCCAACATTAACACCTTTCAATAAATAAACACAAAATAAAGTAGATTAGAGTTGTGGATATTCATCCATCTTCTGCTTTTATATTGTATCTCCTGCACTAGTAGTATTGGGAACTTATCCTTAATTAGCCAAATTTATTGTGTTTGTTTACTAAATTATTGTGCGTGAATTGAAGTTGTATTCAGTGGTATTGTCTTTCGGATTCTGAACTATTCGGTGTATTGTTTTTAGAGTGCGTACTTGGCTACTTGATCTTCTCAAGTTTTCTTATGTTTATATTTGAATGGTCAAGCTTGGAGAATCTTGGTTTGGACCCCAATGTTGAAATTGTCGTTTATTTATAGAGTTGATTATTATATCCTTTCTTTTTATCAAATAAACAATACATAATTAAAATTCCGGATATGCCTTATAATTTCGGATTTTATATTGTTATAATGTTGAAATGGTCAAGCATTGTCATATTGTTAACTAGTATATGCCTTGTAATTTGGGATTCGGAAACTAAAAATTGACAGTGATATTGAATATGTTCTTTCGGTTGAACAAAACATTATTGATTGAATATTGGGGTTGTTTTCGATGCGGGCGTTGCGGGGTTAACTTCATTAGAGTAAGGCGTTTTATATTGATTTGTATTAATCTCTCGGAGTATGAAAAAAGGTATGTGTTATTCTTTTTTTTTTTTTGTGCTGCCTTTGATCGAGTTATGTTTTAGAAATTAGAACCCTTTTATCCGAAGTTGATTGTTCGAGGATGAACCTTATTTTTTCCCCTTTCCCCTTAGTTGAAGATGATTGTTCGAGGAATTAGTATGGGCATTGTTGCCCCCTTTGGGATCATGCTGGTTTTGTTTAATTGTTTTTTGCCATCATTGCTTACTTCATGCATAAAGTTGGTGAATTTAGTTAGTTATTGATATTTGTGGGATTTCTTGGCCTAATATTTGAACTTACTGAACTTATTTGAACTTATTGAAACTTATATAAGGTGTTATAAGTTAGAACTTATCTAAGCTTAACTAAACTAATTATATAAACTTATTAAACGTGAAATTATTTTTCTAATGCAAAGAGAGAACTCATAGTTAATACAACTTAAAAGTAAAAAAAAAAAAGAGCAAAAGCATATTTATTTTTCAAGGCTAGCTTTTCAAGAGTATTTTGCGAGAATCAAACTTACCAAATTGATGATTGAAGCTAAGGTTCCAGTTATTTTTCAAGGCTAGATTCTCATGATTTAACCTTCTAAAGTTTGATATTTGATCATTTCCATTTTGTGAATGCAAAGAATTGATGAAAGATGATTGAACATTCCACATATTAGCCAATTCATGTTAATATTAACCAATAGCTATAGTGATTGAATGGAATAAGGTTAAAAGTCCCCAGCCCCCTTTGCTGCACTCCCCCCTTGCACACCCCTAGCCGCCCCCGCTGCACACCCCCCATCCCCCCCCTGCTGCACTCTCCACTCTCCCCCCCGTCGCGAGATATGTCCTCGAGGACAGGGGAGGGTATAAATATCCTAAGCAACAAATCTAGAGAATGAAGATGCTAGAAGTCTATGACCTAAGAATACTTGATACGTCATTTACCTTTTTTGATGATCTTGATGATGTAAACCAATGAGATGGTCTCGTTGGTCGGAGCTTTTTACTCGCATCATGGACAAGAAAAGTTAGCCAAAAATGTATAAGAGAAACATTTTATATTGTTTTAAGGAAATAATCTAAGAAATCTACCATTACCTGAATCTGATTTAAGTTTGCTCTTCTTTTTCTGTGTAAAAAAAAAGGTTACCTAGAACTTACAGACACAATTGGGACAAGCACAAAAGGCACACTCTTTATGATGGTCAAATATTACTTACAATGATTTTTTCATTAAGACCCTGCATGGAAGGATGCTTTAATTATATATATAGTTATTTGGTTCTGCATTGGCTCATCTCGTGGTAAGAACCTATTAATGAGCTGAAACAAAACTTAAACTCATAAGTTAGAGGAAACCTAAAAAGAGGACAACTGAAAGTGGTAAGTTGCTGAAAATAATAATGTAGCTATGTTTGGTAACTCATTTTAACTACGTTAAATGATAAGTAGCTGAAACATTTAAATTATCGAAATCATTGGTACTGATTGACATATACCTTAAATAATTTGAAGGAGCTTCAGATCATCTAAATTGAAATGCTACTTTGAGTAGCTTTTCCAAAAAAAAAAGGAGTTGAATTTGTTGTTTTTACTACCAGTAAGTTAAATCATGGAGATAGTTTTACTTTCCATAAAACCAAGAAGCTAACTACTATGTTGTACTTATCTTATAGGGATGTCTACCACTTGAATTGATTTGTACAATAGACTCGTGATTTCTTATACATGGTCTTCATGTGATTTTGATTCATTACATGTTTTCCTACTTTGGTTTGATATAAATTTTTTTCAGTGATATGATGTGATAGTTAAGTTTGGTCTGATCTAATCTTACCTCATATGAAGTCAGCACAATTTTGAAATAAGGTGAACTAATTAGCATGGAAACTATCAAATGGTCATTAGTTACCAAATTATAGATTTTAATTAGTAACCAGTCTGCACATTTTTAATTATTTGAATCCTAACAACTAACAAGATACGTTGATCCGAATTCTGAAAAATGAGTGAGAGGATGACTCCTAATGTATTAGAACGACACTTTGTGTTGTTTACTTGTTTTCCTGTGCACCACTTCCTGGTCCCTACAACTAAATGCACCACTAGGCAGCCACAAATTTGGATCAATTATGGACATGGACATCTACAACCTTATGCCTTACTATCCCCCTGCCCCACCCCCCCACCCCAAAGACCCCCGCCGCCCCCGCTACACCCCCCACACCCCGCACCCCCCTCTGAAAGTTGTTCTTGTGGAGTGGGTCAGCCTCTTCATTGCAATACTTGCATAGATATAGTTTCACCTTCAAATTAAAGCGATTTTGGTTTTATTTGCCAGGTTCTATCATCTCCAGAAAAGTTGCTTTTGAGGGATCCGGATGCTGATCTTGGTGGCGTTGTTGTAATGTCTTCATGGCTGTTCTTTGGTTGCTTTATTTTCTGATGGTTGTGATCCTGACTCATATATTGCAATTCGAACAATAGAGGGCATCCTCGAACTAATGTAATTCAGTTATTATTTTCTCTATATTTGTGTAAAAAACATTATTTGTAATGAAAAACATACTTTTATATATATATATAACTGTTTGGGAACATTTAGGACAAAAAAATGCAAAAAAAAAAATTTCTTTTTTTATTTTTTTTTGGGTCACAAGGGCTGCGGTTCAGGCAAAAACCGCAGCCCTTGGTGAGTTAAGGGCTGCGGTTAAGGGCCAAAACCGCAGCCCTTAACCCACCAAGGGCTGCGGTTTTGGCCCTTAACCGCATCCCTTACTCACCAAGGGCTGCGGTTTTTGCCTGGACCGCAGCCCTTAACGCGCTAAGGGTTGCGGTTAAAAACCGCAGCCCTTCCTAAATGCCAAGGGCTGCTAGTCCAATGGCTGCGGTCAAAAAACGCAGCCCTTGAGCCCTTGAGCCCTTTTTGACCGCAACCCTTGGACTTTTTCCTCTAGTGATCCTTCATTTTAAAACATTTGCCAAGGTAAGCTTTGAAGTTCAGTAAAGCTTCCAGATCATTCCCTGCAATAATCATATCATCCACGTAGATAAGACCGTTCAGCTGAATATTTTTCCTGGTCAAAGTAAATTGGGAATAGTCAGAATACGACTGCTTAAACCCATAAGCTTTCAAAGCCGTGGCCAATTTGGCAAACCAACACCTAGGCGCCTGCTTCAAACCATACAATGATTTTTTCATTCTGCACACCAGATTAGTATTTCCTTCTTAAAAGCCAGGAGGAATTTTCATATACACTTCTTCCTCCAAATCACCATGCAAAAATACATTATGGACATCCATCTGATGGATATCCCATTTTTTCACAGCTGCAATGGCCTAGAAAGTACGAACCGTGGTCATTTTTGCTACAGGGGCAAAAGTTTCATTATTCCTTCCACCTGATGATGGCCAAAGATAACCAATCTGGCCTTCAAACGCTGCAACTTGCCCTGCTCATCATATTTTTCTGTATACACCCACTTACTCCCCAAGGCCTTCTTGCCTGGAGGGAGATGTTGCAATTCCCACGTGCCTTGATCCTCCAGAGCTTTTATTTCAGCTCCAATGGCTTCCCGCCACCCTTCATGCTTCATAGCTTCTTTAAATGACTTAGGAGGATTCCCTGCAGTTATAGCAGTTAGAAATCTGCGATGTTTGTCAGAAAACTTTTCACAACTAACATAATGTGTAATAGGATAGGGAGTACCTGAGGACGATGCTGAAACAGGTGCCGGAGTGGATGAACTTTTCATTTTCACTATAGTATGAGTCACATAGTCCTGCAATTTTTTAATGGGAATTTTGGTACGTCTGCCTCTTCCCAACACCTCAACATTTCCCTCTGTACTCCCTCCCTGAATCTGCGACCCACGAGGCTCCTCACCACTCGACTCCCCATGAGACGGGGCCACGTCAGGCATCCTTCGAGGCTCCCTAGCCTCGGCCTCCCCTTCGTCCACCTGCTGTAGATCGGGGTGAAGACCCACAACAGCCTCCACATCATACGCTCCACCCTCTGTTGCACCAAGTCCCCCTTCAACCAGCACGGGAATTACAACCAGGGGCATAGGCATCTCCTCCTCACAATACTCCAAATCCACCATATTAGTGGAATCATTCTTATCAGGCAATGAGTCAGACACACTAAAAGAAAACTTATGTTCAATAAACTTCACATCTCTGGAAACAAAATATTTTTTGGTTTCTAAGTCATATAACTTCCAGCCTTTCTGAGTGGAGGAATAGCCAACAAAGACACAACGACGACTCCTACTAGCAAACTTATCACCACCATGATATAAATTATGGGCATAACACAAACCAAAAATCCGGATATCTGTCATCTTAGGAGGCTTGCCAAACAAACATTCATAGGGAGTTTTGTAATCAAGGATGACAGATGGAGTTCTATTAATTAAATGACAAGCTGCCTGAACACAGTCCCCCCAAAATTTCAATGGTAGATTGGCCTGAAATCTCAAAGCACGAGCAACATTTAAAATATGTCTATGTTTCCGTTCAACCCGACCATTCTGTTGTGGAGTTTTAACGCAGGAAGTTTCAAAGATGATCCCATTTTGCACAAAATATTGTTTCAGACAATTAAATTCAGTGCCATTATCACTGCGCACACATTTTATTTTATGAGTAAATTGTCTGTCAATGAAAGCCACAAAGTGCATAAACATAATCTCAATCTCCAATTTATTATATAATAAATATGTCCAAACAGTGCGGGAAAAATCATCTACTAAAGTTAAAAAATAGGAGGCACCACAAGCAGACTTAGTTCGATAAGGCCCCATACATCACAATGAATTATCTCAAAAATTCTACTAGCTCTACTTTGACTGGAAGGGAAACTAGTTCTAGGGTAATGAGCTCGGAAACAAACATCACACCCATCTTTATTGCAACTACTAATGCTAGAGTGACTCACACACGGTAAATGACGCAAAACTTTCTCCGAAGGATGACCCAACCGCTTATGCCAAATATCAATCGATGCCATGTCATCCACTGCCATGACCTTCACCTTCGGGACACCCCGGAAAAAGAAAAGTCCATCTTCCCACTCACCCGCTCCAATCAGCGTCCTCGTCGTGCGGTCCTGTAATACACATAATAACGTTTTAGTGAACTGAACAATACAATTCGCAGAATCTAATAATTGCGGGACGGAAATCAGATTACAATCAAGATTAGGGACAAATAAAACATTATGAATTCTTAGATTTCCAGGAAGAACCACATCTCCCTCATAAGTAGCTTCTGCAGAACTACCATCCGGTAATCCAACCGGACACCCATGAATTTTCCGCGCTATCGTGAAGTGCGAGAACGTGCCTGTTACATGGTGTGTGGCACCCGTATCTAATATCCACAAAGGCTCACCGTTTAGACGATCGTTAGGTTTAGGTAAGTTTAGCAAATCGAGAAGATTTTGCCACTATTCAGTTGTTATCCCTGCAAGACCAGCACTCACTGGGTCACGGGGTTGAGAAGTTGAGCCTCCCCCGCCATTCGATTTGTCAGTTGGACCACCACCAGCCACGACCTTATTCGCGCGTGCTGGTGGTGCGCTTTTCCCGCCACAGTCGTGACTCTGCCTGCCGCCACGAACCGCCGAAGTACCGCGCGGTCCCCGAGGAGGGTCCCCCCACCACTCGGGGTACCCAATCAGCTGGAAACAGCCAGAGGCCTCGTGGCCTTCGAAGTTACAATGAGTGCAGACGAGGGAATCTGCAGAGGGTCGGTTTTTAGGGCGAGAATCGACCTTGAACGCGAAGTTGTCGCTGGGCGCTGGCAACGACGAGGCCGTGGGTCCCCGTAGACGCTCCTCTTATGAGATAATTTGATATGCGCGGGTGACGGATGGTAGTGGGTCTTGCGCAAGTATGTGAGAGCGAAGCGGGGCATAGCAATCATCAAGACCAATCAAGAAGCGATGAAGTCGTTCTTGAGATCGAGTTTGTTCAAGGAATTTCATAACCGGGCAGTCAGCACCACCAGTTGGGCAAAGTGGCGCCACCTCCAGGGAAGAGATTTCATCCCATAGCCGAGTCAGACGACCAAAGTAATCGGCCAAAGATTTGGATTTTTGCTGTTTACAGTCACTAATTTCAGATTTGAGTTGGCAAATCCGGGTTCCATTAGAAACACAATAGCGTTCTTTAAGGTGCTTCCACAAATCATGTGCGTTATCAAAAAATGATACCGACGAACGCAAGGTTGGGGAGATCGTATTGAGTAACCACGAAGCTAGCATGGAGTGAACAATACTCCAATCAGCCAAACGTTCCGCAGAGGTAGGTTTCGGGATAGTGCCATCCAGGAATCCAAGTTTACGTTTTGCGTTCAAAGACATGCGAATCGCGCGTGCCCATTCGTTAAAATTATAGTCCTTCAACTGAATCGGAGTGATTAAGTTGCCAGGATTATCATTGGAGCCTAAAAAATAGACTGGATCAGGTTTCGGGGTTGGTGTTTCTGTATTTTCGGTCATGGTGACTTGTCGAGTGCGGCGAGAATACGTTTGTAGTGGAGAAGCTATGATGATCAGCAAAGTAGAGAAGCAAAATCGAGTCTTGGATCAGTATGTGGATAGAAGGAGTCAAGGAACAACACGAAAAAAATCGAGTCTTGGTCAGGTTTGTGTGTTTCGGTTTTGTCAGAGTTTGGTAGAGAGAATTTTTAGAGTTTGGCTCTTGATACCATGTTAAATTTTGTTCAATTTCAGTCACCCTTCTCATTGATCATCAGAATATTATTTATACAACCTAAATAGAGAGTCCTAGATTAGGAATAACAAGTCTAATCCTAATACATATCCACAATAGAGTCCTAACAATATGAGAAGAAGCAACAATAACCTAGAAAAAATTAATAGCACAATCGCACATGAGTACATTACTCTATTATTCGTCTCTAAATAATAATTATACTCCCTCTATTATGAAATAAATAAAACAATTCTCTCTTTTATGTGAGCTTTTTGAGAGAATCGTTTCATTTATTTCAGATTGGGGGAAGTATTAACTTTTTTTCCCTATATTTAAGAGCAAATTAGGTTTTGGGCTTATACGTTGCCTCCTGCTATTGCATACTTAGTAAAAGATTGTTGATGGATTGGTGGAAAAAACTATAAATAGAAATTGCTCCAATCATGTCAGGTCTTTAATTTTTTATTTTTGAGTTTATATTGCCTGTAATTATATTGATTTTTCGAGGGAGTTATTATACTGATTTTGAAAAGGAAAGTTTATGATTGCATTCAATCAATGGGTCTTAATTTGATAATTGAGGTTGTGAAATCAAGATTTGTGATGATCATATTTCTTCTTTTTTCAGGATATATGAGATTAATAGATAATAAGGCCAATTTAATTAGTGTAAGTATTATGTGGCTAATAGACTCACGTGTATAAAGACATAAGGTTATAATCATTTTTTTTTGAAGGGGAGAAGGTTCATCCATTATAGTACTCGATTTCCTTGATTTGTTACAGATGGAGATTGTAGCTTGGTGGTTGGATAATAACATCTAGATTAAGTGGTCAAGAAAACAGGTACACAAATAAAATACAAAATTTACATTATTATCCTTTGTCCTCCATTAGCATGACTTGTAGCAGACTTGGTGCTACCTTGCAGATTCCATGGCTATGCTGCTGTTGTATCTTTAATTCTTGACCACTTTCAAGAAAGTAATTTCCACACTAGAAAATTAAGAAAGGGGAAAATGTTTCTTTCAAAAAAAAAAAAATTAAAGCTACACTCCATTACCTAGTTAAACAATAACATCAAGGAAACCCAGTCTTAATTAACTTTTCTCAATAGCATGTCCTAGACTTGCATGAGCAGCAATGAACAAGTTAATATTTCCATTTAATACAGAGTTTAAGTCAGGTGTTTGAATACCAGTTTTTACATCTTCAACTAGCTTATATGGCTGCAACATGTATCTTCGAGTAACTTGCTTCCATAAATCTATAATTGCATCCTTGTTAATGCTGCTCAAACTATTAGTTTCTTGTTCCGACATTACCACAAGAAGCTTTGCCTTCAAGCGATTAAGCGCCTTCATCTTGTTTGCAAATTTATTCCTCTCTCCTGCAATATAGTCTCAATCCCATAAGAATAATAGATGTTTTAACTTTCTTATATGGGTATAGGCTTAGGTTTAATTACACAAAAGAATCTACCCAAGTTTATCTTGAACCATTCCAACAGATCTCATTATAGGAAATACCAAAATATGACTAATATCAATAATTACTAGAACAAGCTTATCTAGATGATATTGTGGCATCATGATAAATCACTACCCTAAAGTTGAAATTTCCATGCATAGTATCTAAAGTTGAATTACTGTGGCGTGATTTGGGCGGAAAATAATAGAAAAGCAGGCCACATCCATGACGCCGCTACTCACCCGTAACTAGCCGTCTAGCCCCCTCTATTCTTTTGACAAAGGCTTATTGTGTGTTGAGATATACATCATAAAGAAGGAAGTGTGGGACAAAACTCCTTTCAGAAAATGCTTGTTCTAACACTGACCACGTTGCTTTATCACAGTACTTAGTATTTAGTATTACTCCTTGTCCTCCTTCCATGCCCGAGCTATGTCAACATCTACCATTTTGTATGTCCCCAAATTACTAAGATAATATAACCATTTTAGTAAGTTTTTCTCTCTCCTAGTGTCCTATATGCTATGTAGACTTATGGGACGGAGAAAGTAATATGTATTGCCATTTGCTACATAGATACGTCTTAATTTGGTAGCGGAGAGGAATTTTCAGTCAGCAGAATTTATGGCAGAGAAGCTGAAACATGTTCTTGTATGCTGTAAACTGTAAAGCCATTCTTCTCGTCATTCTTTCCTATTAGTTACCTCACCAAAACCCAAACTCCAGCTTTCGTCATCAAAAGATGCACACGAGCGCACACATAGAAGGGGAGGGGGGAGAGAGAGAATATGCATGCCACTCGTAAAACCCTCATAATGATGAATATATAAGTCAGCTTAGGCTCACAACTTACCTGAGGATTGCACACAAATGCCAGTAGGAGCGTGGTTAATGTGGACAAGAGGTACAATTGGCCCAACATCATTTTCACTTGATGTATAGGAAATAATTAGATCTTTATCGTCCAGTGGCAAGTCCGTGACCGTCTCAAGAAACAGAGGAATAACATCTACAACTGCTAAACTAACCTGCACAGGAAGACAAAGAAACAGTGAGATGTACGATAATCTCAGTCAACACTCACTAGTAACATGACAGAAAAAAATGAAGTTACATAGTTTATAAACTAGACAAAGTGAAAAATGTTCTCTCTTAACGATAGAAGCTTTTCCACAAGCAAGAATTAAGGTAATCTCATACTCCCCCTTGAAATGACTGCCAATTGCATATTCGTTTCTTATAGTAGCCTCTTTTCTTCTATCAGCGGTCTTTTCTCTTTCAAGAATCTTAACTCGTGGTCATGTCTCGCCGTCTAGTAGAGTAGAGGTTTCAGCAAGCAGAACCAACCATAGTCGCAAGTCTGTTTACAGTTGCAAACTCGCAACTGTTGTCATAGTCAACAGATATCTTAAACTTACAGCAGAACAAGTATGACAATGTTTTGTAGCAATAGCCACAAACCAGCAATGTTTTAGTTCATCTTTTATAGAAATTGGACCGTCTAATTATGATAAATGCACTCATGAGAGAGTAACAAAAGATACCAGAAGTTACGCGAATAGGAATAACATCTACTTTAATATGAATAGATTCATCCTAAAAATGCTTCAATCGTTTACTTAGAATGGATTGACATGTATACCTCTTGGAAACTTGATTCATCAAGTGAACTCGTCATTCGGTGAACGCCTCTTTCTCCGATTAAAAATCCATAAGCATACTTAAACTCAAACTCAATGGTGGCAGACTTGATGCCCCCACTGTTTGCAGAACACTTCTCCAGTACCCTCCCTTTGTGACCTTGCTTTTCAGCCCATTTCATATACATGCTTAGAAGCCGTTCAACCCATATCTGTATTTGGAAACTCGTAAATGCATAAAAGAGAAGCAGAAAGGAAGTTATATGCAGACCTGAGAATTTAAGCTAGGATCTGATACTCTGATCTATACTTGAGTGTAGAACAGACAAATGAAGCATATAGCCAGTCAAATTCCACAAGAAAGGGAAGTCAAAATCTTATATAAGGGCCCGTCCAAAAAAAAAAAAAGTCTTATATAAGGGACAAGTATATCCCTATATGTTTTGAAATGTGTATGATCAGTCTTAAAGAATTAAAAGGTACGACTCTACAAGCAAATATTAATAGACCTCAACCCGAAAAAATATTCCCACTATCTTACTTAGAAATTCGTTCTTTTGCCTAAAAAACACAAAACAGAACTAATCAAAACTCATATTTGATTATGACTTGAACTTATTTGAACTAATCTGAAGTTATTTTTCTTGAAACTTAATTTTACAAGGTGGAGTCACAAAGCTTTGCTCTCTCCCCAAACAAGCTAACCTGCTAATCAAGTAGGCATAGACAACTACGTCTCATAATTTAGATTCATATTTTTGCAACTTTTAGTTTCACTATAACACATAAACTGCACAATAGGCTTTTTTTTTTTTTTTTTGTCATAATGAGGCACGAAATTTAAAAGATGCAGATGAGAAGCAGACTCCCATCTTGACGACAGCCACAAAAGTTTTTACCGGAAATAAGATCAAGCCTTATTAATGCACAACAAAAAGAGACTCTAGTGATCAACAAAAAGTAGATAATTGTAGGTTGGTTAGTCCAATCACTGTTGAACTCTGGCGATTCTGCAGATATAAATCAGTGAAGTATATCCTATATATATTGTAGTACAAATCCTTAGGAATTCCGGGGCATACCTAGAGCTAGGTGTGCCTAATGCTATTTTTTTCTCATTCGGATGGCTTAAATGAGCAAAAGTTACCCTCAAATGAACAACAAAAAGAGACTTGGGTACATCTAGCTCTAGGTATACCCGGTAACTTAATAGACATGCTGATATTGTAGTGCTAATACTTCAGTACTTGTATAAAAGAAGCTATAACTAATAGAACATGGTATAAACCTCTGAATAGATGCCCTTCCCTCCAGCTCTAATAACAAGCGATGCTCCATGCACATCATAAGGACCTTTCAAAAGCTTGGAAATCTCATATTGATCTAAGAACTTGCTTATATCAACTGATGCATTATATGCTTGTTTAAAGAGTCCAAAATTTACAGCATCAGTTTCTGCCAGATCCTTTATGAGCTTTGCTTCTTCAATCTGAATCAATAAGCTAGTATAAGACAGTTTGTAGTCTAACATTCCAAGCATGAAGCTAAGCATAGGCTTCAAATTATTCCAAAAACAAACATGGGTAAGAAAAAAATGAGATCATGTGAACCCAGTGAGACAGAGATGAACATCAGAATCCGTTGCTCTACAACTCTTTTAACCGGTCTACCAGGTAAAAGCTGAATAAATCATACTCCCTCTGTTAGACATTAATTGTCACATATGTTAATATAGGATTTCCATAGAAAGTTGTCACCTTTCCTACTATAGTGATCGTTTAAATTAAGATTAGATTTCCTGGAAAGTCCCTACTAAAATTATGGACATATAAAAAGAGATGACCCAACTATTGTATAAAATCAAATCATATCCTTAATTATAGAATAATGTGACAACTAATTTCACATGGAGGAAGTATAAAACATCAAACATTTGCAAAATTAGTCACGCTCAGAACACATCATGAAGAATACTTCTAAGTAACAACTCAAACATGGAAAAAAGGTACAAGAGTTCAAGCATCACAACTTACTTGTAGAAGAGATCTCTGGTAAACAATATGCAAAACTCTTTAAGTAAATAGTTTAGTTAAGATTTAAGAAATAGCAAGTTGATCATAACCTTAAATGCAAGGTCTTTGAGCGTATCAACTACTTTGGCACGATCAGCTAATTTCGCAAGCATCTCATTTGATTTTACAGGATCATCCCATAGGTTGTAATCACGCATCTCCTCCTCTCTCCAGACATGCATCTCTTCTTCAAGATGAAGCACTGTTGGTGCCAACATCTCACCACGAAGAACTGCATCTTCAATTTTCTTTCTCAGTGAAAACATCCCTAGATGAACACACAATTGCTGAATTATATTGACAAAGGTAGCAAATTGCATACACTACTAAACACACGGGAACAAATACGTCAAATTGACATTATAGAATCAACAGTAGTACTAGTTATCACTTCATTTACTCCCCTACCTCCGACCCCTGCAATTTTTACTGGACAGTCAAGTAGCCTAACAGTGTTTTACAAAAAAATTCGCCTGGAGCTTGATGTAGAACTTTCTTGGAGAAAAAATGGAACAAGATCTTCACTTTTGGTATCATTTTTTTTTGTCGCATTTTCACCAAGGCATATCCAATCACATAGAAACATTGATGGGGTTCCCTATCAACAAACAATTAGCAATACATATGTGGCCCTACTAAAATTATACACCCTACATCCGGAAATAATGACTTTGTCCAAAAGTCCCAACCTCTTTTAATTAAGGATTTACCATGATTCGACCAAAAATAACTTCTATACAAGTTGCCTCCTGCGTGTCCTCTCTCGCTCACTCCATCAAAGCACGGAACTAGGAGTACATTTGGAAATCCATTCTTTTGTCAAGGTTGGATACAATCTTAATCTATTTTTTTTAAGAAAATGTGTTATTTAGGAGTATTTCCTAACAAAATGTGATACTATGAGCATGTTTGATTCAACATTTTTGGGCTCTAAGAAGCGGAATCAAATACCTATTCCCTTTCTTCTTGTTTGGTTCAACCTCTCCTCAATCCATTACCATTACCTAGTGGTAATGGATTTCCTAGTTCATTACTTTCCCTTCCCCCTCAAGTAACAAAATCCATTTGTTGGTGGTAACGGTTTCCTTTTCCTTCCAATTTCTAAAACTTGAACCAAACACCCAATAAAGGTAACAAATTTTGTTAACATTCGAATCCTCTATTTGTTTCAATTCCTTTCCATTCCATGACTTGAACCAAACATGCTCTAAATGTGACTATTTCTGGATTGAAGGAGTATATGTTCGTATTCCTCTCTCTCCTTCGCCAATCTAGGACAACTCAATGACTCATGTAGTTTCATCAACACCAAACGCCTCCAACAACCCTTCCTCCCAAATTTTAGAAAAAAGAAGGGAACCGAGTGAGTAAATATCAAATATTTGATCAAGTAATTCTCAAAGTAAGATGCAACGGAACACATACTCGCCACTTATCAAAGCAAGTTCATCCATTTTCTATCATAAAATTCATTCTACTGCACTGCATTGCCTTGTACAATTAAAATCCATGATTATATCATCCTAATGTCATATTATCTGGTTGAAAACAATCAATTCAACAGTAGATTACAATTATAAAGCCAACCCATCTAAATTCATACTACAATAAAGCCATACTTTAGTAGAATCCAGCTAAGAAATGACTCCATGAAGTATATGACATGCATACTACAGTAGAATTTAGAAATTTCAGTAACAAAAAAAGAGCAGAAATTTGAAGAAAAAATACAAAAACAAAATAGAAATTGCTAATGAAATAACAACAGAATGAAGCAGGAAAACTAAAAAGAGAGGGAGGTTACCAAGTTGTTTAAAGACCCTATTGTTGTCATCCATAGAGTGAGAAGCTCGAAGTGAGGAGCAGAGGAGATGGGTTCGAGTCATCTTCTTCATTGAAGCTTGACAATTCCATTCCCATTTGGAGCTCAAGGACAGAGGTTGAGGCTTTGCATTTGCCGCCATTTTTGTTTGCTCTTGAAGACCCCCATATCAAACGGGAAGCTATAATTTACTCGTCTCCTTATCCATTTCCTATACTTTTTTTCGTTGTCTTTTTTAGGTTGTCTCTGCGTAAATATTGTTTATTTATTTACTACTGAACTGAAATGAGCTGAACTGACCTAAACAGGAAATAAATCTGTGAGAGAAAAGTAATAAATGTGAACTGAACTGAAGCTGTGCCCAAAAAAACTAAACCTTACTCTGCTTAGAATTATTTACAAAACAACCCTCCCCTTACCGCTAGATATTAGTGACATTTTATTTATAGAATTATCACTTGATTGGCAGTTTATGTACATTAAGAAGTTCAAACAAACTATATTCTCTTCACCCTATTCCACAAATTATCACTTACTCTTGTTAAAATTGAATCACGCTGGAAAATTCATATCATACCAAACAATCTTTCTCGATTCTCTTTATTTATTACCAAACCATATCTTAATAAATTTAGACAATATCACACTAGTGGTACAAAAATTAAGAGACAAAAGAGTTTGATTTTTAAAATTTTCTATCTCATAATTTGTGTACCATTGAGCAATTTTTCTTTGATTGTTTAATTTTAAAAATTGAGTAAAATACAGTAGATAATAATAATAATAGTACCAATTAGTAAAATCGTGGCACATAAGTGACAAATAATAAGACAAAGATTCTAATTAGTATATATTACCAATAGAATTACTATCTACTAGTATCAAATTTTAAAGCATAATGCAGTTGGACACAACCGCACAAGTCGAGACACTATTACTATGTGTAATGTAGTTCTGAGTCAAGGGCCCTTTCTCGGCCATTTTCTTGCCCCAGTTACAACTTACAAGATGAGGACGCCATGGAAATGTTTTTTTTGCCCAATTAAGAGCCCTTGTCTAAGCAAGGGACAGATAAAGGCCACAGGTGCAAGCTAAATCAATGCAGTCATAAGTAAGAAACTTCACTTGAAAAGCTGAAGGAAGACGAGTTATTAAACAAAAAATATGAACATCCTCAAATGGCCATATCACAGCATATGTTCTTCATTACCAACTTAGCTTACACATACACTCGATGATCTAGCATAAAGCTCGTGCTGATTCTTTTCGTTAACTATCCAATTCAATCCTTCAGCCGTGTCAGCAAAGAAAATCAAATTCCACCATGTAGTAGCTAACTACAACTCCTCTGATTGCTACAGATACCAAAATTATAGATAAATAAATTTACATGTATGCACTAATGCTTCTGAAACAGCATGTGGGAGGTCTCAAAGAGATTCCGCAAACTGAGGGGCATCCAGATCAAGCTCTTGTTTCATAATACAGTTCATAAACCACTCGCTACTGAAAGTTCGAACCCCACTTTTCACAGCTAGCAATGCTTCCTCCATGTCTTCTTCACATGCAACAAATATTGTTCTTGATTTTTCGATTGTTTTTCCACAACTAACATTTACCTGAATTTAGAATATGAAAACAATTGTTACAGATATATTAAGGATATCAATAACATTCTCCTTTCTTCTGAACTAGATAAAGCTTTCCTACAACAGTAGAGACCAGGCAATCTAGGAAAAGAGCAGTACAGTCCTTTTAACTCCACTGATGTTTTGAAATCAGCAAGACAGTATTGGGGTGTTCACTGTCATTGAATACAAGGTGCAACACTAAAACTATGAGAAGATTAAGTGAGTGGAGATAAGGAAATAAAAAAAAAGAAGGAAATTATTTTTTTTCAAAAAAATAAGGAAATACGAAACTTAAGATGAAATTTTAAACTGAAATAACAAACTTTGCCAGACGGAAAAAATTTCAAGTAGCTGAAACAGCCAAAACTTTGAACTTAGGCATTAAGCAAAGTAATGAATTCGAACTACAGACAGGGATTCAATAGAGTGAAGATTCTAAAATGTTGCACACGAGTCTCTGGGCCATTGTTTTGACCTTACTCCACCAACTACACTAACAAAAGAGAAAAATCACTCCAAATTGAACCAAGGACAAACATCTATGGTTTTATGCTTCAGTATTTAGTAGACCTGGTTATTGGGCGGGTCGGGTTAGGGTCTGTGCAGGTTGGAAGCGAGTCGGGTCTTAAGAGGGTCGCATCATTTAGGGCCGATAGTGGGTCGGGCCAAACGGGTAGCGATCGATAGCGGGTTGATAATGGGTGGGTCGGTGAACGGGCAAGAAAAACAAGGAACAAAGAGAGCCAAAAGTGAGTATACATGAATACGAATCCGTACATATAATATTATTTTAAAAATCTATTTTATTTTTCAAAATTACTGGTTTTTTTTGTTGGCCCAACAACGGCCCTATCCAATCAAGGCCCTGTCCAATAAAAGCCCTGTCCAACAAAAGTCCTATAAATTTGACCCTAATCCTTTAGCCATTGGGCTACCCTGTCCAATAACCAGGTCTAGTATTTAGTCATCACGTATAGCTAGTAGTGTTGGGATAATCTCCCTAAATCCCCAAATAATAATGTCTTTGTTTTTTTTTGTTAAAGAAAAAGAAGAAAACAAAAATAAAAAGAAGAAAAGAGTTGGCCGTGGAATTTGGTTCTATGAGAAGATCCCTTTTGTTGACTTAAGTGAGCTGGCTAGTATTAATGGCTAGAGTAGTAGAGTTGCAGTAGATCTTTGTGAAGTTTTCATGGCAGGCATTAGTCAAAGATGTAAGAGTCTTGAAGACTTTGTTAGCCTTGCCTAGACGGAGGACATGAGCTAAGTTAGAAGCTAAGTGTGCTCAAAAAGTCCAATATCATTAATTGTGGCTTGAAGAAAAAGCCATGAAATGTTCTATAAAATGGCATTACCGTGAGAGTTTGTAGTGCAAGAAGAAAGCAATAGATGAGAAGTGGTGTGAGTGCATTACAGAAGAAGGTATTGCACAAATACACAAGTGCGAGGGAGTTTTGGTGAGACAAATAAACACAATATTAGTAGTGAGAGTGTTTTTAGAATTAGTGTTAAGCACCATTGTTAAGGGTACTAAGTGTGATCTATTCCAAATAGAGTATAGCTAATATTGTAGTTATAGTAGTTACCTTTGTACTCCCAAATATTAATAGTGAAGTTTTATCCCTAGAGATCGGGATCGTGGTTTTTCCCTATTGTTGAAGAGGGTTTTCCACGTAAAAGTATTGTGTGTTATTTTGCCATTTTTGTATTATATTTTTCTTCCCAATATTTTGCGTATTTGTTGCTTATTTCCCAACAAGTAGCACGTCAGGTATGAGGAAAACTTCAAAAAGATTTGAAACGTAAACTCAACTCAATCACCATACTCCATTCTCTGTGCCATAGATAAAATGCAACAATGGGATCACCATAGCTAATCAACGAATACTAAAAATTAACGCCAATATACTACCATTTTTGCCATTCTTCGATTTTGCTACTAAAATCTTGATTTATTTGAACATAAGCATAAACACATCCCATATTTCAAAACAACCACCTTACTACCTAGTTAATGTCCTTTTCCATATTGTGGTAACTTTTTCACTCAACATATGAAAAGGAAGCAACTAGAACAGAATGCACACTTTGTTATGTTCTTACTTCTACGAACACATTACAACCAAATAACCAATAATGAACCCTCTGATTTAAGAAAGAAAACTTACATCACCACCAGCAGATTTGACGATGGCTGCAAACATCTCAATATGGGGATGAACGTGAGTTGTAAGACAGATATTATATCCTTTGAGCAAAGCTCGAGGATTTCTTCTGGCTCTAAGAACAGCGTCTTTTAGATCAACCCTGAATTTCTTTTGGTATTCCTCATCCTTGAGAAGGAAGGGAAGTTCATCTGCAAAAAAATTCATGCCAACCATTTGAAATCATGGGAAGTGTTCATGGGAATGGTCATGCATTTAGAAGCAATCTTTCATGTAGAAAGAAACAATAAAAATGTATGCCCAAGGAAATCAGAAATTTTACTCACCCACAAATCTGCCTTTCCGGAAACTTTCTTTTAGCCAATGCGGTGAAATTATCCAAGCCCTGCCAAATGGTTAAGAAGGTAGAACTCAAAGACGTGGTTCCTTAATATTATTAATATCTACGTGAGAAAAGATACTTCCCCTTGAAAAAAAGTGAGAAAAGATACATCCTTGATACAATGAAATAATAATAATTCCACCTATCTTGTAAACATTCCCCATTGAATAAATCAAAATATATAAAAGAACTTATAACAACAGCAATAATGTGAGGATAAAACTGATCTATCAGAAATAATCTTGTATAATTAAATAAAGATATATGGAAATTAGATTCTAAAGTAAAACTAAATGAAGGTACTATAGAGAAAATGGCAGATAAATTATACACAAATTTATGTTCAAGATTGAGTAGGGATATTAACATTTCAAAATAGCAAGTAAATTTTTTATTTTGGATGAAGGGAGTATCATAAGCAAAAGTAACTAAGTTATTCATGCTAACCCTGAGCATAAAGCAGTGCAGAAGTTCAAAGTTCTTCTGACATTGACTGCAAGAACATGTGTGCACAAGCTTCCATCAGCAGTAACAGCTCCACCAAGATCTTCTACTATCTGTACCCATAACATCAATGCACAACTAGACTTAACAATATTAGAGACATAACCATGAGAAGAAAATACAGAATTCATTATTCACAATCTAACCAGTCAGATCATTTCCATGAAAATCAATTGAGTGTTATAGCCTGATAGGAAAGAATTGTCTGCGTTCTGAATATTCAAGTCACCAGCTAGAATCCATTTGGATTTCACATTTACTTTAGACACATAAGAACAGGTTCAAATATGTCATTCACATAAAAGTATACGCACCTTTGTAAGATATGCTTTTTTAGGTCCATCAGCAATATCCATCAACATGATATTGAAGTACCTTGCTCTTGCCCCAGATTCATCACCAGCCAATATAGCATCTACAGTCTTGCTTTTCTGAGATGAAATGTTTTCTTCTAATCCCAAGCGTATTCCATCAGAAGGGAAATTTTCTTTGTCTTCCTTGTCTAGAACCAAAACAGAATCTGAACATGACTGATCAGACACATGAGCAGCCTTTACTCTTTTGAAATTCAATGATGATGAGGAAGTTTCCCAAACCCTCCTCTTTGTATTTCGCTCATAAGTAGAAGATATTTGCTTCAGAACGACTTCAGTTGATTCTGAATCACCTACTGCGTCAGCATCCATTTTCTCATGGACAACCAACTGGTGGTGGCTCTGTGTTGACGTAATCTCTGATGATCCAATGAAAAAAAGAAGAAAAGAAACACAATACATGTAATTAGGAGGCAAATTTACTAAGTGAGAATAGCTGGACATACTACTACATATTTCTGCAGAGTTGCATCACAGAAAGAATTCCTAATGTTTCACATTATTAGCTTACATGAGCTACTAAATCCTACTCCACTTCATATAATCCAAAGCAAATCAAGATGTTCATAATTAATGTCAGGAAAAATAGGTAAATCAGAGGGAGGGAAGACCTTTATGCACCCATCAGGCGAGGTTTCTGTCTTCCCTAATGGGTAAAGTAATAAAGTATTCAATCACTGCATCAAGAATAAGCCCAAAAAAAATAGTAACCATTTCCCATGCATGGAGGAGGGAAGGGGGGTGTTAACCGTTAACATGCTAGTTGGATTTGAGAGACAACAGAATCCTTACACGTGAAATAGGCGATTTTTAGACTAAGGGTCTGTCCTCACCACCTTATTTTTGCTTATTTTCAGAAAATAAATGGAAGTTCAGAAAAATAAGATAAATTCAGCAAAAATAAGGTGAAGAGAACAGACCCTAGACCATACATTTTCTAAACTCACCATTTAGTTTCAGGTTTTCTTGGCCACTCCTAGTTGCTGAATCTGGAGCAAAAGCCTCCCCCGTACTAGCTAGGCTGTAAAACTTATCAGTTGATGAGATTGACTTCTTGGCTGACTTCAAGCACAACTTAATTGAACAATCCCCAGTACCATGGCATATCTCATTTAAATGAGAAATCATGAGTATTGAACCACCAGGAAAGCATAAAGCCCGGCGTATATCTGCCCTGATAGGAAGCCCTACGAGCTCTACCTTTAGTATCCACCTCTGCTATTGATACAAATGCCTGCAATTATATTTACATTGTTTAAACAAGTGCACAGATATAAAGCGATCATAATGATAGATGACTTCATAAAAACTTATGATATGCAGAATAAACATCTCCTGATTTTGCCACTTGGGTTGGGCTTAAAGAACCAAAATGGCAAACTCTAACAAGAACAGATCCTATTGCAATTATTTGACAATTGTGTCATTGGACAATCAATATCCAAAATACAGAAAACATGTTTCCATTAGTAAACAAACCACGGTCACATGAGCAAACAAATAATAGGATTTATCAGTAGCTTCTGCCATCCACAAGTAATTCACAAGAGCCGTAAGTATTCAAGAATACCTGTTTATGCCAAAATCCTTCTGATTCTTTGTCTCCCCAACACAAAACTGTGGATATGCCAACATCCTGTAATCTTTTTCTTAATTCCATGTATAAGAGTCGACCAACTCCCTACAGACATCATTCAAATATAAGCAAGGAAATGGTAAAATTGGCCTAATTGATATAAGTTGAATTGAACTAGAAGACACTACAATAATATAAAAGCAAACTTTTGGTAAGAAAAGGGAAAGAATAGCTGTTGAGTTCCTCTATGTTTCTTGCAAAGATAGGGTTTGCCTTAAAGCTTACAAGTAAATTCTTTTTCTTACTCTTTTTAATAATATAAGCAAAAAAGCAGCAATGCACAGGAATCATAGCAGATACACCAGAAGGTGACACCAAACTCCAAAGAAATGATATATCATAATTATAATTTATAACTATCAACTTCAAAGCCACAGTATACAGTACTGTCTGGTTCTAGATCACCATATAATGAAGAAAGGACGTGACAACCTTGTGCCGATATGATGAACTAACAGCAGCTAGTGGAATTTCTGCATACTGTGTATCAGTTGGAATAATTTGATACGTGATTGCTGCAATAACCTGCAAAAAGTGGAGAAAAATGACTCATTAAACAAACTCTGTCACGCTACCCTTTTTATTTTTAAGGTTTAGCCTCTTGAAGGGTAAGTACAAGTTAATAAGTGTGATACTTTCCTCGCATTAATTGAACATATATTCACGGATGGGCGGAAGAGTAGGACAGAAAGCAGCCGTTAGAATTCACAAGGTTAGAAACTCAAAGATGTATACTAAATAATACAGTATAGTATTAGTAGAATATACTTGTTTTAAATTGCTTGAGGTATGAAGTTTTAGCTTCATTACTTGTTTCACCTTCTCCAGAAATGATAAGACTTAAGTGAGCTTGCAAGCATAAGTGGCAAAATGAAAAACATCACTACCACACAACGAGGATGATGGCCACAAATTCATACATCTCTGATGGAAATATTCAGCATAGGCAAACCAGTAGGAGCAATTTACCTGGTCTGAGTCTTCAGAACACTTCTGACACACGACCAAAGTGCAGAACTTTCTGGAAAAGGCCAAGTAAAATTCAATTAAACATCAGAAGGAAACTTAGAGTTCCTTTATTACCAACCACCTAACACACATCAACATGTCAAGAGTAAATTCAGTTCCCATTCTGTGTTATACAAGCTAAAAAATCTGGATTCATTTATGTAACACGAAAAAAAAAATGACAATGGAGTAATGCCGATAGATGAAAAAAACAGAAGCGAATTAAGAGATAATAAGAGCAACGTACCCATTTGAAATACATCTTTCAAGAAATGATGATTGTTTTCCAGTGTTAGCAGCATAGTTCATGGCAGGCAGCTCTTTCATGTATAAGCTTAACGTTTCCTATATACAAAGGAGTGAATTAAAATGGTGCATTCAAGGTAGGATATCTCTTGCAATAAACATTGCATGACAAGAGGTAACATATCTAGTTACAGTAGGCATAGCATACTACCAGACTATCAGAGCAAGAGTAGATACAGGCATATAGCGATGTAACAGGTCACAAAGGCCATGACAGGAAATATTTTTAAGATTTACAGGTGATACATCTGATACTGCTAAAGCTCTCTATCATTCCAAGAGGTGTTGCAGTATATCAGCAACTCGATGCCTTCATATCATTGGAATGGATGTACACTG
Organism: Beta corolliflora; assembly: GCA_947648045.1. Lineage (NCBI taxonomy): Eukaryota > Viridiplantae > Streptophyta > Magnoliopsida > Caryophyllales > Amaranthaceae > Beta > Beta corolliflora. The sequence continues at coordinate 221,099 of CANSZD010003689.1, forward strand.
TACAGTATTACATAATTCCTGCAGTACACTTATATTCTTCAGTGTACTTAATCTATGACCACAAGTCCACAGGTGCACGTGGCTCTAGGGTCCTTCATCAACAATTTAAAACAAAATCATTTTCAATTTGCTCCAACATTTTTAACAGTCATTTTATTACTACATAACCCTCCGCTCCCATATACTTTTCATCCACCAAGACTTGTACATGAATACTTCACTGTGTGCAAGCTCCTGATGACGAACCAAGGTTCTGGAATGTGTTCGGACTCTTACTTTAGCTCGTCTTAATTCTCATAGACATAACCTTTTAGTATTAGATTAGTTTGAGCCCGTCTACTCTGCTAGTCCATTGACCTTGCATAGCAATTTGCAATCAGTTGAGTAGTAAAATATTTAAACTCATCCAATGTTCCAATTCAAATAACACTAAAAACGAGTGAAAATTGCTCTATACTTCTATTATATGCTTACACTAAAACAATCTTCCATCAATAGACTTCTCAAATTTTACTTTTAATTGCATTTTTTATAGTATTCAGTATTGAAAAGTACTGATATTATAAAATATAAAAATACAAACTTTCTGTGACTTGAAATCACAAAAAATTAACAACAATTCTTCCTAAATGAGAGGGGGATAACTAGCACATTGTCATTAAGCCTCGCCAATCGTACAAGTAAAGTTAAACTGTACCTGAAGCAAAGACTTGGTAAGACTATCGGCGTCTTTAGGGTTGATGACCAAGAATTGACAATCCACAGAAGTAGATCCCTCATCTTTCCCTCAGCATTTCAACAAAAATAAATAAGCTAACATAAAATCAGAATTTCAATTCACAATTAAACCCTAATAAAACCATTCAATTACCACTTTCTCCAAATTGTTGGCTTTTATTGACACTTTCCATCACTGCAATTATCATTCATCAACAAACATAAATAACAATTAAATCATGAAAATATAACACTTTTCTCACCAAAGAATAAAAATAATCAATTTTTTTTACCTGAAATTTTGATTTTAATTCCTTTAGAAGCAGAAATCAGCAAAGAATTTTGATTCTGTTCACATTTGAAGCTCTTAGCAGTTCCTTCGATCAACACTTCGCAATTCCCTAAAATATAAACCAAACAAAAACAATTAAAATAGAAGGAAATGAAGTGATAAACCCTACAATTTGCAGCAAATGAAGTGAAATTTTCACCGATTGGAATAGGAGAGAGATTGCTGAAGGATGAGGGTTTCTTCCGCGCCATTTTTGAGTTTTTTTTAAATGTTGAAGGTTTTGGAGATAGCGAAAGCTTCTTATATAATTTAGCGCCAAACCGTGTGGTACTGAAGAGTTAATTTGGGCACATTGTCTGGGTATAACTTGTGGGCTATACCCTAATTCCATTGTTCATTAGTGATTTGTGAAACTATCTTTGTCCTCGTATTAATCGATACAGTTTGACGTGTAGAGGGTTTTAGGAGTTTTATTTAACTTCTTTATTTTATTGTTGGTAGTTGGTAGTTGGTAGATAAGTCCTTTTTTTTGTAATTAGTGGAATATAGGCTCAACTTTTTAAAGTTAAAATGTATTTTTTGGCAATGAAAGTACAAACAAAAAGCAAGTAAGAATGAAGTTACCTTCCATGTCTTGCCCTAACAGCCAAGACATGAGTCGGTTGCACTTCACTTATATAAACCTTTCTAATTTCATGAATTTGAAACTTACTACATTTTATTTTGATGTCATATATAATACTTGCTATATCGAATGGAGCACATCCCCCTCCTGAATGCCCGCAATAGATTGGATGTGTTTGTGAAAGCCTTGATGCACCGAATACCTATTTCCTCGGCTTCAACTATACCTTAAAAGAGCATAAGCCTCAGCTAATTTCAAGATGTTTCTATTATTTGTAGAGATTCTATGAAAGAGAGAGAAATAATATAAAGTTGGTGGGAACATGATATTTTAAAAAGTGTATCAATCAACGTGGGACAGAATAGAAAGTGTATCGATTAATATGGGATGAAGGGAGTAATATTTACGCAACTCCCTCGATCTTTAAATATTTTCACAAAAGACTTGCCATCACGACTAATAGTAATTAATTAGATGTAGGCTCCAGTAACGTCTCAGGTATTGTTGTGTATTTTACCTTTGAGGATATAAACAATGATTTTATTGTTCCATTCCCTTCGAAGTAAAATTACTATTATATTTGTGTCTAGTAGAATATGGATCATGTGGTGAATTTGGCTGGAATGACGTGACTTGCTTAGAGTAGTAACAGTTCCTCCGTTTCAAAAAGCTTGATACACTTCCTATATATTGAAGTTTCACATAACTTGCTACACTTCTTCTTCTTCTTTTTTTCTTGTATGGTAACTTTAAAGCTGTCATCTTACCAAACTACTCTTACTTACAAAAGTAAAACCCACCTATTAACAACTAACAATAATTAATGAAATTGTTAAAAGAAATCCAATCAACATTAATGACTCCCACCAAAATCAAACCCCACCCATCAACTACCTTTCAATTAAATGCATCAGATTATATGTATTTCCATTTAAGCCCATATCAACCCCCCAACCCCAAATGAAGAACCCTAAAATCTAGAGTGTTCTTCGTAACTCTTCATCTCTCTTCGTCTCTCTTTATCTTTCTTCGTCTTTCTTCAGTATTTTTCTTCTATTTTCTCTCTCTGTAATTCATCATGTTTGTCCCAGATCCGAGTCCCCTTGTCGATGCATATTTCGAAACTGATAATCAAGATGAAGACGATGTTTCTGTGGAATTGATGGAGCCATTCCAAAACCAGTCTTCCTAGCCAAGAAAATTGTATGAGATGCTGCAAAAGTGTTGGGTCCCTACGCTTTGAGGGCTTTAGGTAGGGTTGTTCAAATTGTGAAAGTGGAGATCAGAAGAAATGGCAAAAGGTCGAAGGTCTTTGACCTTCGAGCCACCTGTTGAAGATTGATAGAGTAAACTCCCCTCTCTAGGAGTATTCCCATTGATCAATATATATAGTGTTTACAAAATAATAATCCTAACCATGTTAGATAATCCAAACTATATAGGGATTATACAAATATATCCTAAATCGATGAGAAAATATTATCCTAAATATATTCTCTTTTAAAGATGATGTTGTTGAGGTTATAGATCTGGTGTCTGGGGACTCAGACAAAGGACATGGGGAGGGTAAGGAAGTGTCGAAGAATGAAGTTTGTGTTAAGGAAACTTCAACACACCACTCTCATATTACAACTCACGTAAATCACGACAATGATCAAGCCTAATTTGCTGAATCATTTTATTATTATTCTATACATATCTTTGACCCCTTGTACATATCTTTACCTAAATTAAATTAGTTACCTAGTTTAGCTGATCCCTTGTATATAATATTCTCTAGAATATTCCTTGTAAGAGAAGTTATATTTCATCATTCACTTGAGGTAATGGCTTTGAAGAGTGCAAGTGTTGCCCCCAATTAGGAAAACAACCCCTTAGAGATGCAACAATGCTTTCATGTGTAAACTATTTGTGATACGATGCAATGGAAGGAAGAAAGCGGGGCTTGTTTATAGAAGTTGAAGAGCAATTAGTTTTCAGTCAGAAGAATCAATATTTAATAAAAGACTTAGATGAAGTCCACTTTTTATATTACGAAGTCAACTTTTGTACAGGAAGCTATTGTTATAATACAGAGATAAAGTTATATCCAGAACAAACACAATTAAACATATATTTGTAGAGTTGGAAGGAATTGAATAATATCATTAGGGGGCGTTTGGTTCGTAGGTTGGTATGGGTTTGGAATCAGGAATCAAATAAGGGTGGTATGGGTTGGAACTTGATTCCTAATACCATGTGTTTGGTTCAGTTTTGGAATCAAAATGATCCCCATACCTAGTGTTTGGTTTAAAATGTCTCTGGAATCAAGAATGAATAAGATTATTTTATTTTGTCTTATGTCTTGTTTTGAATAAATCAACTCTGATACCATAAAGTAATTCTAATTTTTTTCTTTTTTTAGACTTCTTTTAATTATCCGGAATCATTATTGTAAAATTTTAAAATACTAGAAGATTAGAGCATATAATCCAAATAAAATTATTTCATTTTTAAAACAAGCTTTCAAACTACAAATGTTCACAACTACAAGACAAATCATTATGCAAGATTGTCCAATTATTCCCAAAATTCTAACAAAGGTCCACTCATAATAAACTTGTAGAACAAAAAAGCAACTACTTAATATGGTTCTACAAAAACTAGGCATTACGGCTTAATAAGTCAAGTACCACTTCTTTCTTCCAATCATCATTAGGACTTGAAAAGAAAACATCCATTTGGCTTGGATTTGATGAAAACAAACTCGCAGCTCTAATTGCTTCAACTTGAGTAATACCAGGTAAACTAGCTATCTCTGAAAGCAACTTCTTCTTTTGTTCACACTACAAGAAAAAGCTAAAACAACGACCTTTTCACAGCGACGGTGAGGAAAACGGTCGTTATTAATACATACAGCGACGGCTGTGAGCCGTCGGTGGAGACCAACTGTTTTTAAAGTACACAACGACGGATAAACCATCGGTGAATAACAGCGACGGTTTAAAGCCGTCGTTGATCTGCGTAATGTAAATCTGGATTTTTTTTTACCTTAGGCGACGGTATTAAACGGTCGCTGATTTCGAAGAGGGGTTAAAATGAAATTGCCTCTTCCAGTCGGGTTTATTTCAACAAATTAAAAGAGAGAAGTTGGGCGAATTGAAGAAGCCGATGAACGGCGAAACCACCTTCCTCCAACCAACGAACGGCGACGCCGTAGCTTTGCCGCCGGTGAGCTTCAATTTTTTTTTTACTCATGAAACCAAACCCTAAAAGTTGGGTTTTTGGATATAGGTGGCCAAAACCACCGTAGGCCGCCGGAAAATCGTATCTCACTCCAAATCTTTCTCCTCTCGCCGCCGGTAATACCCAAATCGCCTTTTCTTATAGTGTCAACCACTTCTATTTCACGTTCTTGGGTTGTACTCATGGCATTGGCTATAGTTGCTAAGTGACTACTCATATCCTTCATAAATCCCGTGAATCCAGTAGCCATCTAATCTACAGAAGTTAAATCTATAAATTGAGAAGCTCTTCTTTTCTCATTGCTTTTTGGAGTCTTTTCTTTCTTCATTTTCTTAGTATGAGGAGGTTGTGATGAAGCATCATTTGCAGCTAAAGAGGGGGATTGAGATATATCAAAGCTATCATCATCATCACTATTTTCATCATTAAGGTTAACAGTCTCCTTTTCAAGGTTGGTGATAGAATCTTCTAGCAACTCAGATGCAAGGCCGTTTGCTCTGTCAATACCGTAGATATCATCTAACTTGTCAAGATATGGGAAAGGAGTTTTCCACAATCCTCCAGCTTTAGGACGAGTCTAAAAAATTAAGTATGTACATTAGTGAAAACAAAACTATAAACTTTTAAATATTATATTTAGTTTAATCAATTGTTTACCTTGCAGAAGTCATTATAAGCTTGTCACTCACATTTTATCATTTTAGTTTGATCATCCCACTGAAAACCTGATGTTTTGTTCAACATTTCAAATACAACTGCATACTTGTCTTTGAACCACTTGGGCTTTGATTCAATATGAGGCACAACTTTCTGACCACAGCCAGGAAACTTGGTGTTTAACATTAGCTCCAGCTGATTAAGGTAACCATTCTTAAAACCTCCTTCTCCTTTCCATTGTTGGTCACCACTCAATTCCAACAAACAATCAATCAAAGCTTCTTCTTCCACTTTTTTCCAGATTCGCTTATTCTTTCCCCTTCCACCAATCAAACCTTGATTATTTGCATCCATCCTAAAAAATATTAAAAGAAAATATATATAACTAAATAAAATTATAATAAAATAAGTATATGATGAAAAAAAATTATTATAAAATTAATAACATAACAGAACAATATCATCTCTTGAAGTTCTAGAATTCAACATTATTAATAATAAAAGCATTAAACAAAAACCAAATATTCTAAGAATTACAAAAAAAAATAACAAACACCATGTCTGCCTATCTAGGCTAATCTAGCTCTCCATGAGTTAAACAAAGTTTGTGCTAAATTGTTCCTAAATGTAGTCCAAGTATTTGATGATTGAACTTGAGTGATATAATCAACTTCATCATCACTTTCATCACTCTCGGAACTGTCACTCTCATCCATATCCTCGACAACCTCAAGATCTGTGGGCATGCATTTTCGAATCAGATTATGTGATAAAGCACATGCACTAACTATACGACCTTGGGTGCGGATTGGAAAAAAGGAAGGACTTCTTAGAATTCCCCATCTTCCTTTTAACAAGCCAAAACTTCTCTCAATTACATTCCTTGCTTTTGAATGTTTCATATTGAAGTACTCCTCTGCACTTACTAGTTGTTGATTCCCTTATTCTTTCAAGTGATAGCGATGTCCTCGATAAGGTGCAAGAAATCCCTCACAATTAGTGTAGCCAGCATCTACTAAATAGTAACAACCTTGAAATACAACAAAAAAGTTTTATTACTAATTTTAATATAGTTTGTTGAGGGGATCATTGTTAAATAATAATATTATTCTTATAATCTTTACCTTGAGGCACCTTTAAACCATAATATATATGCACTTATTATTCTGTCAAAAAAGAAACAAAGCACTATATTACCAACAAATAATATAGAGAACTTATTATTCTGTCAAAAAAAAAATTAGCACTAATATCAAAAACCTAACACACAAGAAGTAATATAGAACACAAAAACATAGCACTAAGACCACCATAAATACAGAGCACTAATACCAGTATACCACCATATTCGACATCACCAATATACCATCAAACGAAATAATATGTGTAATTAGTACCAATTCTTATCAACAACCCTCTTCTCCTCCCCTTCTTACTTATACATTGACTTTATTACTCGCTGCAAATAGTGGAATGGTAGAAAGTATAGAATACAGTTATGATTGTGACTTTTAATACTTGCATATTTTAGTATACAGATTACAAATTTACAATCACAATTACTATCAACAAATTAACCAATACATAGCACTAATAAGCAGGTTAAGAACTTATAGAAAAAAAATTACAGTAGAAGAGAGAATAATGGAGTACCTGGAGTTCAGGGCTTTGGCCACTTGGCAGTATACAGGAAAGAGGATGAACAACGCTTCTTTTTATTTATGTGCAGCAAGGTGTTTTATCTTAAATAATTAATGATACCTAGGGTTGGTATGAGCCAAACCCACCTCCCCCTATGGGTTTCTAAACTCCATACCTCATGGGTTTAAGGTATTGGTTTTAAAATTAAAATTTTACTAACCAAACACTAGGTATGGGTTTAGCCCATTCTAAACTCATACCTCATACCTATATTTTGTGAGCCATACACCCCCTTAATGAGATTAAACATATTTATAATACAAGTGGATGAAATAGATAAGGTTTTGCTGAAACTTTTTTTATATAAGGTAAGAAAAAAGAAGTAATTAGGAAGCCCTCTACACGAGAGGAACTCCTTAATTATCGTTTACAAAGATGTGGTGCAAAGTAGAAATATTACAATCTTCAATTAAGAAAGGAGAGTTAACTAAGTGGCCAACGTTGGCCATCCAATCTGCTGCCTTGTTGGCTTCTCGATAGATACGCTTGATATCCTAGGAGATGCATTGTTGAGGAAGACTTTTAATGTCTTCTCGATAGATAGGGTCTTGTTGAATGTCGTCATAATTTTTCTTAGTATCGCCCTGTATTTTATACATTTATACACCTATCATACCTCTTCCCTTTCCCTCTCGTTCCCTCCTTTCTTCCGCATTGAAGACTTACACCATTGTAAAACAATTTTTTTAGAATATGACACCTTATTTCTTGCTGCAAAAAATTCAAATCCAACACAAAAAGTACAATCATAACTGATACATCTTAATAAACTCATATAAATCAATGAAAATATAAGTGAAAAGCTGAAAACAAAAACAATCGAGATATTTAGGAGCATAGTCCACATAAAAACACCATTAAGTATAGAAATTGCGAGAAAATAACGAGAAAAAGAAAAAACTTTACTTGAACTTCTTAAATCCGCATTAGCTTTGCAGCTCCAGCATCATGCCTTCCTCTTTTACGAGGATCCATTGAAGTGAAATTTCAGGAAAAAAATTTGGGAATTTTTTTAATTTTTTCTATATATGGGCAGACTTCTGTAATAGATGCTCCACCATAGGCTCCTATGCTAAGACGCCTATTATAGACCCCCCGCCCTACTATGGTGAGACGCCTATTATAGACGCCTCACCCTAGTTGCAGGTGCCTATGATAGGCGCCTGAGCCTATGGTAGGGCATCTATTACAAATACCTGCCAATATTTTTTTTAAAAGTTAATCTCCGGCGATTGATCTCCGGCAATTGTTGACGATAGTCCGACAAGTCCTGATCTCCGATGAGGATGTCCGGCAAGAACTTAGAAAAGGAAGATCTATGGAGGAAAGGGAGTGCAAAGGAGACGAGAGAAAGTGAAAGGGAATGGAAATGAAAATGAGAAAGGGAATGGGGTATACATTAGATAGGGTCTTAGTATATTAAGGGTTATACCTAGAAAAATCTAAGGCGGTATTTAGTCATCTAGGATAAGAATAAAGCTAAAGTAATCAACAATAAAACTAATCTACCAAAGAAGTTAGACGACTGAGAAGACTTTGTACAAAAGATAAAGATAACAAAGACTTAACTATTACACCCTGCGTTTCTTTTTAATCTACACTTTCCTTTTTGGTACGTTTTTCTTTAATTTACACACTGTTATTACTTTTTCTATTTTTGGTAACATGTTCCATCTATTTTCACCTCTTTTTCCACCCATGTGGTCCATTTTTAGATATAATAACCCACCTTAAAATTTTTCTCTCCACCTTTTTAGTTTTTCTCTCGCTTTTCAGTTTCTCTCTCCATCTTTTCAATTTTTTCTCATAGACTTTCTCCTCGATTCTCCCCCCTAAAGTAAACTGACTAAACTAAAAAGAAACGGAGGAAGATATCTTTTACAACAAATATCTACTAAAGATAAGATAAGACTAAGTCTAATCTTCATCTTTAACAATATATCAAATGAAAAAAAATTATTAAATCAAGCCCTCGAAATTTTCATTAGCTTGCATTCGTCACTAGCTCAAGTACATTTGTGCTGTTAGATTATAAAAGTTTTACCATCAATGCAAGCTATTTGACATGTTATTTAAAGAAAAACAAATTAGTCATATCATATATAGTTGGAAGTAAACATCGGTGCATTACTAATTAAAAAAAAACATCGGTGCATTTCATGGGAGTTGACATCTCAAATAAACTGTGGAAGCATGCATATGAAAAATGACTTGGATTGAACGGTTCTGTTTGGTTGAAAAAAAGATTTTTTTGTAAAATGTAGCTCTTTAAATTGGCCACTTTGTTTTGTAGCCTTTTCATTTCAACCTTCTCAATTACAAACTCAAAGGTACCTCCGGTGTCATTTATGACACACACGGGGACCAAAACCAATAGTTTGTGGTGTTTTGCTACTAGTGAAAGTTTGGGGTGTCGTGCACCCGAGCCATATTTTGTGGAGTTGAGGCCAATTTTGCCATTAATGTATTATAACCAAACAACACTTCTAATTATTCCCTTTCCCCTTATTGGAATATGGTTTATTTGCCGTGGAACATTTCCTTATCATGTTCCCTATGTAGGAGAATGTAAAGATATTTTTTCTTAGGATTTGTTCCTAGTATTCTGGCTGCTTGTTCACTACTGTGACATCCGTTATTTTGTTTTTATTCTTTTTGTCTGTTGTACAGATCACTCCATAGGTCTAGGTTTTAGTGTCTTTGTTGTTGTATATATAGGGCAGCTGGTTTCTATAGCCGTTAGAGTTTGAGGAAAGTAAGAAAGGAGGTTGATAATTCTCTCAATCAATACAAGAAAACTAGAAGAATTTTTCCAGATTAAAATCCAAAATTGAGTCTTTGTTTCTTTTCATGGTATCAGAGCAACAGGGATTAAAACCCTACGCTTAAAGTTTCAAAGGCTCAATTTTTAAGAATCATGGCAGGAGACCAAGGAAAAGAAGATAAGAGTTCTTCAACAAATCCCTACAAGAATCCTCTCTTCATATCTGTGAATGAGAATGGATCAAATACTTTGGGGAACATAAGTTTTGATGGAAACAACTTTTTGAGTTGGAGCAAGAGCATCAGGATTGCCTTAGGAGGCAAGAACAAACTTGGTTTTCTGGAAGGAAAGCATCCTAAACCGACTACAGAAGATGAAGAAATACAGAAATGGGAAAGACGTGACTTCATGGTAAGGTCGTGGCTTCTTGCAAGCATGAAACCAGATGTGGCTGCAAGTCTAGTGAGTATGCAATCAACAAGGCAGCTCTGGGAAGAAATTTTGGAAAGATATGCTCAAACAAATGCACCTCGGTTGTTCCAACTCAAAAAGGAACTCCCGGGAGGCTGACAAGTAACAACCTAAGTGTAAGTGATTACTACTGTAAACTTAAGAGCATTTGGGATCAAATTTCAGATCTGGAAGGGATGCCAGAATGTTCATATGGTGCTATGTTGAAATGCAGTTGCAACATTGCCAAGAAGGTGCAAGACTTACAAGGAACTGAGAGGTTGATAAAATTTGTGATGGGATTGAACACGAGGTTATGACCGAGATGAAAACAAATCTCCTCGCATCGATCCTCCGGTGATTTGTTAACAAAGCATATAATTTGGTGCTTCAAGTGGAAAGAAAGAAGCAGATAACTGGTGAGATGACTGCAGCTCTTGAGGCTACTGCACTGGCAGCAAACAAGCCAAATCCAAGCAGGAGTTTGGGGCCTTTGAAATTTTTTCGAAAGGAAAGATTACTACAAATACCTGAAGATGGAAAAGATGGGAAGAATGTGTGAGCATTGTGGGAAGAAAGGTCACTCTAAGGAGGAGTGTTTTAGGATAGTAGGATACCCTGAATGGTACAAGAAACCTGGGGAACAATTCAAGCATGCTGGAAATGTGTTCAAAGATGCCGGAGAGCAGATGCAGGACAACCCTTTGGATTTTGCAAATCAAGGTGATGAAGGAGCAGGAGTAAAACAGGATTTTATGAACAACATTGTTCAAGAAGTCATCAAGGCAATGACAGAAAAACAAGCTGGAACAAGCAGTGTGCAAGCCAACTTTGCAGGTAAGATAAGTATATCAAATGCAGTTATAAATAGCACTGTTAAGAAAACAAGTTGTTGGCTCATTGATTCAGGGGCCAGTGACCATATGACAGGTAACAGGGAACTTTTGAGTAACAAGAAAATGCTAAAAGGTAAAATAAAAGTGGGATTACCTGATGGTAATGTGAAGTATGTCAGTGAAATAGGAGATGTTGTCCTAAGTCCTGATATAACTCTTGATAATGTTTTATACATAGATGATTTTAATCATAACTTACTTTCTGTTGCCAAACTTTTAAAACACAAAAATGTACAACTTTTGTTTAATCAACATGGATGTATGTTACAGGACCTTTTCATTAAAAGGGATATTCTTCTTGGAAGGAAAGAGAATGATCTGTATAAGCTGGTGAAGGACTGTAGTGATGACAGAATTGATGATGGATTTCCTTTGAGTACAAGAACAGATGACAAAGTAGTGAACTGAAATAATGTAGTTAATTTGAAACTTATCCATGCTAGACTAGGGCATGTTTCTCCGTCTAAGATGCAACATATAGCTTTTTGCAAGTGTAAGAACCTTAAGGATTTTTTTTGTGACACTTGTTCTCTTGCAAAACATCACAAGTTGCCTTTTAATCTTAGTAAATATATTGCTGCTAGTATCTTTAATCTTATCCATGTGGACTTATAGGGTCCCTATAGGACCAAATCTTTGACAGAGCACAATACTTTCTTACTATTGTGGATGACCACGAAGAGAGCCACTTGGACTCAAATGTTGTCTAATAAAGAACAAAGTTAAAGGAATTCTTATGAATTTTATTATCCATGTTGAGAATCATTTTCATACTAAGGTTAAAATCCTTAGAAGTGATAATGGAACTGAGATACTTCAAAATGAATGCAAACAAATGTTTGCAGAGAAGGGAATCACTCATCAAACGAGTGTAGCAGGTGTACCTCAGCAAAATGCTAGGGTTGAAAGAAAACACAGGTACTTGCTTGAAACAGCAAGGGCATTAAGAATACATGCAGGTTTGCCCAAATATCTTTGGAGTGAATGTGTTCTCGCAAAGCAACACACTTAATCAATCATTGTCAAGTCTTTGTGATACGAGTGGGAAACACCTTACACTAGGCTCACAAAGAAAGAACCAGACTATGATCATTTAAGAATGATTGGATGTCTGTGCTATGCTAGCCCTCACCAGAAGCCAGGAGACAAGTTTGAGGCAAGAGGTATCAGGTGTGTAATGTTAGGCTATCCTTACAACCATAAGGGATACAAGGTAATGGACTTGGCAACCAAAAAAATTTTTGTTAGTAGAGATGTAGTTTTTAAAGAAAATATCTTTCCATATTTATTGCATAAGAAGAATGCTAAAAATACCACACAATTTACTTCATGTCCTGATGATTATGATCATGATGTTTTAGACAATGATGAGCTCACTAACATTCTAAATGAAGCAAATCCGGGAAGAAAGCGGATCGATGACCCAAGAAATGAAAGTGAACAAATCCAAAATGATCATGATGATAATCGGGATGTTCAAGATGATCCAAATGATGTCCAACATTTACCAAGAAGATCATCCAGGACCGGGAGACATTCCATCTAAACTAAGAGATTATGTCTATGACATCCCTGGGAAGAGGAATGTAACGAGAAGACACGGATGCAAATTGTGCTACTTGTTGTTGCTCTAAAGGAGGGAGGATACTTCGGTGAGGTGTATGTGAGCTACATTAATAATGTTTTAAGAGTTCGAGAGCCACTACATTACACTTGAAGCAAGAGATGAAGGTTGGGTGAAAGCTATGCAAGAGGAGCTACATGCTCTAGAACGGAATGATACCGGGATCTCACTAGTTTACCTAAAGGCAAGGTTGCTATTGACAGTATGTGGGTTTACAAGATAAAATTCAAGCCTGATGGTGAGATAGGCAGGTTGAAAGCAAGACTTGTGGCAAGAGGGGACAAGCAAATAGAAGGAAAAGATTACAAACACACATTCTCACCTGTGGCAAAATTTACCTCAGTAAGAACTCTCATTGCTTTGGCCAGCATTAAAGGATGGCAACTCAATCATCTAGATATCAACAATGCTTTTTTGCACGGATATCTAGAAGAGGAGGTATACATGAAGCAGCCAAAAGGATATCACAAGGGTACACCAGACCAAGTGTGCAAACTGAAGAGAAGCTTGTATGGTTTAAAACAAGCGTCCAGACAATGGAACATTGAACTTACAAAGTTTCTAATCCAACATGGTTATGTTCAGTCCAAGCAAGACTACTCTTTGTTCACTAAGCACAATGGAAAGTCTGTTATTTTTGTGTTAGTATATGTTGATGATTTACTCATCACAGGAAATGATGAAAGAGAAACACAAACCATGAAAGATGATCTCAACAGGACATTCACTATCAAGGATCTTGGTGAGATGAAGTATTTCCTTGGCATAGAAGTTGCCAGAAATACAGAAGGAATCATGCTCAATCAGAGAAAATTCATTCTTGACATACTGAAAAGCACAGGAACCACATAATGCAAGCCTTCCAGATGTCCATTTCCAAAAGGTATAAAATTATCTACTGATGAAGGAGAAGTCCTAGATGATCCTGAACTGTATAGAAGCATCATAGGAAGGCTTCTTTATCTCAAACTTACTAGGCCAGACATTTCTTACTCAGTCCAACAACTGAGCCAATTCATGTCAGAGCCAAGAAAGCCTCATCTTCAAGCAGCAATTCAAGTCATCAAATATCTATCAGGCACAATCAATCAAGGATTATTTTATCCAGCCCATTCTGAACTTAAACTTACTGGGTTCTGTGACTCAGATTGGGGAAATTGTGCTTTCACTGCTAGATCATTGACAAGATATTGTGTTTTTTTAGGAAATTCTCTAATATCATGGAAGACAAAGAAGCAAAAGACTGTTTCTAAGTCTTCAACAGAAGCTGAATACAGGTGTATGTCACACACTACCAGTGAATTGGTGTGGCTTGAAGGGTTACTCTCAGACTTGGGCATCTCTATACCTACTCCCATTGATCTTTTCTGTGATAACAAGTCTGCCATATACCTTGCTCATAACCCTATCTTTCATGAAAGGACCAAACACCTTAAAGTGGATTGTCACTATGTAAAGAGAACACCTCACAAATGGGTTCCTAAATGTTCTACATGTGAGATCATTTTTGCGGTTAGCGAACATCATGACCAAGTGTCTCGGTGAGCAAAGAACACAAACATTTGAGCTTCAAGTTAGAGGGATTCTCCACGAGTCCAACTTGAGGGGGGTGTATTGGAATATGGTTTATTTTGTTGTGGAACATTTCCTTATCATGTTCCCTATGTAGGAGAATGTAAAGATATTTTTTCTTAGGATTTGTTCCTAGTATTCGGTTGCTTGTTCACTATTGTGACAGTCGTTATTTTGTTTTTATTCTTTTTGTCTGTTGTACAGATCACTCCATAGGTCTAGGTTTTAGTGTCTTTGTTGTTGTATATATAGGGCAGTTGGTTTGTATAGCCGTTAGAGTTTGAGGAGAGTAAGAAAGGAGGTTGATAATTCTCTCAATCAATACAAGAAAACTGGAAGAATTTTTCCAGATTAAAATCCAAAATTGAGTCTTTGTTTCTTTTCACCCCTTCATTAACCAAACGCCCCCTTAGACTATAATGCGACAACTTTATTGCGGAACCAATAGAGGTGCAAAATTTGTTTTGATCATAACTAAACAAGATGATAATTTATTACAACTTAAATTTACAATTTGGTTAATACATAAAGATTAAACTATTAAAGGTAAAATAAAAGGGCAAGTTTTGAATCAGCCTGAATTGTTTAAACAATCCGTCTTGCATGGACCCGGTTCACATTAAAAATAGTGTGGACCAGGCCCAGACACGTGACCCGGTACACAGTACTCACTTTCACTTTCTAAAAATGCGCGATTTTCTCTCTCTTCAGTATTTCCAAAATCCGCGATTTTCTCTCTCTTCAATATTTCCAAAAACCAAAGATTATATCGCTATAAAATTTCTGCAAATTATTTTCTCTGTTCATTCAAATTATTTCTCAATTTCATACGAAACCTAAATTTACGTACATCTCATTCAGAATCAAATTATTGTTCTTCGACAATTTCCTATTCAATTGAACAACTACGACAAATTCATGGAAAATTCGTCTTTAATGGATCAAACAGATCTCAATCAGAGTATTGTAGCATGTAATATAGACGAACAGCATCACAATTCAATCTAAAATGAGCATCGAGATCCACTCGTAATAGATCTCAATAATACACCAAGTGTTGAAGGTAACAGATCGAAGTCAATAATTTCATTTGTTAATTTCATTTGTTTGATTCAAAAAAACACTAACACTATAATTTTATGTAGATAATGTGGTCTTTGTTTCATGATGAGCTAGAAAATCAAGTTGATGAGCAATATGTTGTAGTATCAATTGATGAATCTAATTCAGCTGTCATTCCAGGTAAATAGTTACACTATATGATATAGTGTATGTGAGTAAAGCATAAATAGTTACACTATATCATACGTACATACACTATATCATAGATAGGTACACTATATTATAAATAGGTACACTATATTAGATGTAGAAAATATTTACTTAAACGCATTACAAAAATGGACTAAAATTCACAAATACACTATATCACACACCCATACACTATATCAAAAATAGATACACTATATCATATATACATACACTATAACAAAAGTGACAAAAATATCTTCATTCTTTTATAAGAGATACACTATACCACACAGAAATACACTATAGATTATTACACTATATCAACTATATCAGTTACACTGTCACGTACTTTCACTATATCATACATGGGTACACTATATCATACATACGTACACTATATCATATATAAATACACTATATGATATCAATATACACAATCCAAAACACTGCCATAGAACTACTACAGCAACACTATATCATTTTAAAATACACTATATCATATCATATCAATATACACTATATGATCTCAAAACACACTATATCATTTCAAAATACACTATCCAAAACACTGCCATAGAACTACTACAGCAACACTATATCATTTTAAAATACACTATATCATATCAAAACACACTATATCATCTCAAAACACACTATATGATATCAATATACACTATCCAAAACACTGTCATAGAACTACTACAGCAACACTATATCATTTAAAAATACACTATATCATATCAATATACACTATATCATCTCAAAACACACTATATGATATCAATATACACTATCCAAAACACTGCCATAGAACTACTACAGCAACACTATATCATTTTAAAATACACTATATCATATCAAAACACACTATATTATTTCAAAATACACTACCATTTCAAGACTAATAAAAAGTAGTATAATTACAAATACACTATATATTTACAAAATAAACTATATCATGTCAAAATATACTATATCATCACAAGAAATAATACAATTACAAATTATCACAAAACCTAAAAATAAAAATAAAAATAAAAAACTCCAAAAATCGCACAAAAATCAACAAAAATTTATCATGCAAACGATAAAAATCGCACAAAAATGAACGAAGAGTAATTAAAACTTAAAAAAATCGAAACTCTAAAAAATCGCACAAAAATGAATGAGGAGTAATTCAAACTAAAAAACATCAAAACTCCAAAAATTATAAGAAATTATAGTAAACACCAAAATCAACAACATAATTACCATCGGTATGAGCAGTTCTACTAACACCGGGAAACTCCGATTCCTCTCGCACGACCACCAAGAGATGAACGCAAACCTCGACGTTTTGGAAAATTCCGATTACCGATCGTCTTCCTTCCCATTGCTAAATTCAAACGAAAAAGATTACTAACGGCGAACTTGAAGAGAGAAATGAAGAAGTTAGGGCAAAGAAGATGAGAAGTTATTGCGAGAGACAAAATGCGGAAGTTCTGAGAGAACGAAGTAGTGGGAAGAAGTTATGAGGAGAGAGAAAATCCGAGGAAATATGAGGAGAGAGAAAATCCGAGGAGAGAGAAAAACTCGGCGCGCCAAAAAACTGAAAAGCGTAATCATTACTATTGTTCCCTCAACTCACGTGATATGGATCGGGTGCACACTAATTAGTGTGCACCGGGTTCATATTAGTTTTTTTATTGTTTAAAACCAAACAAACTAATTTAAATTGGCTAATTTGGCAATCATATTTTTGATGGACTAGACAAATTTTGTTGTTCCTTTTTGGGTTCTTGACAAACAAATTTTGTTATAACTTGCTCTCCTCTAAGGCTAATTAATTTTTAGAAAGAAAAGGAACAATTATGAAACACTCATACTAGTGATCCACCAAAAAAAAAACTACAAGCACAAAAACTTATATACTTTAGGTCGTATAAGTCCTAGAGAAAGGCATAAGCTCTGTGGATTGTTCCTAAACAAGGCCAAAATAAGGAGTTTTATGTTACTATGTAATACTTTAGTACGTTACTACACATTAGTGCCAAACAATAGTTGGTCAACTTTTGTTGCACGTTGAGGACTTGCTCCTCTGCAAAAGGGGCAACAAGCGAGCAAGACGAATAACAGAACGACGACGAGGATTCCGATACCGGCATCCTTCCCAGTCCCTCTCAAATCATGGAAGAAGCCATCCTTACAGGACTGACAGTTGAAGCAAAGAGTGTCGGGGTCATTACTCCATTCGCCGCAGTCTGGGTTATCCGCAAATAATGTGGCGCCATCTGATGGCTTGCTCCATAGTATACTTGGGCTAATGTATGTGAAATTGCACTCTCTGGGCGGCTTGCAACAACCATTCTATAGTGAAAACAACAGATATAACAAGATATCTTAGCTATTGCTCTTAAAATGCAATTGAGGTGTAAAGTTAGCTCAAGATGAAATTAACTCAAAATAAGAGTCAACTTATTAGAAGAGAGTCTATATATATCAGTAAAATTGCTAGTCGTTTGCCACAATTTTTATAAAAAAGAAATCAGAGTATCAATTGAAAAGTATAAATCATCTATAATAGATAGAGTAATGATTTTTCAATATTTATAATCAAAAACCTTTGTGAACATACATTTTTTTAAGGATACAATATCCTGTTAATATAAGAATGTATAATCTGTATATTATCCTGCTGCACGTGCACATTATCCTTAGGAACAATAAATAGCTTGTTTTGTTCATTATGAAATTGTATTAGTTGGAGTTCGGCAAGATGTATAAAGTTCATAGAAGTTTATACTGACAAGTTTGTCAACATAAGTTATTAAAAAAAAAAGGCAAACAGCTCTTTAGTAGATATCAAATCAAAAGAATACAGATCTATGCCTCTTCTACCATTTCACATAAGACGTCTACAAAAAATATCAAGTGAATTACCTGAATAGATGAGAAGTGCGCGGGTTTAGGCTGCTTGTTGGGGTCGCCCTCGTACAGATGATCCAGGAAGGGTGAACAGACCTTGTTGTCAGACATGAGACAGTGCTTTATTTTGAGCCAGTTGTGGTTGACCTTGTCCTGAAACCGCCTAGGGTAGTGATCAGCCACACCACGGCCACCAGTGGTATTGACCAGCAAGAAAACGGAGTAGAGTAAGAGCACTACAAAGAACACATTCACCCAACAACCTATGTAATCGAACAGCTGAACCAAGTTGGTTCTGTCAGTGTTGTCAAGGCAGTCTTCAGCAGCTTGTTCGTCTGAGTCCTCCTTTCTAAGAAAGAACCACAGGACAAGCTGAGCCAAGGTAAACATGAGCAGGAGGGACCCTATCACGACGATGGGCACGCCTAGCTCCCTCTTATTCTGGCACTCACTGCTCGGCTGGTGACACAGCCATGCCCCGAACCAGATCACAGGCAACACCAACAGCAGCCTCACGATGAGTCTTATGTTGGTGCAATTGTGTCTGGATATGTACATATTTGAAGTTTAAATTAGTTTATGAATTCTTGGTGTCCGAATTTTGGTGGATGAAATAGAGAGCATAGATAATGGCCTTGATATAATTCACTAGGGGAGCCACAGATGAGTTGAATCGGCACAGGAAGCTCTTTAACGCTCCATATGATCAGTGATTAATTTAAGCTCAGATGAAGAAGTCATTAGTCAAAATTTTATTAATTGATCAAGTCATTTTCTTTAATAAAAATAGCAAGCCAATCAGACGCTTTGATCAATTGAAAAAAGAGGGAAGTTATGTATATAACAACTTGGAAAGTCCAAAGCAACGGCCCTTGGCCATCACAGCGGGTCACTGGCATTTTATTTAATACTTCAAAAGATTCATTTGTGAAAATGTTGTATTGTGCAACAGAATATCATACGTTGGTGTCTTGATCGATTATAATCGCATAACTTAGGAGAAATTCAGATTTTATATGAATCTTGTATGTTGTATAGCGTCTTGTATCGCCAAACAAACAAGCTAGTAGACTGATAGAGGTGCATATTCATATTATTTTGGTTCATAACAAAGACAGATAACAACATGCGACTTGCAAGTTATACATCATGAATTTACTATCAAATCAACATTGAACATAAAATGATTTTTTGTTCCAAACTATCTAAACTTTTTGGACCTTTGCAGGAAACTACTTTAACTAAAGGAAATTGTCCAACAATGTCTTAAAAGACTTAAAACCACTATTGACAAGTACCAAAATGGTTTTCTTACCAGTTGACCTTGGTTTTCTGATTACTAATAGTCCAATAGTCATGTGTCGGGGACATGACTCGGCTTAATTTCCTTTTTCACCCAATCTCCCCATTTTCTCCATCAGTCATCACCACCACATTACCATCACCTCTCCTCTCCACCCCAACATCACCACCATCACCTCTCCTCTCCATTGAACACCCACCCAAACACCGCATCACTGGCAACTTCACACCAAATAACAACCGATAACCAAGCCCATGCACCCTTAACCTCATCAACCACATAACCCCTTTTTGTTTACATGTGGTTGGGTTGGGTTTTTCAGTTTGTGGGTTGGGAATTCATGATGGTGGTGATTACACCTGGTTATTGGACAGGGTTGCCCAATTGCTAAATGGTTAAGGTCAAATTTATAGGGCTTTTATTGGACAGAGCTTTATTGGACAGAGTCGTTATTGGGCCAACAAAAAACCCAATAATTTTGAAAAATAAAATAGATTTTTTAAATAATATTATATGTTCGGATTCGTAATCATTTATACTCACTTTTGGCTCTCTTTGTTCCTTGTTTTTCTTGCTCGTTTACCGACCTGTCCATTATCGACCCGCTACCCGTTTGGCCCGACCCGCCATCGGCCCTCTATGATGCGACCTTCTTAAGACCCAACCCGCTTCCGACTGACCCGACCCACCCAATAACCAAGTCTAGTGGTGATAATGGTGGTGGTTTTCGTGTGGGGGTGGGCTAGTTGGGTGGTCCTGGTGGTAGATACAGGTGGAGAATAGTTTGCGGTTGTTGAGGGGGTTGAGGTTGATGGGTGGTGGCGATGCAGTTGTGGGAGGGTTGGAGGAGAGAGATCTGGTTGTTGAGGAGGTTGAGGTTGATGGGTAGTGGCGATGCGGTTGCGGGAGGGGGTGGAGGTGGTAACGATAATGGAGGTGAAATTGGGTGAAAAAAACAAAAGGGATGAGTCACATGCCTGACACGTGACTATGATTGACTTGAAAATCGAGGTCAAAGGGATGAAAAAATACCTTGGTACCTGTCAACAATTGTTTTGGGTAGTTAAGGTATTTTGGGACAATTTTTGGTTGTTAAAGTAGTTTCTTGCAAAGTCCCCAAAAATGAGATAGATTGGGACAAAAAAATCCAAAATAAAAAGATAAATGAGTCTTTAAAGGGAACTCAAATTTTGGCACAATACTAGCATGTTAAATGAAATTTAGAGCCGAAACATATTCATTTAAGCTGCGCTAATATGGCAATGCTTGTTTAAATGAGCTAATTGATTATATGATAGGTATTAAGGCATGTTCTTTTAAATTGAAATTTGTTGAATTGAATTGAGTTGAAAGTTTATTAAAATTAAACTGAATTTATCAAAATTAAACTAAATTTATTAAAGTTGCCCTAAATTTATTAAGATCAAACTGAGTTTATAAAGCTAATGATTGAATTTTTTCGAGGAAAATTTCATTGATTGTAGTTAGAAAATAAATTGAATTTTCTTAAACTGAATTTATTAAAGAATAATAGAATTTATTAAACCTACATTGAATTGAATGAAGTTGAATTGAATCATCAAAAATTCAAAACTAAATGAAATATATTCAAATTGAATTGAATTTATTTGGGTAAAATCAAATTGAAAAGAACAAGGTCTAAAAGCAAAGAAAAAGATAAGAGAGTTAAAATTAAGAGAAAATAAGGTTCAAACTCAAGCTCGACCCAAATCAGACCTGTGCATGGGCCGGGTTGGGCCTGTTCACAGGTTTGGCCCGCGGGTTTTGAAGAATGGCAGGCCGCGCCAGGCACGAGCCCATCAGTAGCGTGTCTATCCTTGCCGGGCTTGAAATATGAGAATTCTACCCACAACACGGTGCGGCCCATGGGCCTGATCCGTGCTCTATGTTAATTTTTTTTTTGAATTTTGGCAATTTCAGACTAAAATTAAAAGAGAAGCGATGTTAGGCCTGCGAGGAATTTAGCCGGGCTCGTGCCTTGTCGAGCTTGGGAAAAAATTCATAAAAGCAGCAAGCCCATAGCCGACTTAACGGACAACGGGTTGTGCCGGGTTTCAAGCAGGCTCATGCCAAGCCAAGCTAAAATTGGGCCGGGCTTGAACGACTCTTGTGCCAGCACAACCCACGCCAACCAAATACTAACTAGTCGAGTTAACCCAAACTTGAACTTAACTCATATCATTGATTCATTTCCATCCCTAAGACAGATTTACCGAGAGGGTCCACCTTATACTTGTTGACTATTTGGGGATAAGCGGTGGTCTGACACTAATCGAATAGTCATTGTTGGAACTTAGGAAAGCTTCTGGTGAATCTTTGTAATCCTGCACTCTGCTCACTCTCTTTTAAGGTTCCGTTTTCTAAATTCTAATTATGTCCCTTCGACAATCTTCATGAAGAAGAGCTCCCAACTTTTTGCTTTCGTGCTTCAGGTTCTCCGCTCTCCCATAATTACTTTCATTTATTCATTCTTCAATACATATACTGATATACATGTAACATGATATCATTAGTTACCATTTGTTTGTTGATTTATAATGTTAACACTTCTTTTAACTATGAACTATTTTGTTTGATAATCTACTCTTTCTCTCTATTATACTTATTGCTGTTGGAGATTGTTATTTGGTGCCTTGATTTCTTGGCGAAGAAGAAGAGGAGAATGAGGCTCGATGCTCAGCCCGGACGAGCGAAGCCGAGCTCGGCCACGAGGCAGCAGCCCGGGCGGGCGTGCAGTGGGCCGGGCGGGCGAGTGGGCAGCTCGGGCGGCCGGCTCTTCTCCTTCTATTCTCGCCTTGAAGGCGATTGTCTTGGGAAAAGCTTGCATAGGGGCGGGCTGGGTTGGAGCCCGGGCGGTTGCCCGGCCGGCGGGCGCCGGCCGGCAACTTGCCTCTGTTTCGCGTTTT
Organism: Beta corolliflora; assembly: GCA_947648045.1. NCBI lineage: Eukaryota > Viridiplantae > Streptophyta > Magnoliopsida > Caryophyllales > Amaranthaceae > Beta > Beta corolliflora. The sequence goes on from CANSZD010003689.1 coordinate 244,007, forward strand.
TCGTGATTTTAATCCGGATTTTTCCGGATTTAATGTTTTGGGTTTTGGGTTATTTTGTAACTTTTGGGATGTCATATATAAGGCATCCTAAAGTCTTTTAGAACCCTAAGATTCAAATTAGCCACAAAAGATTACTCTATCTCTCTCCTCCTCTCTCTCTTCTTCTCCATTGTAATTCCTCCATTAGAGAGGCTAAAGAAAACTCCAAGGTTCTTGCTTGTGGATGTAGGTCAAGATTGACCGAACCACGTTAAATCTTTGTCTCTCTTTATTGCTTACCTTTCTCACTTAAAGTTTACAACTTTGCATTTATTGTTGAACTAGGTCCTTGAAATTGCATTTATTGCTAACAATTGGTATCAGAGCTTTAGGTTTGGGAGGTTTCTAGTTGATTTCTTTGAAGAATATGTCAACAATGAAGCTTGATATTGAGAAGTTTGATAGGTTCATCAACTTTGGACTATGGCAAGTGAAGATGAAGGCAATCTTGATTCAAAATGGTGTTCACAAGGCTCTAGAGGGCAAGGTGAAGAAGCCTACTACTTGACCGAAGAGAAATGGGAAGAAGTGGATTTGAAGTTATCGGCTATACAACTTTGCCTCTCGAATGAAGTATTGAGGGAAGTTGCTAAGGAGGATTCCGCGGCGGGTCTATGGTTGAAGTTGGTCTCTTTACATGGCAAAGAGTGTCACCAACCGACTTCTACTCAAGAGTAGATTATATGACCTTCGACTTGAGGAAGGTAATTCTCTTAAGTCTCATATTGATGAGTTTTATTCTATTGTGATGGATCTTCAAAATATTGATGTGACTTTGGATGATGAAGATTTGGCTATTTGGTTGTTGTGTTCATTACCATCTTCATACAAGCATTTTAGGGAAACTATCTTGTATGGTAGAGATGATTTGAGTATTGATGATGTTAGGGATGCTTTGAAACAAAGGGAGTTGATTGATAATCAATTGACATCTAAATCATCAAACTCTAGTGATGGCTTGTTTGTTAGGGGTAGATCAAATGATGTTGCATCTACTAGTCAAGGTGATAATGGTGGTAAGAATAGGTGGCGTTCTAAGTCAAAGAAGCCCAATTCTAATAAGCACAAGACTTGTAATTATTGTCATCTAAAGGGGCACATTAAGTCCGAATGCTATAAGTTGAAAAAGAAGCAATCGGGGGATAGTAAGCCCGGAAAAGGCAAGGAACCCATGAACTCCGCCGATGTAAGCTATGTTGATTTCGATGGCGAAAGTGGAGCTTTGGTTGTTACTCATGATAGGCTCAAGAGCAAGAGTGAATGGATAATGGACTCGGGATGTTCTTTTCATGTGACACCCTACAAAGACATGTTCACCTCATATGAGGAGTATAATGGAGGCACGGTCACCATGGGTAACAATGCAACTTGTAAGGTGATTGGCATAGGGTCCGTGGATATCAAGATGTTTGATGGCACGGTCAGAACATTGTCCAAAGTCCGCCATGTTCCGGAAATGAAGAAGAACTTGATCTCTCTTGGTACTCTTGACAACAATGGGTGTAAGTACATAGCGGAAGGTGGAGTATTGAAGGTTATTAGGGGTGCACTTGTGTTGATGAAGGGTATTAAAAGGGGAAGCTTGTATGTACTACAAGGTTCCATGGTTAGTGGTTCGGCAAATGTCTCCACCGCCACTATGAGTGACGATGATACCAAGCTTTGGCATTTGAGGCTTGGTCATATGGGAGAGCAAGGAATGTCCGAACTTTGCAAGCAAGGATTGCTAGATAATGTGAAGCTAGGCAACCTTGGCTTTTGTGAGCATTGTGTGTTTGGTAAACACAAGCGGGTTAGCTTCAAGCCCGCAATACACAACACCAAAGGACCTCTTGATTACATCCATTCGGATTTGTGGGGTCCCTCTAGGAAGACTTCTTTGGGTGGTTGTAGTTACTTGCTCACAATAATTGATGATTTCTCTAGGAAGGTGTGGTCGTTCTTTCTCAAGCACAAGGATGGTGTGTTTGATGTGTTTCTTCAATGGAAGACTATGATTGAGAAGAAGACCGACAAGAAGATCAAGGTTTTGAGAATTGACAATGGGCTAGAGTTTGTTGAAAAGAAGTTCACTAAGTATTGTCTTGATGAAGGCATTGTTCGTCATAGAACTTGTGTTGGGAGGCCTCAACAAAACGGTGTTGCGGAGAGGATGAATAGGACTCTCCTAGAGAGGGCAAGATGTATGCTCTCCCAAGCCAAGTTGGGGAAGATCGTTTGGGCCGAAGCGGTTGCAACGGCATGCTATTTGGTGAACCGGTCTCCTCACTCCGCCCTTAACTTTAAATCTCCTCAAGAGGTATGGTTCGGAACTCCATGTGATTATTCTAATTTGAAAGTTTTTGGTTGTCCGGCCTACATTCATGTAAATGAGGATAAACTTGAACCTAGAGCTAGAAAATGTGTATTTGTTGGCTATGGTTTGGGGGTTAAGGGATATAGAGTTTGGTGTGAAAAATCTAGGAGGGTAATAACTTCTAGAGATGTTGTGTTTGATGAATCATGTATGATCACTCCAGAGAAGGAGCTTGCTATTTGTAATGATGTAGGTTCATCTCATGACACCGAGGAGAAGGTGGAGCTTGAAAGTGCTTCACATGATGATGCTCTCACTCAAGAGAGGCATGTTGATGGTTCACCACAAACCTAACGCAAGACACTTGCTAGTGAGAGACAAAGAAGACAAATCAAGCCTCTTCAAAGATATGTTGAGGAGTGTGACTATGTGCAATATGCTCTCACCGTGGCAAATGAGGTAGAGACCTTTGATGATCCATGCTCCTACAAGGAAGCAATGTCTCTACCCGATTCAAGCAAGTGGTTGTTGGCGATGAAGCAAGAAATGGAGTCCTTGCACAATAACAATACTTGGGAGTTAGTTGATGCACCTAAGAAGAAGAAGATCGTTGGGTGCAAATGGGTGTATAAGAGAAAAGAGGGTACACCGGATTCGGGAGGTCCCGTCTACAAGGCAAGAGTTGTGGCAAGGGGTTTCACTCAAGTTGAGGGTGTTGATTTTCATGAAGTTTTCTCACCGGTTGTGAAGCACTCGTCCATTAGAGTTTTCCTTGCCTTGGTAGCTATGGAAGACTTGGAGCTACACCAACTTGATGTTAAGACCGCTTTCCTCCATGGGGACTTGGAGGAGGAAATCTACATGAAGCAACCGGAAGGTTTTGAGGTTGAAGGGAAAGAAGAACATGTGTGCCGTTTGGTGAAGTCATTGTATGGGTTGAAGCAATCTCCTAGGCAATGGTATAGGCGATTCGATTCGTTTATGTTGGCTCATGAGTTCACAAGAAGCTCCTATGATAGTTGTGTCTACTACAAAGAGCTAGTATGTGGTTCCTTCATTTACCTTTTGCTTTATGTTGATGATATGTTGGTTGCTTGCAAGCATTTGATTGAGGTCAACAATTTGAAGAAGTTGTTGAGTAGTGAGTTTGATATGAAGAATCTTGGTGAAGCCAAGAAGATACTTGGGATGGAGATTTGGAGAGATCGATCTAAGGGGGCGTTGTACCTTAGCCAAAGGAGGTACATTGGGAAAGTTCTTGAGAGATTCTCAATGAGCAATGCGAAGCCCGTTTCTACTCCTCTCGGTTCTCACTTCAAGCTCTCAAAGGAGCTTTGTCCTCAATCCGAAGAAGAAGAAAGGGTCATGGTTCACATCCCCTACACTAGTGCCGTTGGGAGTGTGATGTATGCCATGGTATGTTCTAGGCCGGACATTGCTCAAGCGGTGAGCATGGTGAGCCGTTATATGTCAAGGCCCGGGAAAGGGCATTGGGAAGCTTTGAAATGGCTTCTAAGGTACTTGAAGGGTACCTCACACATTTGCTTGGAGTTTGGCCAAGATGCAAATGGTGTGATTGGGTATTGTGATTCGGATTATGGTGGAGACTTGGATGATCGGAAATCAACTTCGGGTTATGTGTTTACCTTGGGAGGTACGGCCGTGAGTTGACAATCTTCGCTACAAGATGTTGTAGCTCTTTCAACTACGGAAGCGGAGTTCATGGCAATTACCGAGGCATTCAAGGAGGCAAAGTGGCTCAAAGGTTTGGTTGGGGAGATTAGCTCGTGTTCTAAGGAGGTGTCCGTATTTTGTGATAGCCAAAGTGCCATTCACTTGGCTAAGAACCAAAACACGTTCCATAGAAGAACGAAGCATATTGATGTGAAGTACAACTTCATCCGAAATGTCATTGATAAGAAAGAGTTGACATTGATGAAGATTCGTACCGAGGAGAACCCATCCGACATGTTGACAAAGCCTTTGACAACCACTAAGTTCACTTTGTGTGTGAACTTGGTGGGTCTCTCCTCTTGTTTGTTGTAGGCCCCTATGGGGTAGAGCTTTGGAGTTTGATTAGTGTTTTTGGTGTTATTGGAGGTGTTTGGAGAAATTCAAGTCAAGGTGGAGAATTGTTATTTGGTGCCTTGATTTCTTGGCGGGCGGGCCATGTAGCCCGGGCGGGCCATGTAGCCCGGGCGGGCGAGTAGGCGGCTCGGGCGGGCTGCTCTTCTCCTCCTATTCTGCCTCGAAGGCAGATTGTCTTGGGAAAAGCCTGCACCGGGCGGGCTGGGTTGGAGCCCGGGCGGGCGCCCGGCCGGGCAGCTTGCCCTGTTTCCCGTTTTTCGTGATTTTAATCCGGATTTTTCCGGATTTAATGTTTTGGGTTTTGGGTTATTTTGTAACTTTTAGGATGTCATATATAAGGCATCCTAAAGTCTTTTAGAACCCTAAGATTCAAATTAGCCACAAAAGATTACTCTCTCTCTCTCCTCCTCTCTCTCTTCTTCTCCATTGTAATTCCTCCATTAGAGAGGCTAAAAAAAACTCCAAGGTTCTTGCTTGTGGATGTAGGTCAAGATTGACCGAACCACGTTAAATCTTTGTCTCTCTTTATTGCTTACCTTTCTCACTTAAAGTTTACAACTTTGCATTTATTGTTGAACTTGAAGTTAACTAGCAAACCCTAGGTCCTAGAAATTGCATTTATTGCTAACAGAGATAATTTTAGAAAAAGCTAGAAGATACCTTAAAGGGAAGTAAAATATTTGAGAAGACATCTTCAAATATGAAGAAATTTTTGTTAGAGATATCACATAGTATCTTTAGGATATTATTTGATTTCTCATAGTATATATTATCAAGGTTGTGATCATATCATAATCCTTAGTTATCTTTGATGTATATCTCTATTATTCTTTATGTATCTTTTAGATATTATAGTAACTATAAATAGGTTGTAAACTCTTTCAATACATTTAAGCTTTCTCTCATTCTCTTCTCGTAACCTTATTATGGTATCATGAGCTATTGATCCATTTTTTTCCCCGCTTCCGTTACTACCATGGCTACACCATCAAAACTTTTTGCCGATGCCGACAAATGATGGTGACCATATCAAACTTCCTTCTCAGACAGCTTCAAACCAAAATCACACTTTCGCTCAACTCTTTTGGCACCTCGTATTTCATATACCAAGAGATACCAATTATTTTTTTTTCTCCAAACCCTTTACGGAGAAACAATCCCTTTTCGGCACCCCGTAGTTTGTCTACCAATTGCCAAACATAAATTTCCTTCTCCAAAACCATCATGGAGAACCATAAAATTATCTTTTAAATAACCGTCACCATCATTACATTTTTCTATCTCTCCTCTAATGGTGGTGAAGGAACCCATATATTTTTTCTCCCATACAATTTGCGATACTATATCCAAGATGCAACCACCACTCGTAACACCAACTCTGAGTGCCTAACGCCTTGTCCCACCCTCCAACACTGGGAATCACATTATATCCTTCCCCTCAAAATCTACTCCGTAATTCCTCTCCTTCCCCATTTCTTCAAACCTAGAAAAATAACAAAAAGAAACCGTAAAACTCCACCCCTTTATACATATCACATTTACTCAACCTCTTATGAAACTGTTCCATTATCAGACCACTCCAACTCCTATTCAACTCTTTAAGAACCCTTTATGAAACCGTTCCATCACTTCCATGGTAAAGGAATACTGACTCCTTTCTTAAACTTATCCCAACTGTTTGCTAGCACACTTGCCAATTGCTAAGCAAAAAAAACTCCTTATTGAACTCACTCCATTGAACTCATAAATAAAACAATGGCAGGAGCAATCATTGCCTTGCTATGTCCCAATTACTCTTCAAACCTTTACGAAGACACATCCCCTATATTTTAGATCAATATAATAATGATAGCACGCTTCCATTATCCTCTCTTCTTGCTTATACCACATACAACTCTCGTGGTTACCTACCCGAAACCCCAATATTGTGGTATAAAACTCACATTCCAGAATATTGTTCGCGAACAAGCGTAGCTCATTATCACCCCTTGTTACAATAATAAAAAAACAGAGGTGATAGCCTATGTATATATAATTAGAAAATATGGTATTTCCTAATATATACATAGGCTATCAGGAGGAAGTATATAAGTGTAAGAATTCGAGAGTCTTAGTGGAGAAGAGTAATGAGACATAATGAGAGAATGTCATAGTTGCTCTTAGAGCCCGAGAAAACAAGCTTGCAAATACAAGCTATGTTTTTAGATAATCATATTTAGTACATCAACTAACTAATATATGTATAAACTAATACAATCTAACTAACCATCCTAATTGTAAGGGGAAACATAGCAAAACTAACTAGCAATCTCCAACACCTCTCCAACTAGAAATAGTATTAAAATATATTCCAGTTTGAACTAGAAGTATCAGAACATACATTCCAGTTTAAACAGTAGTGCATATAGTAGAATGACTTGAAGTATAGCTGGAGTAGATGAATAGAGCGAGTAGCCTATACAAGCCACACAATAAAATGTATTCAGTCTTGGGCACATATTGCCCGACTAAAAATGTCGAAAAGGATACGTTCTGGACTTATTTGAATAACTACGTTAATACTCTCCCCTTCCCCTGGCTTATGCTTGGGGATTTTAATGAGATGCTTTCTCCCAACGACAAATTAGGCGGATGCCCTCTGAAACAGAACCAACTTCACCGACTCCCCCTCCTTTTGACTAATTCTCAAGCAATAGACATTCCCTGCTTACAAAAAGCTTTTTCGTGGAGAGGCAACCATAACAACGAGATAATTTACGAACGTTTAGACAGGGCCATCTGTCGTAAAAGTTTCTTCGACTGCTTTGACAATAGCACTATTTTCTATGGTACTTTTACAGTTTCCGATCATGCACCCATCATTTTCTCCACCAATGATGACGAAATCACCAAACCGCCTCCTTTTCGGTTCCAATATTTTTGGACAATAGACAATGACTCGCATAAAATTGTTAAGAAAAATTGGAATGTTCCAATCACAGGCTCGCGTTTCTATCGTATTCAGCAAAAGCTTAATCGCATTAAAACTGAACTTAAAGCTTGGGCTAAAATAAAGTACAAGCACACGTCAAATAAACTACTCCACAATGACGAAAAAATAAAGGAAATACAACACAAACTATGGCTACAACCGTATAATCAAATCCTAATTAAACATATTAATCGTCTCGTTTTGCAAAGAGAAAAACTACTACTTTTTGACCAAAAAGCTTGGGGTCATAATGCAAGGAAAACTTGGTTCACCCAGGGGGATCGCAACTCTAGATTCATCCATAATAGAATGAAGAAAACAATGGCCCACTTGACTATTTTTAGATTAAAAAACGATCTTGGTCAATGGCTTGACCCTCATGACGATCTTACTGCTCTTCTTTCAGATTCTTTTAAGAAACGATTCAAATCTTCACACTCCGCAAATAGACAGATTGATCTGAACTTTATCAACCCTTTCGTGTCCCAACAAGACTCCGATAAACTCCTTGCTCCATTCTCTAACGAAGAAATAAAAAATGCTATCTTTGATATTAATCCGTTAAAAGCCCCAGGTTCCGATGGCTTTTGTGCAAAATTCTACCAAGCTTACTGGCCCATCATACAAAGAGAAGTAACCACTGCTATTCAAAGCTTCTTTTATGGGAAACTCCCTCCTTCACTAAATCATACTCTGATCACTCTTATTCCCAAAAAAGAGGCTCCCGAAACCCCGGATCATCTCCGTCCGATTAGCCTAATCAACACTATTTATAAAGCAATATCAAAAAATTTGGTTAACCGTCTACGACCAATTTTGCAAAAAGAAATAAGCCCCCTACAAAATGCTTTTACTCAAGATCGCTCTATTCATGATAATCTCCTAATAGCTCAAGAAGCTCTTAATACATTCCATAAATCGCAAAATAAGACTGGTTGGTGTGCACTAAAATTAGACATGGAAAAAGCTTATGACATTGAATGGGAAATCCTTTGGAAAACTCTTCGTGCTTTTGGTTTTCCCACCCTATGGATCTCATGGATAAAAGAATGTGTCACAAATGTTTCATACTCAATCAAAATTAATGGCCAGCCTTCACCCTGGTTCCGCCCCTCCAGGGGCCTTCGTCAGGGTGACCCCCTATCGCCCTACCTGTTCATTATCTGCATGGAAGTGCTAATAAGGAAATTGACTATCCAAAGCCAAGTCTCCAATTCAGGCATTGGCTTTAAACTCCTTCCGAGAACTGCTAATATTCCATGTCTCCTCTTTGCGGATGATAGCCTACTCTTTTGCAAAGCTACTACGTCAGCTTGTACCAATCTAAAAAGAGTTATCGATGACTTATGTACCATCTCTGGTCAATTAATTAACTTCCACAAATCATCGATCATCTTCTCCAAAAAGGTCAAACAGCCTCGTAAGGTGGCTTTAGCTAGCCATTTTAACATGCTCCCTAATTCTTCCCTGGGCAGATATCTTGGAGTTTTCTTCAGCTCCCACCATCCTTCTAAAGCAGATCTCGCCCATATTGTCCAAAAAACAGAGCAAAGAATTAATTTGTGGGAATCTGGCTTCCTCTCCAAAGCAGGGAGATTAACTATGATCCAGGCCAACCTCGAGGCCTTACCGGCGCATACATGCGCCTTAACTATGTTGACACCTGGCATTACTACCTCTATTGATTCTCTTCACATGAAGTTTTTCTGGCGTCAAAATAAGGAAAGAAATGCAACCCCACTAATTGCCTGGGATAAAATATGCAGACCAAAATCCCAAGGGGTTTAGGCCTTAGAAAAACTTTGCCAATGAATAAAGCCTTTATTGTAAAACTTGGTTGGAAAATTCTCACTGAACCTAATAATTTTTGGGTCATTTCCGACAAATATCTTCAAAACCAATCGTTTTTTAACTGCAAACCTAAGCCAAATGACTCACCCATTTGGAAAAAAAATTTACTTCAACGCCCATTACTCCATAAAGGCATTCGTTGGAAAATCGGAGATGGTTCTCAAATTCTTTTTTGGCTCCATAACTGGTGCCTAGAGGAAAACTTAATGACCATCTTAAAGTTAAATGAAAACCAGGTTGATGTTAACCTGCTTTTAAAAGATTTCATTTTACCAGATAAATCTTGGGATCTTCTCAAATTAAAAACTCTTCTCCCTGACCATATCATCAAATGCATCCAAGGCATTCCTTTACCGTCTGCCTCCCTCTCTGATGAACCTATTTGGGGCCCTAGTCCTTCATGACTATTCACAGTTAAATCCGCTACTTGGTTGGCTCATAACCTCCCACCTAGCAAGGAAAAATGGCCTCACCGTTGGATTTGGAATCTCGATATCCCGCCAAAGCTAAAGATTTTTCTATGGCAGATCTGCCATAATAGTCTCGGGGTTCGTGCAACCCTTGCAAAAAGAAATATATCCCTTTTAGTCATTGCGCCCTTTGTGCCACCCAGGAGGAATCCATAGATCATATCTTTGGACATTGTTCCAAGCTCCTCCCCATTTGGCAGCTTAAAGAACTTAATGATTGGTTGCCCCATTCCTTAACTAGTGCCACCTTTTTAGATACTTTTTCTAATATTAAAAAGAATAAAAGCTACGCTTCTAAATTTATCTTCCTAATTTGGAGTATTTGGAAAGAAAGAAACAATATCATCTTTCACAACGACTCGCTTAATATTCATAGGATTCTTCATAAAGAAAAATTTCTTTTCTCAGAATGGAGTCTTAGGAATGCAGTTGATTACTGCAATTCCTCTAGCTCCCCGTTTTCCCTCTCTCCTCTCCATCCCTCCATTCCTAAGTAATACCCCTCTTCAATCTTGGTGGCTTGGGAGGCTCCATCATCTCCATTTTTCAAACTCAACTTCGACAGTTCTGTTCGTGATTCTTCAGCAGCAACATGTTTTATCATCGAGATTCTCGACACCAACCTAGTCAAAGCCGCGGCCTTAAACCTTGGTACATCTTCGGTCTCGGTGGCGAAGCTACATCCCTTCAAAGATGGAGCCGGGCTAGCTATTCAAAATGCTATTACTCATCTCCACATCGAAGGAGATAACCTCATGGTTATCAACTCCATCAAAGGCATATGGTTCCCCCTTGGCAGATCGCCCACGTCATTCAGGATATACAGGCTTCTCTCCGCTCCTTTTCTTCTTGGACATTCGACATGTCTATCGGGAAGCAAACAAAGCAGCAGATTGGATTGCCACTGTTGGTCACCTCATAGATTCTGATTTTTGTATTGAAAATTGTACTCATCCAGCTCTTTATTCAATCCTTGTAAACGATAAGGTTGGAGCTCCCCTCGTGCGGAGGGTATCCTAACCTTCTTTTTCCTTACCTTTAAAAAAAAAAAAAGAGAGTAGCATATACTGCTACTAGGAGAGCTGATATACACATAACGGTTAGGGGCACCATTTGCCCATAACCGGTTCCCCCCTCTCTATTTGGCTCTCTTCTCTCTCTTTGGGCCCCTTCTCTCTCTTGTTGATATAAGCTAATTTTATTGAACTTATTTTACTAATTTTTTTAATAAAATTCTAGAGTATTATAAAATTATAAATTATAAGCAAATTAATTTTTTATATCTTTTTATTTGGAATCTAGTTGATATATTAGATGACTAGTATATCATATCTTGACACCATTTAATCATATCAATTGACTATTATATCATATCTTGACTTTCTCCTGCTACTAGATGTCCAAAAGTAGTCATTAACCACTTGTAGAATCAAGTTTATGATACTCCCTCCGCTTTTTTTATTTGCTACAATGTTGCTTTGAGAATGAAGCCACTAACTTTGACTGATAATTTTGATTATTTTATAAGTAAAAATATAGTCATGTGTGGTCTTGTTAGATTCGTCTCGACTTGTAGATTCATAATATCAAATTTTTATAATTTTTACTCAAACGAAATAAGAGATATTAAGAGTTAAATAATGCCTTGAAAACCGTGCACAACAATGTAGCAAAAAAAAGCAGAGGTAGTAGTTATGTTCATCGGGATAAGTGCCCATTAGCAATTAGAAAACCCTTAAGTTTTTGTGGGTTTTGAGGGTTTTAACTGAGAATTTTATGGAAAATCAATCTACCAAATACAGACCCAATGGTAGGGGTGGTGGATTTGTGGTTGTGTTTAGTGAAGGAGAGGTGACCATAGAGAGTGAAGGTTGGAATGGAGGGAGGGTGGTTTGAGGGAACATAGTTATGGAGGAAGGGGGAGAAACTAACTAGGGTCAATTATGATTAATTAACATAATTGGAGATTAATGACTAACGGAGTTAGACTTATGTCAGTTACTATAAAGGTATTGTGATGTATTTATATCAAACTCACGGGTATATGATGATTTTTTAAAAAGTGAAGGGATATTTTGGTGAAAAAGTCGCTCATGGGTATTTGGTAAAAGAACGATAAATTTTTTGCAATGAGAAATCAAAAGAAGCAAATAGTTCAACAAGAATTTGTAGAAATCACGCAACAAAACGTAGGCGAAAGAAAATGAATGAAGAAATTGATTGAAGATACTTTTATATATATATATATATATAGGATAAGGCCAAGGATCTGGGGAATTTTAATAAGTAAATTTAAAACTTAAAACAGAAAGCATAAAGTAAAGTAAGGCGGTTGAACCGGCCATTGGTTTTACAGATAAGACTTACAGAGAGTCTTGAATGAAACTGAAACTTAAAGAGTGTTACAATTTTATGTGAGAGAAAGAGAGGGAGAGAGAGAGATTTTTAGAGGAGCTTGTATTGCTGTGTTATGCTCTGTCTTCTGCTGAAGGAGAAGCCTCAATTTATAGGCAGGGATGAGTAATGTTGTCATGTCGAAGAGCTGTTGATGATCAATCTGTCTTCTGCTTTACACTGTTCACTGTTTTGTCTTTTGATGCTTTTACTGTTGATGAATAGTAATGCTTTACACTGTTTGACTGCTTTTGACTTTTTGCTGTTGATGCAAAATTTTGTCCGTTGTTGTGGTGTCTTTGATGAAGCTTGGAGAAAGTGAAATAATCATTTTTTTTTTAAGTCTGGAAACCAGCATGGAAACCAGTATTTTCTCCATCGTCACAGACCCACGGATCCGTTTGAGATATATGGTGGGAAGAAATTTGAGCAAAATGAATCTTACCTTCATCGGATAAATATTTTCCTTCGAAGATATCAGATAAATACTGAGAGGAAGATTCTGTATGTTGTATGCTCGTAAGAAAGTATTTGTTAAAGGAGTGGGGGAAAACAACAGTTGTATTGCCATAATGAATAATGGTAATTGGAAACGAATGGTGGTTTTGATGATGATTGATAATATGCGTCAAATTTCCCGAAATGGAAGCAAGCCCTTGAGCTCTTGCTTGGGCGGGGTTCTTTTGTGAAGGAATAAGGCGAGGGATACAAGCTTGGGTATTTAAGAAAATTAAGTAATGGGCTGGTCTTATTTTTCACTTATCCATTTCAATATTAGCACAAATAGCTTCAATATAAGTCCATTCATGCCATCTGAAGGAGTGTATAGTAGAAAAGATATATTGTTGGTATTTTGTGAATTCCTGGAAAATAGGGGCTCGTGGTATTGGCACATCATAGAATTTTCTTACCAACCCATAACGCCATGTGAGGAAGTAAGGATCACTCTTTTGAAGATCATTGGGATAGAGAAAAAAATCCTTTATCGAAGAAACCGAGATAGTCCCCAAAGATGCCATAGATAGCGGCGAAAAATAGCGTGTTTTGTGAGGAATTCGGTAAAATTTTGATTGAATTTTGCTAATTTGGCTTTGTTGAGAATTATTAGCTGTATTTCGGTTGGTAGTCAGTTAATATTTTTGTGAAGTTTCCTGGGAAAGGATAAGTGCTTTTTTGGATGAATATTGCGAGTGGACCAATGTATATGAGGTGAGGGTATGAAGTGGGAATTATTTCTCAAGGTGGAAGGTATATTGTGGGATAATTTGGGAAAACTTTGAAGGTGATATTTAGGGAGTTGTCTCCATTTTTTAGAAGTCTTTGGGCTTCTCATCTTGGAGGTTGTTGTAAAAGTCCCCGCAAAAGTTAGATAATCAGGAAGAGAGTTGTTTTCTCCTCGGGTAAACTTATTGTTAAAAATCAAAGAGGCATAAAAGTTTTTGCCGTTTAGTAAAGTTTTAGTAAAGTTTTGCTCATCCTTTTGAGCATCTTTGTGATGAAATAAATCAGACTGGAAAATGGTAATACAAAGAAAGATTGATAAAACCTTTTGTTTTACAAATGAGTATTCTAACTTAGTATCATTTAAATGCTCTGAGGCGAATCTGGTAATGTAATTCTTACTACTGTCGACTTGTTTTAAAATGCTCATGTATCCCTTGTCACTGGCATCTGTTTCCAAAATTTTAGGTGGGTCAGGGTTTGCTAAACTAAGGCATGGGATTTGTAAGACATAATTTAAACTACCAAGAAACCTCTGTAGTTGAGTTTTGTCCAAGATTTTATCAGAAAACTTACTAGTGAATTGGAGAGACCTATCAATAGGGGTAATAGTGCCACATGACACAATCTGGCCTAGGAATCTAATTTCAGTTTGAAATAAGGAAATCTTTTTTGCTGAAATAACAAGACCATTCTTTTTAATTAGATAGAAAAAAGTCTTGAGGTTTTTAAAGTGCTGATCAATCGTGCTTGAGTAAACTAGCACGTCATCAATGTAAACAATGCAAAAGTCTGAATAGGGGTTGAAGATATCGTTCATAATCCTCTGGTATTCAGAGGGAGCATTCTTAAGGCCGAAAGGCAAAACATTCCATTCATATTGGCCAAAAGGAACAGTAAAGGCCGTTTTATAACGATGTTGTGGCTTGATCTATATTTGCCAGAAACCTGACTTCATATCGAATTTTGAGAAGATATAGGCATGGTGTAATTTTTGCATCAGATCTTTTTTATTGGGTATTGGGTAACGGATCCAACGAAGGGCATCGTTAAGAGGCTTGTAATTTATGACTAGCCTAGGCGTGCTACGTTCAATCTCAGAGGCTTTATTGATGTAAAATGCCGCATAGCTCCAAGGGGAACGGGATTTGGAAATTAAGCCTTTGCTTTCGAGAAATCTAATTTCTTCTCGACAATGGCGTTCTAAGTCAGCATTCATTTGGGTTGGTCGAGCTTTGTTAGGGATATTTTTTTCATCAAAATCAGGCTCATAAGGTAAGTCGACCATGTGTTGCTTTCTATTCCGGTAAGGCATTGGGCGGCTCGGAGCAAACTTCGCTTTCGAGGAGATTTTGGAAGTCGGTTATCGAGTTTTTAGAATACTACTTTGTAATTGTTCCTCAATTTTTTGTAAATGGATTTTCTGTTTTAGATCATGCACGTCACTCTGTTTTCGATTGATAAGAGAGTTTATCTCACTGTTATAAATGGAGCTTGCCTTTATAATGTTGAGATTTCTAGTCTTGGGTTTTTCTAAGAAAAGGAAGTCAAGCTTTTTATTTTTAATTTTGAAGGATATTCCATCATAATTGACACTGTAAGGAGTTATGAGATTTATGAAGGGTGTTCCCAAGATTACTGAATGGTGCATATTTGTAACGAGGACAAAATGGCTTTTTAGAGAGAGGCCTTGATTCAAAATGTTGGCATCTGTTTTTCCCTCTATATGCATTTTGGTGTTGTTAGCGTAACTAAGTTTTTCCAAGGTTTTTTTGGTGAAAGCGTTTTTGGGACGAGACTGGGTTTAATGCAATTTAAATCGCTCCCAGTATCGAACAAAGCTATAGTATTGATTTTGAAGTCACTCGGAGAACTCAAGTGTGATTTTTTATGTAATACTTTCCTAGAACCGATTTCTTTTAAAACAAAAAAGGAAATCATCTCGGGACTTTGGGAAATCGTTAGGATCACTTTCACTAGGGATATCTGGGACTATATGAGAAGACAAAAGCTGGATAATGGCTGAGTCTTGTTGTTGCTTGGTCTTAAGGTCTTTTATATCGGTTTTAATGGATTTAACTTCAGCCTGAAGGTCCTGTATGGTTCTTTCTGGCTTCTTTCTAGAGCTTCTCTTTTCTAAAATAGAAGTGAGGTTGTAAGGTTCAGTGCTTGAAGAAGAAGAGTTAAGGTCCTTTTCTTTAGGACTTTCTTCGAGGGATTTACGAAGACGTTCAAGGTATTGTTTTTGAAGAGCAGGATTATTAATGTCCTGGATAACATCTAATATGAGGTTTTGTTCAATGGTGAGGACGTTTAGGGTAAAATCCTCATCATTAGCTGAAGAGGAGGAATCTATATCATCATCCTGAGGGCCATAATTCTCAGCTGAATTATCAGTTTCCTCATCAGAAGACTCTATTAAAAAAGCTGAAATCTTTCATAGAGTTTCATTATCTAGATCGAGGTTTTGGATTTTATTAGACATTCTACAAAATCTAGCCGTGTGACCCTTTTTGCCACACTTAAAACAAGTTATGTTTTTAAGGTCAGGTTTTGTAGTGGTCTGTTGGTGTTTCCTATGGGGCTTCCATTTTCACTGTTCAAATGGTTTTCTATGGAAGACTTTCTCAACCTTCTTATAGAACCTTCGTGCTCTATAGGGCTTTTGGTAATGGGTTGTTTTGTTACAGTTCCCTTTACAAGTGCTAGTCTGAGGGGAAGAAACATCAAATTGTTGACAGAAAAAACCTAATTCCTTTTTAGTCTCTTTTAACTCTCTTTTTAGGTGTTTTTGGAGCTTCAAACCTTGACATATTTGAAGGCCTTGTTTAGAGGTTACACTAACCAACTCACCGTAGGTTATCCTATCGTAAGGGATAATATGTTCGCCAAAATCCTCACGGATTCGGTTTCTGACCTTTTCCCCTAATATGGTTGGAAGACCAGCTAAGAATTTTTCTTTCCAAAAGGGTTGATTAGAATCTTCTCTAAGCATAACCTCGGTTAAGAAAGTATTTTTGTACCACCGGAAATCACTAAGTTTTTTGCATCTTAGGTTAGACAAAAGATCTGCATTTTTGTCTCTGAGATGGGAGGAATCTCCAATAAAGTGAAGTGATAAGGTAAATATGAGGGTTGAGACAGAATCTTGAATTGGTTCTCCATTTAGGTTAAGTATGGGAACCCCATCTTCAGTTGTCTGAATTGCATTCAAGATGTCTATCTGTTGTTCTTTGGTGAGATAGAAATCCCACCATCCTTTTAGTTGGCCGAGAAGCCCGCAATAAGGAGTTCCAGCAAGTTTTATCTCGATGTACCGATTGGGTTTTGTAAGCATTTGAAGCCATTGTCATTTCTTTGTAAAAGGTTTAAGATCTGGTGTTCACTCATACCGTCTATATTTCATTCATATATAGAGGAGGCATTATATTTTGGTTGAACAATTGTGTTAGGCTGGCTACCTATTTTGGATTCATTAGTCCTTATTGGAATAATATCAAGAGGATCAGAATTTTGCCAAACAAGTTTGGCTAATTCAGGTGTTTTAGGGCTAGTTTCCGGATCAGTGTTGTCACTTAAATCTAGGACACAAGCAGTGTTATTCTGGACTGTTTCTTCCTCAACTATTTTTGAAGTAGAAGGTTCAACCCTACTAATTTGGTCTCTAATAGCTTGAAGAAATTCGAGTCTTTGAAGTCGTAACTTCCTTTTGAGCCTTTTGTGAAATCCGATAAGGTTTAAAAATTGGATTTCGGAGGCTTTTTTCTAAAGGTGTGGAGACTAGACTTGTCTCTGCTTTAAGGCTTTGTTTCTCAATTCTAGAAAGTTGTTTTCCTAGGGTGTGAAGACTGATATTAGTAAAATTGTTTTGCAAGACAATGTTTTAAAGGTTTGTTGTGGCTTCTTCCTGTGGTTTTTTAAGAGGAGAGGCCTCTACCTTGTTATCTCCTACGGGGAAGTTAATTTGTCGTAAAGGAGGATGGTCGGTTTGAACGGAGCCATCCGGAGTCTCCCATACTGGTGTTCTTCTATTGGTGTTGATAGGTTCTATGGTTTTAAAGGGGTAATCAATGTTATTGTCGAACTATATAGTTCGAACCAATCAAAGAAAAGAATATGGGTTTTATGTTTTTCAACAAAGCCGTAATAGCTTTCTTGGATCTTTTTCGTATTTCAAGAAAGTGCTCGAAGAACCATTTTCGCTTCGAGAGGTTATGTGGTGCATAAAAGTCTTTGCGAACCAAGTCTTTATTGATCTTAAAATCCTTTTCAAGGACGTTAAGCTCATTGTTTATATTCTCAATTATAACCGAGGCCGAGGGTGAGTCCGGAGGAGACCGGTCTTCAGCATAAACCGGGTGTGGGACTTGGGTTCTATATTCAACATTTTGAATGGAAGGCGAAGGTAAATGCGAGGTAGAATACCTTGGTCTTTCGGGTAATTGGTTCTAGGACAGTCGATTTGTCGTTTATAGTGCATGTTATTTTCTGAAGGAAGACGAGAAATTCTTCCTAGGTTTTCAACAGAGGAATGGTCGGAATACCTAGAGCTAGTGCTTCTATTAAAGCTAAGCTTAACACTACCATCGCAGTATTGTATGACACGTTCAAGGTCGGTATTAGGTTCCGGGAAGAGCCGGTGATTGCACTTCGGGTTCAGGCGGCTCCTCAAGGAACCAATCTTCAGGAAGACTGACATCGTTCCATTGTATTGGTCTAGGAATTCTTATGTTGGATCTAGAAAGGTCGGTTTGGAGGAGAAGGGTTTCTCCTTTTTTACTGTGTTGTATATTTCCAGTATTAAAAGCAGACATCATGGCTTTATAATGGATTTTATAAATCAAAGCTACTTTGGAATAGAACCATCAAACATTTTATAGTTATGAGTTTTAATTTGTAAAAGTAAAGATGATAAGATATTCTTATCACTTAAAGAAACACTCGAAATTTGGATAACAATCAAAAGAGATCGGACCCATGCATAAACTTGACTCTATAGTTCCTAGTAAGGAATCATTAAAGTCTTTAAATCGTCCATCTCTAAGGGCAACAAGAACGAAGAATTTAATCCTTCTTTTGTAAGAGGTTTTAAGCCAACTTGAACCAACCCTATATGGATGTAACGATAACCTTTATCGACATGTTTTTTCAAAGTACTAGATGAAAATAATTTTATAGTATCAATAGGTTTTGTTAAATGGATATCTCGTTCTTGGGTTTTGATTACATAATCAGTTTTAAAAATACTATACTTTTTCATTTTATAGATCTGATCTTTATTAACTTTGGGTATCTCCCAATTGTCAATGTTTTGCTCGAGGTTTTCTATAGTAAAGGTTTCATTTTTAACCAGCCATCGGCTTTACCACTACTACCACGAGAAGAGGATGGAGTTCCTTTGTTCCAAAGAGAACTCATACTTCGAACCGTAACTTAAACCGAAATTAAACCGAGAAAATGCCCTATAACCTACCCGCCATCCCGGTATCCCTGGTATCGAGCCATGGGGTGTAGTTATATTTGTTCTATATAAAACTTGTTCTTCCGATTTCGGCACTTTCCAGTCTTCAAACTTGTTTATGTCCTATTTGTTACCCCCGCTTGTTTTAACGTTTGTAGAGGCGGTAAGTCCCGTGTGAGACAGTCAGACCATAAGGCTACAGTTACCTAAACGGCGGGTAGGTTATAGGGCATTTTCTGGTTTAATTTCTGGTTTAAGTTCTGGTTCAAAAGTATGAGTTCTCCTTGGAACAAAGGAACTCCATCCTCTTCTCGTGGTAGTAGTGGTAAAGCCAGTAAACTGGTTAAAAATGAAACCTTTACTATAGAAAACCTCGAGCAAAACATTGACAATAACATTGATTACCCCTTTAAAACTATAGAACCTATCAACACCAATAGAAGAACACCCGTATGGGAGACTCCAGATGGCTCCGTTCAAACTGACCATCCTCCTTTACGACAAATTAACTTCCCCGTAGGAGATAACAAGGTAGAGGCCTCTCCTCTTAAAAAACCACAGGAAGAAGCCACAACAAACCTTTAAAACATTGTCCTGCAAAACAATTTTACTAATATCAGTCTTCACACCCTAGGAAAACAACTTTCTAGAATTGAGAAACAAAGCCTTAAAGCAGAGACAAGTCTAGTCTCCACACCTTTAGAAAAAAGCCTCCGAAATCCAATTTTTAAACCTTATCAGATTTCACAAAAGGCTCAAAAGGAATTTACGACTTCAAAGACTGCATTTCTTCAAGCTATTAGAGACCAAATTAGCAGGGTTGAGCCTTCTACTTCAAAAATAGTTGAGGAAGAAACAGTCCAGAATAACACTGCTTGTGTCCTAGATTTAAGTGACAACATTGATCCGGAAACTAGCCCTAAAACACATGAATTAGCCAAACTTGTTTGGCAAAATTCTGATCCTCTTGATATTATTCCAATAAGGACTAATGAATCCCAAATAGGTAGCCAGCCTAACACAATTGTTCAACCAAAATATAATGCCTCCTCTATATATGAATGGAATATAGACGTATGAGTGAACACCGAGATCTTAAACCTTTTACAAAGAAATGACAATGGCTTCAAATGCTTACAAAACCCAATCCGGTACATCGATAAAACGTAGCGGAACTCCTTATTGCAGAGCTCTCTCGGCCAACTAAAAGGATGGTGGGATTTCTATCTCACCAAAGAACAACAAGATAGACATCTTGAATGCAATTCGGATTAACCGAAGATGGGGTTCCCATACTTAACCTAAATGGAGAACCAATTCAAGATTCTGTCTCAACCCTCATATTTACCTTATCACTTCACTTCATTGGAGATTCCTCCCATCTCAGAGACAAAAATGCAGATCTTTTGTCTAACCTAAGATGCAAAAAACTTAGTGATTTCCAATGGTACAAAAATACTTTCCTAACCAGGGTTATGCTTAGAGAAGATTCTAATCAACCTTTTTGGAAAGAAAAATTCTTAGCTGGTCTTCCAACCATATTAGGGGAAAAGGTCAGAAACCGAATCCGTGAGGATTTTGGCGAACATATTATCCCTTACGATAGGATAACCTACGGTGAGTTGGTTAGTGTAACCTCTAAACAAGGCCTTCAAATATGTCAAGATTTGAAGCTCCAAAAACACCTAAAAAGAGAGTTAAAAGAGACTAAAAAGGAATTAGGTTCCTTCTGTCAACAATTTGATGTCTCTTCCCCTCAGACTAGCACTTGTAAAGGGAACTGTAACAAAACAACCCATTACCAAAAGCCCTATAGAGCACGAAGGTTCTATAAGAAGGTTGAGAAAGTCTTCCATAGAAAACCATTTGAACAGCGAAAATGGAAGCCCCATAGGAAACACCAACAGACCACTACAAAACCTGACCTTAAAAACATAACTTGTTTTAAGTGTGGCAAAAAGGGTCACACGGCTAGATTTTATAGAATGTCTAATAAAATCCAAAACCTCGATCTAGATAATGAAACTCTAGGAAAGATTTCGACTCTTTTAATAGAGTCTTCGATGAGGAAACCGATAATTCAATGAGAATTATGGCCCTCGGGATGATGATATAGATTCCTCCTCTTCGCCTAATGATGAGGATTCTACCCTAAATGTCCTCACCATTGAACAAAACCTCATATTAGATGTTATCCAGACATTAATAATCCTCGCTCTTCAAAAACAATACCTTGAACGTCTTCGTAAATCCCTCGAAGAAAGTCCTAAAGAAAAGGACCTTAACCCTTCTTCTTCAAGCACCGAACCTTACAACCTCACTTCTATTTTAGAAAAGAGAAGCTCTAGAAAGAAGCCGTAAAAGAACCACACAGACCTTCAAAGTGAAGTTAAATCCATTAAAACCGATATAAAAGACCTTAAGACCAAGCAACAACAAGACTCGGCCATTATTCAGCTTTTGTCTTCTCATATAGTCCCGTATA
Source organism: Beta corolliflora (assembly GCA_947648045.1). Classification (NCBI taxonomy): domain Eukaryota; kingdom Viridiplantae; phylum Streptophyta; class Magnoliopsida; order Caryophyllales; family Amaranthaceae; genus Beta; species Beta corolliflora. Next base: position 265,283 of record CANSZD010003689.1, read on the forward strand.
TCCCTAGTGAAAGTGATCCCGACGATATCCCAAAAGTCCCAGATGATTTCCTTTTTGTTTTAAATGAAATCAGTTCTAGGAAGTATTACATAAAAATCCCACTTGAGTTCTCCAGTGACTTCAAAATCAATACTATAGCTTTGTTCGATACCGGAGCAGATTTAAATTGCATTAAATCCAGTCTCGTCCCAAAACGCTTTCACCAAAAAACCTTGGAAAAACTTAGTTCTGCTAACAACACCAAAATGCATATAGAAGGAAAAACAGATGCCAACATTTTGAATCAAGGCCTCTCTCTAAAAAGCCATTTTGTCCTCGTTACAAATATGCACCATTTAGTAATCTTGGGAACACCCTTCATAAATCTCATAACTCCTTACAGTGTCAATTATGATGGAATATCCTTCAAAACTAAAAATAAAAAGCTTGACTTCTTTTTCTTAGAAAAACCCAAGACTAGAAATCTCAACATTATAAAGGCAAGTTCCATTTATAACAAAGTGAGATAAACTCTCTTATCAATCGAAAACAGAGTGACGTGCATGATCTAAAACAAAAATCCATTTACAAAAAATTGAGGAACAATTACAAAGTAGTATTCTAAAAACTCGGATAATCGACTTCCAAAATCTCCTCGAAAGCGAAGTTTGCTCCCGAGCCGCCCAATGCCTTCCGGAATAGAAAGCAACACATGGTCGACTTACCTTATGAGCCTGATTTTGATGAAAAAAATATCCCTACCAAAGCTCGACCAACCCAAATGAATGCTGACTTAGAACACCAATGTCGAGAAGAAATTAGATTTCTCGAAAGCAAAGGCTTAATTTCCAAATCCCGTTCCCCTTGGAGCTGTGCGGCATTTTACGTCAATAAAGCCTCCCGAGATTGAACGTGGCACGCCTAGGCTTGTCATAAATTACGAGCCTCTTAACGATGCCCTTCGTTGGGTCCGTTACCCAATACCCAATAAAAAAGATCTGATGCAAAAATTACACCATGCCTATATCTTCTCAAAATTCGATATGAAGTCAGGTTTCTGGCAAATACAGATCAAGCCACAACATCGTTATAAAACGGCATTTACTGTTCCTTTTGGCCAATATGAATGGAATGTTATGCCTTTCGGCCTGAAGAATGCTCCCTCTGAATGCCAGAGGATTATGAACGATATCTTCAACCCCTATTCAGACTTTTGCATTGTTTACATTGATGATGTGCTAGTTTACTCAAGCACGATTGATCAAGCACTTTAAAAACCTCAAGACTTTTTCTATCTAATTAAAAAGAATGGTCTTGTTATTTCAAAGAAAAAGATTTCCTTATTTCAAACCGAAATTAGATTCCTAGGCCGATTGTGTCATGTGGCACTATTACCCCTATTGATAGGTCTCTCCAATTCACTAGTAAGTTTCCCGATAAAATCTTGGACAAAACTCAACTACAAGAGGTTTCTTGGTAGTTTAAACTATGTCTTAGACTTTATCCAAAACCTCGCAGAATTGCGAAACCTCTCCATGATAGACTAAAGAAAAACCCACCGCCTTGGTCTGATCTCCATACCCAGCCGTTAAGACTATAAAAACTCGTGTCTTAGAAATCCCTTGCCTTAGTTTAGCAAACCCTGACCTACCTAAAATTGTTGAGACAGACGCCAGTGACAAGGGTTATGGAGGTATCCTAAAACAGGTCGACAATGGTAAGGAACACATTATCAGATTCACCTCTGGACATTGGAATGATACCCGACTAAAATACTCTACTATAAAGCAGAAGTATTATCCATTGTTCTCTCGTATTACAAAATTCCAATCGATTTACTAAATAAAAAATTCTTATTACGTGTTGATTGTCAAGCTGCAAAAGCTGTTTTAAAAAAGGATGTCCAAAATATTGCTGTAAAACATGTTTTTGCTAGATGGCAGTCTATCTTAAGCATTTTTGAATTTGATATTGAGCATATAAAAGGAGAAGAGAATTCTATCCCTGACTTCTTAACCCGTGAATTTCTTACAGAAATGCCTAGAAAGACAAAAGATAAAGAGAAGTCCCGACCTCCTCCAGAAAAAACCATATGCACCACACAAAAACCCATTAAGACTTGGTACGATGCAGTTCAGAATAATGAGAGTGAAACCTCTTCTATTGATAGAACACAGGAAGTTCAGGAATGGCTTCTTTCCATCTCTGAGCATCCTTCGTCCATCCTAAAACACCCCCAGCTCATCCAAGCTTTCCAAAGCTCTATGCAAAACCAAGGAAGCACAAGCAAAGCAGCAACGGAAGGTAAAAAATATTAGTATCATTTCAAAACCCGAGGAAGGAGAATCTTCCCAAAAAACCCTTCCTCAAAAACAGCTTTATAAAACTGATAGCTCTCAAGTTGTGCTTGCACAGCCTAAGAAAAACGAGACTTCAGAATATTTTGTTAAAACTGCCTCACAGAATATCATAACAATTGAACAAGGATATCATGATAAAGATCCTTATGTCTCCATACAAAAAATCTTTGGGAAAACTGGTTCTATAAGCCTTGGGACCGTACTAAAACTGCAGAATACTACCAGACAATCCTTAAGGTGACCGGCTCCGCTGAATTCAAACATTTCTTTTATAAAAATGAGCAAGCTGAGCCCTCTTATTCAACCATTAAAATTCTAAAGGTTCTTAGTCCTCAAGACTGGAATCAAGACCTGTCGAAACACAAAGCCTTCCCCATTAGCTTCAATAACACTTTCCCACATTGTAAAACCTTTAATTATTGGGATTACCAACAGGCGTGGTTCTCCACTTTTCTAATACAAAATAATAGGCTATCTCATTCATGGCTTATCTACTTTAACACTAAAACGATACAGCCAGAAAAATTGCCATCTTGGTTTGCCCAATGGTGGAAGTTCTACGGCTCTTCTAGTGAAATCCTTCACCCTGACATTACAAAAAGGTATGATACCTTTCGAACCCAGTACAAACCTTCAGATATAGAAAGGCGTTTTCCAGCCTTATGTTTGTTTTCAATGAAGTTTTATCTTCCTTGGGTTTGTCAATGGTTCCTCGATATAAACCAGGAACAAGGGGGCGTGGTCCTCCAAAGAAAATTTAAAATCAGATGGTGGTCGAACTTCAATACACCACCATCTATTCTTGAACCAGCCATCAAAGCATGGTTGAAGAAAAACTGTAGCACATGTACAATGACTACAGGGCCGGAACAATCTCAGTTTCTTGCCCGAAAATCACAGGCAAATTCTTTGCTTGCATCAGCTAAAACCCCGGAAGATTATGCTCGGATCCTACGACAGCTAGCTAATAGTATGTCTGAATCTTCTATTACTTCGGAACATGAGTCCACATCAGACTCCTCCATCCACCTCAGTGATGATGAAGAAGATGCTGGTTTCCATACTTTAAAAAAAAAAATGATTATTTCACTATCTCCAAGCTTCATCAAAGACACCGCAACAACGGACAAAATTCTGCATCAACAGCAAAAAGTCAAAAGCAGTCAAACAGTGTAAAGCATTACTATTCATCAACAGTAAAAGCTTCAAAAGACAAAACAGTTGAACGTTGTAAAGCGTAAGACAGATTGATCATCAACGACTCTTCGACATGACAAGATTACTCATCCCTCGCCTATAAATTGAGGCTTCTCCTTCATAGGCGAGCATAACACAAAGCAATACAAGCTCCTCTAAAAATCTCTCTCTCTCCCTCTCTTTCTCTCACTCTCACATAAAATTGTAACACTCTTTAAGTTTCAGTTTCATTCAAGACTCTCTGTAAGTCTTATCTGTAAAACCAATGGCCGGTTCAACCGCCTTACTTTACTTTATGCTTTCTGTTTTAAGTTTTAAATTTACTTATTAAAATTCCCCAGATCCTTGGCCTTATCCTGGTGTGTGTGTATATATATATATATATATATATATATATATATATATATATATATATATATATATATATATATATATATATATATATATATATATATATATATATATATATATATATATATATATATATATATATATAAAGCAAAAGAAAAAAAAATTCACTATGTTAACTAAGAACAATGATATTTAATAGTACTAAAACACCATAATGTTTAGCAAAAAAAAAAAACATGAATAATAGATTAAGAGTTAAAACTATAAATTTGTTTTGCATAAATCATGCTTGCTTCCGTTATACAAAGTAGCATAAAGTGTGAATCAATACCTAGTTTGTGTATATGATATTAGTATTTATAAGAGGAATCAAACTTAATTTGCTACCAAAAACCAAATAATAGAGCAAATCCAAAAATAAGTATACGACACAAGGTAAAAGAGATAACCAACTCCACTTCCCTAGCTCAATTGAGATAACCATTTTCCCTTTTTGAGTATCGAGCGCACTCTATGATACCCAAACCAAACTTGATTAAATTTGTTGAACGTAAAACACCACAAGGTTTAATCTTTGTAGCTTTAGTTGGCTTCCCTGTTTGGATATCATACAGAACTCCAGTTTCCACCAAAATCAACTTGCCAACACGAATCTCACATACAAGCGACACAAGCCCCCTAACTTTGCCTCAAACTTTCTTTTCAACAATGAGACATCGTTGGGGTACCAAAACTATTTGTCTTTATCTCAAACTTTATTGATTGAGCACTATAAAATTTATAAAAATTATTGATACAAAAATATAGAGAATCTTCTTGTTAACTATTCTTTGTAGTTGACAACCCTTTCTAAAATATTGAAAGACATCCATGATAATTTGCATTGTCCCATGTAGGGCTGGCAAAAGTTAACCCAACCCGATAACCCGACCTCGAAACCGACCGAAAATTCGGGTTTGGGTTGAGATTTTCGACTTGAAATAAAAAATGGGTCGACCCAACCCGACCTGAAAATATAATGGGTTAGGTTCGGGTTGACTTTTTGAACCTGAAAATAACCCGAATAATCTGATTTAAAATTCGGATTATTTTCAGGTCGGGTCAACCTAAAATTAACCCAGATTTTCATAACTTATACAACCTATCTTTTGTTATTCTTATTTGTATTAAGCCAAGCCCATTGCTTGGATCACCTAAATTTCATTTCTGGTCATTAACCCATACGTTCATAACTTAGCTTGTATAGTTGAATTTCATTTCAGGTCATTTTGGATTGGTTTCGGGTCAACCCGAAATCGGTAAGGTCGGGTTTGGGTTAAGATTTTCGACCTGAAATTAGAATCAGGTCGGGTTTGGGTTTGGGTTAGGGGTAAGTGACCTGAAATATAAATCAGGTCAACCTGAAATTGACCCAACCCGACCTGATTGCCAGCCCTAGTCCCATGCTTCCTCCACTCAATATATGACAGATTTCTTCGGATTGCAAAAACAAATAATATGGTTATCCATAATCAAAACTCAAAATCTTGAAAGGAGATGCAAAATACCATTTTGTGAAGTGAAATTCTAAGTCAATGAATCGAAATGAAATACGCAAAAAAAGTTCAGAATGTTAGCCGTCAGATGAACACAATAAGCAACTCCAATACCATCAAAATCTGCACAAAAGTAAGCGGAATTGCAATTGAAAACTATTGAAAATCCGAACAAAAAATGAGTTGAAATTGAGCGAATGAATGAAAAGAAACATAATTTCAGGAGTGAAGAACTGAGATCTAATGCCATGTCAAAATTTGAGAGTTTTAGGAAAGAAAATTAATAGAAGAGAATGCCATAGTTTATGTTAGAGCTCATGACCGTGTGAAGATATTTTTATTTCTACATTGGAATAGCTACAAATAGAAGCTATTTGTTTAGATGATCCTAGTTATTACGGGCCTGTTCTCCCCAACTTATTTTCAGTTCAGTTCAGTTCTGTTTAATTCAGTTCAGTTCAGTTCAATTCAATTCAGTTCAGTTCAGTTCCTAAATGATAATTATTACTATTAATTAGTTTTAATTTAATTCAGTTCAGTTCAGTTCAATTCAGTTCAGTTCAGTTCAATTCAGTTCAGTTCAATTCAATTCAATTAAGTTGTTTTATGCCGAAGAGAACAAACCCTACATCAATCAATATATTTATACTACTAATACAATCTTTCACCATCCTTATTGTAAGGGAAAACATAATAAAACTAACTAGCAATCTCCAACGTACAATAAGTTTAAGTGGCTCGATCATGTGAATGGAAAGACCTTTGCATGGGAGAGATATGTGACTAATATCATGCATTTCAATTGATTTTTAATATACAACTAGTTGTTGACCCGGGCGATGCCCCGAGGTTAATCTATATATTGCATTACATTTTAGTTATTTAAGATGGTTAATGTCGCTTTTTTTTTCCTTGTTTCGTTAAAGAATGTAACCGATTAATGAGAGTTTGTTGTTTAGGGGTGTTCATAACCGGTTACCTAGTTATTCGGGTACCAAATATGCGGTACCAGAATACGTGGGTACCTCCTTTTCGGGTAGCTAGAAAAGCAGCCCATGATAGACCCTGAATAACCGGGTTCCCGCAAAAGTGTCATAGCTTTTTTTATGAAAAAGAAAATCATTGGAAGAGCGATAGAAGAAGCTACTACTATGAGTATCAACTACCGATCCATGTTGATTACAGTGTTTTGAGGTACTACCATGAGTGACGACAATTGTCAATTGCATGCCAACTCTAATCCTCATTCCTCAAAATGATCTACTATCAATCAACCATAATGTAAATATTCTCACTTGGAGATTGTATCACAACTAATTTTTTCATTAACATGTTGATTCATCCGATCCCATTTTTTCATGTTGATTCATCTGATCCAACTTCTCCTGTAAAATATTAATTCTTTTTATTATTCATATTTTCTTTCCCCTCTGAAAGTCACAAGCACAACAATGTGGTATTGGGTAGCTAATATGATAACTCAATACATTTTCACAATTGTTTCTGATCTTATAAAAGGAGATTAAAGTTACTGTGAAAAAAGAAAGAGAAAAAGATATAACGATGCGTTTATTCGGGATACACGTGTAACTTAAAAGCGAGCTCATTAACCGACCCGATTCTTGCATCTTTTTCTCGAGTCGGGTACCTGATGTTATGGTTTTATATAGAGTTTTAGATGCATTTAGGTTGCATTTCTAGTTCATATTAGAGCATTTAGGTGCATATTTGCATGATTTACTCAAGTTTTGCTATACTACTCCCCGTTTGCGTGTTTCGATGATTTTTAGGTTATTTTGATGCAAATTGATTATGATCATCCAAGATCAAGCCTATTAATCATTGAGGATGAAGATAGCTTGCACAAGGATCACAATGCATCCGTTTGGGACAATTTCGAGTTAGAATGAAGCAAAGAGTTAGTGAAAGAAGTGCCAAAACTGACACTTGTTTACTATTTTGATCATAACTTTTGATATAAAATTTATAATCAAGAAATTCCAGTTGGGTTGAAAACTAGACTTAAAGAGATTTCCAATGATAGGTCACACGCCTCAAACGGACTTCTGGTTTGAGAGATACAGCCTTCCCAAGTTGACGCAAAATCACAGTTTTCCCGCCCGATGGGATCGGGCGGTTTAGCCCGATCGGGCCCGAGAACATATTCATCTGGCTGCGTTCTAGAGTTGAAAACAAGAGGAAAAGACTCCCGCCCGATGGGATCGGGCGAGCTTGCCCGTCATATTTCCGAAATAAAGAGCTTTTCGCCCGATGGGGTCGGGCGAGTTGGCCCGATCGGGCGGTTGACCCGGCACGCGTATTTTAATGATTTCCGGGCTATTTTCGTATTACTTTTCCTTTATGTTTTAGGTTTAGTATAAATTCGAAAATTAGAACATTACTAAGACATCTTTTATTCAATCTTTGTTTTTAGCTACTATTTTTCCTAGTTTTCTCTAGAGAGTTATTCAAGAACCCTAGTTTACTAGTTTTCACTTTGGATTCAAGATCAAACATTTGGATTACTTGCAATTTCAATATAGTTCTTCAATTTGGTAATTTTATTTATTGCTCTCTTTATTATCGATTAGATTAATTTCTTAATTATTCGCAATGATTCCAAGTATGAATTGTTATATTGATTTTGTTATTGTTTTCGCAAGCATGAGTGAGTAGTTTTATTTATAGGATTGTGGAGATCTATGTATGCAATGAGGGATTGATAGATTAGTATAATTACGTTGTATTTCAATTGTTTCCTGTGATTGAATCGTTCATGCTAGATTTATAAATTAGGCCTGATTTGTATTTCTATTATCGCAATATTGAATCTGCTTCGAGATGAGAGATTTCGTATAGGCTTTCAATCATTAGGCAGAGTGATCCTTGACCATGCGAGAGCGGCTAGGTGATCTTTGAGGGAGGTAATGTTCGAGAGAAATTACATGTGCCCTAGATAAATTGACTTATTAGGTGTTTGTTATTCGTCCCTGATTTCCCGAATTGTATGCATAGTGATCCATAGTCCTAGTTCTTTGTTAATTGATTCATACCTTCATATTTAATTCTGTTATTTGCTTAGTTCAGTAAAATGACTCTTTTCATCTGATCTAGTTAGTATAATATTAGAATTCAGGTACAATAAGTATAACTTTATCCCTGAGGATTCGATCCTGACTTCCCTGACTAATAGTTAGTGGACCTTAGGTTATTTTTGATTAGGTGATACGACTTTAGCCTGTCAGTACCCGACCCATAAAATGAAATTTCATATTTATACCTTTTTCAGGTGACATGTCAACATGATGGGTCAAATGTATCGGGTCTCCTGAACACCCCTACTTACAATTTGGTTCTTAAATTAGAAGCAATGTAGTTTATAGCAATGTAGTTAATTGCATGTAATGTTGGGTCTCGTTAATAATTGTGGGGTATATTGTCGGATGTAAGTTACCATATATTTAAATGCTTTTCTTAGATGTATGTTATAGTTTTTTTTCTCCCCATAAAAACCAAAAACAGATTGTAGATTAGTGGGCCGTATGTTTGTATGAGGTTGCATGTTCAAGCCTTCATACATATATTTTTGTTTATTACTTTGTATCATTTGTTTAATTAGGAGGGAGGTACATGTGGCAAGCATGTCATATTAACTAGCTTTGAGAAAATAACCGAAAATTTAGATGGTGATAATGGCGTATTTCTAGTAGCAACTATATTCCATCCACCTTTTTAGTTTTAACATAAAGATAGTGATCGATTAGTTCTAGCAATTAGCCGAAAATCTTGATGATAATACAACATATATATTCCTATTCCAAGTAAAATTCATTATTATGGTAGGCTCATATAAGAATGCATCCAGCACTATATAGAAGTATGTATTATGAATTATTGAGGCTATACCCTTAACAATTAACAAATTGCCAATTACAATCTGCTCTTCATTATATAAAAATTTTAGTTCTTTCTTTTTGCACTAAAAAAGAAGAATCTTAATTCTTTCCTAAAATACTTTTGTGTTGTTATTCCAACTCTTTCCAAATGAAGAAACGTGGCTGCGCAAACATACCACAACTTGACACATACACCCTACTCCACAACCGACCACCGTTACGTAATCGCATAATAATTAAATATTGCACCTTATAAACGGCAAACCTTATCAAAAACCAAATTTAGTATTATATAAGATTCATAACCCAAGAATTACAATAACCAAAAATAATATCAACCCAAAATATATTAAGATCAATATGTCAACTTCCATGAATTTTTTCTCTCCTCCATGGGAAGTCCTAGACCTAGTTTCACACCATTTGGACCCAAAAACCTTAGCCATAGCCTCTTGTGTGTCCAAGACTTGGACCCACTGTTTCTCCTCGGACCACCTATGGGACCCACTTTGCACCACCCACTTCCCCTCTCTCTCCTCCCTTACCACGGTGGCCGCCGCCCTCCCCCGCCACCGCCTCTACGCCCTCGGCCACACCGCAGCCCTCCGCCGCCAACGGAAGCCTCGTAAACCTCGTCTTTCTCTCGACCGCTTGCTCTTCCACCTCTCGGTCCACCTCCCCGGTGGGGCGGTGAACATACTGAAGCCATGCAGTGACATGCAGAGGGACATGCATGGGATGTTTAGGTTTGACGTTGAGGTGGAGGACGAGAGAGAGTGGAGTTTGGAGGAGCTGAAGGCGGCCACGGTAACGTGGACCGTGGTGGAGAGGGATTGGAAGGCGGTGTTTACCGTGGCGGAGGAGAGTGGCGGTAAGCTGGCTTCGGCTATCGATGGGATTTTTTCGAAGGAGTTGCCGTCGCCGGGGTGTTGCTCGAGCACCATGTCTAGCGGTCTCGTGGCGGATATTAGGGTTGAATTGAAGGATGAGCAAGATGTGTTATGTTGTGGTATTGGGAGTAGGAGTAAAGGTAGTAGGAAAAGCAGGATTGAGAAAGTGAGTGTTGGAGTTTTAGGTGTACTTAATTGGAGACATGTTACTCTTGATGATGGCCTCTTTTACTTGGAAAAGTTCCTTAAAGTTTGATTAGGAATCTAATTTAGATGTCATATAATTATTACGACTTATCAAGAAATGTGCAAGACTATAAGAGAACTAAAGTTTCAACGGTTTCCATATATGTAATATTTAATTATACCTTGTGCTCATCATGCTAAATTACTAATGTATAGGTTTCGTATACTCCATTATCTATGTAAATATTGCAAATATAATACTTCGATGGCTTAGGGTAATTTCTTCCATGTGGCCATATATTTTTCTTGTGTAATTTGGATAATGCAATATGAGGTTTCCTTTACTTCATTCTAATTAAAGGTGTCGATTATTTATGATATATAGTGTATAACTATATATTTTCCTTGTTTATTTACCATTTAAAATGGTAGTGTATAAACAAATGTGACAGATTATATATGTGAAAAGTGAATTTTGGTGAGCAGCAAATTATGAACTATGTCTTCTTGTTGTTGTCAATAAATGAACTATGTCTAATGATGTTGTTTTTTTGTTCCATCATCTGAAAAAATGCTACAGGCTTGTCCTATTTTAGGGGCTAAGCCTAGTTTGTTTCTCCTTACTAAAAAAATAAATACACACTTTTGTTGATTAAATGCTACTTAAATATGTGTTTGTAGCAAAAATAAGTGAACTTTAGCAAAAATAAGTTGAGTATAGCAAATCAACTCTCCCTAAAAAAAAAGTTGAATTAAGCAAAAATAAGTTGACAAATTCACAATAAATAAAAGAATTTGCATTCTCAATTGTAAGAATAATGCCTTGAATCGTGTTATGTCGAGCTATCTACAAAAGGGCGATTCGCGGGAGGTGGGTCGACTCGCGGCAAGATGCCGAGAGCTGACCGCGAGTCGCGTCTGGCACCGCGACTCGCGCCAGGCGCCGCGACTCGTGGCCAGCGCCGCGACTCGCGGTAGGCGCGGTTTGGCGTGTTTGCGGGAAACGCGGACACGCGTTTTCGGATTTGTTTATAAATAGGTTTTTAACCTAATTTCGTTTATTCGACGAAGTTAGTTCATAACACATCTGTAATCTGTTTTTCCTCTAAGATCAATAAATCAGTTCTCTCTCTGTCCGTGTACGTAGCCAAAAATCCATTGGTGAACCACGTTAAATCTGTGCGTGATTATTCTCAATTTTGCATTCAATATTTGTTCTTTCTCACATCTGTCCTAACAAATTGGTATCAAGAGCTTTGTGTTCGATCCGGGTGAGAAAGATGTCTGGGATGAATGTGAAAATTGATAAATTCACTGGGAGAAATAGTTTTAGTCTGTGGCAGATCAAGATGCGGGCTTTACTGAAGCAACAAGGGTTGTGGGCACCGTTGGCAAAGAAGTCAACGGATTCAGTTACCGCTGCGATGGCCGTTCTGGAGGAGAAGGCGCATTCAACGATTATGTTGTGTCTTTCTGACGACATAATTACCGAAGTCGCGGAGAAACTGAAACCGCTCGCTGTCCGTGGTTGAAGTTGGAGAGTTTGTATATGACAAAATCCCTAACCAACAAGTTGCTTTTGAAGCAACGTCGTCTCATTCGCGCGTATGCGGGAAGGTATGTCTCTGAGGGATCATCTAGATAAACTGAATACTATCTTGCTAGATCTTCGTAATATTGATGTTAAAGTAGATGATGAGGATGCTGCTTTAATTCTGTTAGTATCTTTGCCTTCGTCGTATGAGAATTTTGTGGATTCTTTTATTGTTGGGAAAGATAGTCTGTCTTTAGAAGAAGTAAGATCTGCACTTCATACTAGGGAGATTCGTCATAAGGCGTCTGGTACAGGTACAGTCGATCAGGCTGCGGGATTAGTAGCCAGTGGTAATGGACAGGGGAATTCGGGGAGAAAATCCAGGAAACCGTCTTCTAGGGGTCCTAAATCTAGTGATGTCTGTAATTACTGTAAGGAAACGGGGCATTGGAAAAGGGAATGTCCTAAAAAGAAAAATAAATCTGGGTCTGATGAATCTGGGTCTGGTTCTGCTGCTGTTGCAGCAGAAAATTTCAGTTCTGATGATGATATTGCTTTAGTTGCTAATGAACAAACACATTGCAGTGATGTGTGGGTTTTAGATTCTGGAGCGTCTTGTCATATGTGTTCGCGCAGGGAGTGGTTTATGAACTATAAGCAGGTTGATGGAAGTGTTACTATGGCCAACAGTAAGGTCTGCAAGACAGTTGGTATAGGGTCCATCAGAATTAGGACATGTGATGGCAAAGTCTGTACTTTGAATGATGTTAGGCATGTTCCACAGGTCACAAAGAATCTGATTTCACTTAGTCTGTTAGACAAGAAAGGGTTCAGTTTCAAAGGTGAGGGTGGAGGGTTGTATGTCTACAGGGGTTCGAAGATGATCCTGAAAGGGGTTAAACGGGAGACATTGTATGTGTTGCAAGGGTCTACGTTATCTGAGTCCGGGAGTTGTTACATTGGGTCGTTTGTGGTAGTGTTGAGAAAAACGGGTGGAGCACGAGGCACTCTAGGTTGGAGTGGTGGTTCACGTCGGTGGAGAAATCCGCCAACACTCACAATCTGAATATGAAATTCCGTGTTCTTCGTCGTCAAAATCGGGTCAGTCAAATTTGGCTCTTGGTCGGCATGTAAGTTTTGGGAACTCTCCCCAAAGGGACGGTTGTGAAGACATGGTGGGTTTTGCACTGTATGTCGGAGAGGTGAATATTTTTGGGCCGTCCAAGGAAGGTGTTACTTGTGCTAGAAAGGAGTATAAGTAACAAACTGCTCGAACGGTTCCACAGGGTAAGTTCCAAGGATGCTTGGACTTACAAGCCGATCGTGATTGTTAGTTGCCCACTTGGGGGCAAGTCCGGGGCCTTAGGGGCTAATCGGTCCGGGGTCCCGAGGGGCTAGTTCGGTGTTCTTCAAGAACAAATGCGGTTCCTGGTTGTTCTTCGAGTGGACAAATGTATTTTTGGTTGTTTTTCGGGGCAAATCTGAGCATTGTGTTCAATGCATCTGGGCATTATGTTTAATGCATATGTCATCTGTTATCTGGTTATCTGGTTCTTTGTAAGAGGATTCAAGTCAAGGTGGAGATTTGTAAGAATAATGCCTTGAATCGTGTTATGTCGAGCTATCTACAAAAGGGCGATTCGCGGGAGGTGGGTCGACTCGCGGCAAGATGCCGAGAGCCGACCGCGAGTCGCGTCGGCACCGCGACTCGCGCCAGCGCCGCGACTTCGCGGCGGCCCGCCGCGACTCGCGGCCAGGCGCGGTTTGGCGTGTTTGGGAAACGCGGACACGCGTTTTGGATTTGTTTATAAATAGGTTTTTAACCTAATTTCGTTTATTCGACGAAGTTAGTTCATAACACATCCGTAACTGCTTTTTCCTCTAAGATCAATAAATCGGTTCTCTCTTCGTCCGTGGACGTAGCCAAAAATCCATTGGTGAACCACGTTAAATCTGTGCGTGATTATTCTCAATTTTGCATTCAATATTTGTTCTTTCTCACATCTGTCCTAACATCAATTATTTGCAAATAATGATATAGAGAATTTGCACTCTTTTATGTGCATATAATGATATTTATGAATTAGGCTTGGAGTCTTTGGTGGAATTCTCACTATTATTTTGGTGCATATGGAGTCCCAACTGCAGACCCAACACATACTGAACTCCATGCAATTTGGAAGGGAATTCAAATGGGCGTTTCTTCTCATCAAGTGATATCATACCGACCGATTCTATCGTTGTCGTTCGCTTGTTGTTAGCACCTCCGCATGAGGCACCTCCAGCTTTTCGCCATCTTCTACTTTTGATTAGAAATAGTGTTTTAGATTTAGATTTCATTTCTGTGGTTAAAGTTTCAAGGCTCATTGTACAGGATGCCCATGTACTGGCACATAGTGCGAGACAGAGGCATTAATTTGTGTGTTTTTGTATGTCCTCAAAGCTATCAAAAAAAAAATGAATTAGGCTTGGCTTGAACCATAGAGGATATCATGGTAAATATACTTTGCCTTCTAGCTAGCTAAAAATTTGCGGACTATCTTTACAGTTATTATATATTCAAAGCATTTTAGTGTATATATCTATTGGTTAAATGTGTCATCAAGCTATTAGTGAATTAGGAAATGTATGAGAATTATTATTGAGAGATAAAACTTAAAAGTAATTACAAATGCTATATTTACATAACAACTTATTATTTCGAAGGATCGAATAAATATATTATATCTTGACAGGCAGCAACTAATGTCAAGTTTTCGATTTATTGTAGGAAACTCACTAAGTATCTAAATTCTGGTTACGAATATAACATACAACGAAAAAGTATAAAATTTATGGCTGTGATATGCAAATACTAATAAACTAACACGACAGGTAGTATTAACTTCAATAATATTTCCTTCCAATCAAATTCATAGATATATGCCGAAGATATTCTGGTACATCTTTAGGCCTCGTGATAAGAACATAAAAAAAATGACTATATTGGAAAAAAAATCGACTATATCATACGAAAATTGACTATATCATACAATGATACAATAACTGACTCTATAAAGGATGACTTTATCAAGTGAAAACTGACTATATCAAAAGAAAACTGACAACATCATATAATTTCCGATGCATAATAATAAGTAATTGTAAACCTGGTCTATTCAAGACGTTTTGAATGCATTTACTCTCACAAAAGGGTCGGTAATCGCCTAATCGGTATAGGCAAGGCTGCCCACATCCGGGCAAGGAAACCACAAACTCCGGGTTACTCCAATTAACGACTCCCAATTTATACCAATTGTGGAAGGAAGAAGCAATTGCAAAAGAAAAGGGTCAATACTAATAGACCCAAATCCCAATTCCAGCAATGGCAATCTTATTATCAGCTTCCTCTGTTCCTTCACTTCCAAACACAAAGCTCTGCAATTCCAGAGATATCGCGGTTGAACGTAACATTATCTCAACATATCCTTTTCTCACAGGTAAGCTCAACTCTTTTCCTTTAACTATTATTTTCTTCATTTATTCTTCTATTTCATAAAAATCTATGTATACCCACTTCCCTTGAAATTTATATATGAATTCTCAGGGTTCAACAGAAAAAACAACAAAGAAAGCTCAATTGTATGTTTATCAGTCAAGGGTCATACAAAAGCTAAAAACTTTGAGGTTATTAATGGAAGTAATTCGAGAAAGAATGGTGTGAAGGTTGTATTAAGTGAGGGGAGAGATGAGGATGAGAATTTTGGGATTGTTTGTCCAGGTTGTGGGGTTTATATGCAAGATAAAGACCCAAATCATCCTGGGTTTTATAAGAAGAGGAAGGTGGAGGTTGATGAGGAAGGAATTGAGGGTTTTGTTGATGAATTTGAGGGTTTTTTTGATGAAGAAGAAGAGGGTTCAATGGATGAAATTGAGGGTAGTTTGGGAATGAGTGATGGAGAGAAAGGAGATGAGGGTGTGGAGGATGAAATTGAGGGTAGTTTGGGAATTAGTGATGGAGAGGAAGGTGATGTGGGTATGGAGGATTGGGATAGTGATGAATGGGAGGAGGACGACTTGGCGGCTTTGGATGGGTTCCATCCGGTTGGTGTTGGATATGGTAATGTAACCGAGGAGGTATTGAAGGAGAAGGAGAATAAGAAGAAGAGATTGTCGAAAGCGGAGAGGAAGAGGTTGGCTAGGGAAGCTGAGAAAGAGAGGGATGTGGTTACAGTTTGTGCTAGGTGTCATTCTTTGAGGAACTATGGGCATGTGAAAAATCAAACAGCGGAGAATTTGATACCTGATTTTGATTTTGATAGATTGATTAGTACCCGTTTGATGAAACCCTCGACAGCAGATTCTACTGTGGTTGTCATGGTTGTTGATTGTGTTGATTTTGATGGGTCATTTCCAAAACGTGCTGCACGGTCTCTGTTCAAGGCTTTGGAGGAAAGCATGATGCCAAGTTTAGCAAAAAGTTGCCTAAACTTGTCCTGGTTGCTACAAAGGTTGATCTCCTTCCATCCGAAATTTCGCCTACTAGGTTAGATAGATGGGTTCGTCATCGTGCAAGGGCTGCAGGAGCTCCAAAGCTTAATGCCGTTTATTTGGTTAGTTCTAGAAAGGATTTGGGGGTGAGGAATTTGCTAGCCTCCATCAAGGAGTCGGCTGGCCCTCGAGGGCATGTTTGGGTCATCGGGGCTCAAAATGCTGGTAAATCTACCCTGATTAACACATTTGCAAAGAAAGAAGGAGCTAAAGTTACAAAACTTACTGAAGCAGCAGTTCCTGGGACAACGCTTGGCATACTAAGAGTTGGAGGAGTTTTGTCTGGCAAGGCCAAGATGTACGACACTCCTGGGCTCTTGCATCCATACCTGATGTCCTTGAGATTAACTAGAGAAGAACAGAAAACGATCGAGATACGAAAAGAACTGAGACCTCGGAGTTATAGAATTAAGGCAAGTTCTGTTCTCCTAAAATTTTCTGAATTCACTCTTATTCAAGGCCTCATCCAAGTATATGGAATTCACTGCTATATTACTGAATCGTCAAGCAACTTTGAAAGCATGTATTTCACTTAATCTACACCAATGTCCAGTTATTCACAATACATTAGATCATTTTCTATGGTTATCTGCATCGTAACTATTAAGATAATGTGTTATATGAAGTTTTTGGCTGTTAATCATGCAGGTAAGCTGTTGTTGGTTATGTTTGCAATGCTTCATCTTCCCAAATAATGTCGATTTGACTACTTGATTGAGGGTCTGAGACCATATGCTATTGAGTAGTAAGGGAAGGTCAGATGGTTATAGCTTACTCTCTGAACTCAAGACCAGGTCAAAGCTGACTAGGGGTAAAGGGGGTGGGTTAGTTTGTACTTACGTTCCCTTCAAGATAGTTTTGTGTATGACGTCACCCAAAAAAATCAGAACTGCTGTTTTATCTATACAAGAATCAAGTAACTTTATGAATATAGTGTTTTATCATTGGTTGATGTGAACCTATATGCCTTATTCAACCATTTGCTTGGATGTGGTCCTTCTGTTAAGCTAAATGCATTGCTGTTTATACTTGTTCCTGACTTACTATTATTGCTGTGATATAAATCTCTTGCATCATGCTTGTAGAGCTGTGTAATATATGATGACCTTGCATGAAATTTTGCAGGCAGGGCAGACAATACATGTTGGTGGTTTAGTAAGACTGGACCTTGTCCAGGCATCGGTCCAGACGATTTATGTGACAGTCTGGGCATCACCAAATGTGTCTCTTCATTTAGGAAAGAGTGAAAATGCTGATGAAACCTGGATAAAGCACGCTGGTATCAGATTACAAGTAAGCATTTCAGCCTATTTTTGTCTTGTACCATGTTTCCCTTCTTTTTGGTTCATTTGTTGCCTGTCTATATAATCTTGGTGAAAAACAGTATGAAACTATGAATACAGTTGATGGCTAAACACGGTTGTTATTCGCTACTTGAGTGAGCCTTTCGAATATTTGGATTTTAATATCTATACATTTCTCGAGTATCATTTGAATGTGCCATTGTTGTACAATTGCAACTCCTGTAGATTACCAAAAAAATTCATACTGACAGCTTATGGTGAGCTCAAATCCTGCACAGGAGTAGTGTGAAAATCTGACTTCCTATTGATAATTACTTATTGGTGTAGCTTTAAGAGAGGGGAGGGGGGAGGTCTGGGCCTTGTGGCCGTATCTCTCTAACATCACCAGTTAATGAGTTCTACGTTTTGTCATAAGTGTTATTCCTTTCAAGCCAGATAAGTGATATAAAAACAAAAACCGTTGATGTATCAACTATTGTTAGCATATTTTATTAACAGTCTTGATTCTTATTAAAGATCTTACCTATAGGCTATAGCTACATTACTTGCAATGTGTATTAGGAGGAAAGACAATCTAGTGTGGCTGCTTTTAGAGAAGAGGTAAGAAAAGTTAGAGCTTTATTGCAAAAACTTCTGGAAGGCGATATATTTGCAAAATTCCTTCAGTATACGCAAAATCACCATAATACCTCAGTACCTCAAGCAGGCCTCTTACCGGAGGGGGAGAGTGGAAGAAATTATCAAATATACCCAGTCTTACCCCCAACAACTGTAAGGAGGCTTTTATAGCCTTAACCCCGAGAACTTAAAACAGGCTGTTTTCGTTCTCCCTTATAAATTATGCAAAGCTGTGAAAACATGGTTTGCCAGAAATGTTATTGGGATCTGAATTGATAGAACTGATCGTTCTCTTTAAAATCATTTCCACCAATGTCAATATTGTTTTGGAACATGCCTTCAACTTTGAGTTGCAAACTCTGTGAAGCCCAAACTCATTTCTAGAATGTGAGTGCATCATATGTGATAGTTGAGACATTACTTTATGTCATAAATTTCTGTTTGTATGCAAGGTATATTATATTCCTAAGCAAGACCTTTCCCTTTTATCTTAAAAAGACCTTTATCCTTTACCTCAAGTTCCACCAGTCTGATGTATATGATTAACATGTAAGATCCAGGGCGGTCGTCACAATATAGCTTTTTGTTAATCTCGAGATACGTACGGGATAAAGATGTGAATGACAATAAAAGTAAATTCAAATGGGTTCAGCAATTACCTTTTCGCCCTATATTACTATAGGATATGCCTGCTTCCATGTCTTCTAAGAAGCATTTGAGTAAGACATTCATAAAGCATTTGAGAATCTAAGTTCCAATGTGAATAGAGGAAACAAGGCTAGTCATAGAGGGGGAAGTTTATTTTCTTTCATAATTAATACATTACCTTCCTTCTATTATGAACCTACATTAGTTTAAGGAACTTAAGGAAACGTTTTTATTCTAGTTCATGGAACCTACATTAGTAATTTATCAGAACTCGTAAACCTTTGACTGAGATTTCAATTTTATCAATTTATGGATGTTATAGTCCATGAAACTTGCAACTAACCCTTTTCTTATTTTTTTGGCTTGATCTTTTCTCAGCCTCCCATTGGCACGGATCGACTCTCAGAAATGGGGAGTTGGACAGAGAGAGAATTTAAAGTGACTGGAACAAGCTGGGATGTAAATAGTTCTGACATTGCAGTAGCTGGATTAGGCTGGCTTTCTTTGGGTCTGAAAGGCGAGGCAACCCTAAAGCTACGGACATATGATTCTGTTGAAGTTGTCTTACGTGAACCTTTAGCTCTTGACCGTGCTTCGTATCTCGAGAGACCTGGGTTTTGGTTGCCCCAAGCTATATCTGATGCTCTTGGCAACCAGAGTAAACTAGAAGATCAGAAAAGGCAGCGGCTTGAAGAAGAGAGTGAATATGTGACTGCATGACTAGCATATTAGCATATATGTAACTTTCTTTATTTCTTCAAGGCAATGCAAGCTCTACAGGTTTTCTGAATGTGGTTAATGCGTTTACTAGATAACCTGCTTTAGCTCCCCAGCTGAGCATCGAGATTTTGTTGGTTCGAGCTGCATATATCGGGGTGAGTGTTTTTTTGGTTGTAATTGAGGATTAATTTGGCTTAATGCAATAATTTGGCATTAGTCATATAGAGTGATTGTAAATGCTCTTGAGACATTAACTTTTAGGTGCATCGTTCCATTGCAATGAAAGATACATTTCAACAATTACAGCCATCCACCATTTAGAATAAATTTCAATTTCAAGCAAAGTACAGAGCTAACATAACAATCTTGATTTCAATTAATGACATAAAATTATTCTTATTATCTTATATCACCTTGTTTACATAAAATCAGATTTTTCTCGCCTTACATCACCTTATTTTCATGGGAAATGTAAAGATTCTTTTCTCTTTTAATTTTGTTTTGTTTTTACATTGAAAAACAATCTGATTTTTTTCAGCCTTTTATTCTCCTCAATCATACGTACCTTAGATATTCCCTAATTGTGAAAAATCATTGAAAAATCTGCATGGGGTATTTCTGGGGTTGTTGCGCGGCACACGGTGCATGATGGTTTGGTCGTTTGTCTCATTTTTCAAAATTTTTCTTTTTAATGATTAATCGTAATAGGTGTTCAAATTTTGGTATCTAATCCTTTGGGGGAACAAAAAGTTGATGTAGCTTCTTAACGGAAAAAAGATAAATACTTTATGTCCTTGGGAGGCAGTTAAATAAAATTAAGGAGTGTAGAAAAGAAAGTTAGTGAGGTAAAGGAAAGAGAAAATTGAGGTGGAAGGAAGAGAAAAAAGAGAAATTATATGCTTGCCCGCCAATTTGCATGATCCAAAGGAGTAGTTGAGTGTCATATATATATTGTCCATTTAATTAGACAGGTCACACTTTGCAACCGTTTACCTAAGTAGATAACTTAATTATGCTTCCATCTTGCAAGATTACATATGTAAACATACTAACTTATTAACACAATAACCTAATGTGTTTAATTACTATTTTCTCTTTATTTTATAGTACATGCGATTACAGTTTACTACTTATAGTTACTAAATCAAAGCGATTGTAAATTGCATTAGATAATCTTACATATAATTTATCATATTTGAACACAGCCATTTAAAAAAGCATGCATTCAACAAACTTGAAATACAAATATCTGGTGCATTTTGCAAGAGTAAAAAAACTAGTTATATAGCGATAATTGTACATATATACTTTTTGGTAATGAAAATTAGAGTTTGATTTTTATTAAACAACCTAAAAATATATAATTTAAATTGATTATAACTTTTGCTCCATCATTTTAAATTTTATGATTTATATACCATTGATTAGTGCTCAAAATATACTTCAAAATAGGATTGATTAATGCAACCTATAATAATACAATTTTTTTAACGAACAATAGCATATGAAATCATGAATAATATTTTATTTTTAATGTGTGGAATCAGTAACAATAAAGAAGTTATGAAAAGCCTATAAATCTCTACTAATATATTAAAAGGTGTACCTAAGAAAGTTTGTGTGCCACGTAGCACTCTCCTCTAAATCTTTAATGCCATTGCTTTATTTTCAAGCCAAACCCTCCATTAAAAAAATAATGTTGTGTAGTTATAAGGTATCGAACACGTGACATTTGAAATGAAAAGTGAAAGCTTAACAATGAATCCAACATAACATCATTGTTTAGTATTTCAAAATTAAATATCATAAGGTCTTATAGCTATATCTCATTAAGAGATTTACACAGGTAGTTAGATACCTAACTAGACTATTGTAGACATAAACTCTTAATCCAATTCCTTGTAGAACGTTAAGCTATTGCTTTCATCCACAAACTTTTACGGGTTTATTTTTCAAAATATCATGAAATTATTTATCATTTCATTACGTCAATTTTTCCTCACTAGGCAAAAGAATTCGAAAAGTAACAAGCCGATGCATCGCCCGAGACACTCACTACTTAAATATAATAAGGAGTATAACATGAATTATGGTAAGAACATGAATTAAATTATTTAGTTATGGGGAAAAATGTTTTCTTTTTCAAGTGTGATAGCTAGTACTTACTCGGTTTTCTTTTGTTGTTTCTATATTCCCTACTAGTTTTGAAACCCGTGCGTTGCACGGGTTTATTGCTTATTTTATTTTTTGCAAATTTTTGTTTACATTGTTGATTTTGTGTTGATGTGAAATGAGATTTTTCAACACCATTGTATCTACATACTTACTCTGTTTTTTTCTATTGCAACAATTACCACTTTGGCTAGTTTCACCTATTGGAACCACTCCACATCTGGGTAAAAAAAAGCAACTATAGTTGACAATATTGCTTTTACTTTATGTTAATAAAACCACCATTAATTACTCAAATTGCCTCATAAAGTTGCGTTTACTTTATTAAGGATTTATTTATTTCATACTCTAGTTAATTAAAGGGGTACCTCTATGCTAAACTACCCTTTTTTTTCTATTTAAAAACCATGCCCAAACTCATTGTTGCAGTGGAAAAAGAACGGAGAAAGTATTTATCATTATACTCTAATTTCTAAATTTGTTATTGCGATATATAAATTCTATATTTTTTAATATTCAATTGAATATTGTAGCTAAGTCTATTGTTAAATGGTATCCCAATAATTGATATGACTAACAATGGCTAACACAATTTTAACATAAAAATTGCCCGAATGATACTTTAAGAAAGTAAAGGGTAATATTTTAAGGGAAATGTTATATATAGCCCTTAGGGCTACATATAAGAAGTTAAAAATAGAAATATTAAGCAATAAATAAGCATTAATTATGTCGATTGACGTGTGATTGTGTCCTTATTAATTCTTCAAATAATACTATTTCAGGAAATGTATTTAAAACTTATATGTAGCCCTAAGGGATACATATTACATTTCCCATAATTTAATAGATGCAGAAGAATAGAGAAAAACATGAGTGCCACCCACAACTTCAACTTTTAATATAGCGCATAAACACTAACGCATATAGAATGGAAGATGGAAAAGCCAAAAAAAAGATCATAATGATGGCATCATGAATAAAATTAATCAAATATAAAACTAACCTCTACTAATAATCGAAAGTACTAATTAAGAGAAACAAATTACCTCTTCATCAATCATGATCATATCAAAACTTATCAAACTTTCCCCTTTTTTATGATTCATGACCTCAATAAGTTCATGGATAAAAGAATAAGATTTGACTTATAGGTATATGGAAAAGAAAAACATAAATAATTATGTATACAATAAATATTCTAGAAATAAAATAAATAGTCAATTGCATAATACCTCTGCAATGTCATTGACAAACATTCATTTGATTCTTCATGTAATGCCATCATGGTATGCTATAGGTTCAAAACTGTAGATATGTATTTCTTATCTTTATATAACTCAATTTTCAAAAGTATGATTTTGAAAGACATAATTGTTATTGTCACATATAATACGCTATTTTATAGTTATTTTTATATGTATTCAATATAAATAATAAATAATAATCTATTATACTGTTCATCTAAATAAATATATTTTCATAAGTTGTAAAACTATATTATATATGGAACTTATTTCGAAGCATATTTCGATCACTCTCCGACGGTAAAAAGAATTATAGTATTGCGATATGTAGCAAAAGTTATATTCAATTTACATAGTATAATAATTTAGGTTGTTTATTTAAAATCAGATTGTAATCTTCACTTATACAAAACACCTTATATGTATTTATATTTATGTTGAACACTATTTTTTTTTAAAAAAAATTAAAAATTAAAAAGAATGACATGACATGCTTAGGTGGAGCTCTCTATCATATTCTAATGTTGTTTTTCAAAATCAAACTCTAATTTTTTCATCATACAAAACTCTAATATATATGTAACTTTATCGCTATAGATTTTAGTTTTTAATTTGTTGTAACAACAAAGTTTTGTTAATAAATTTTGTTGCAATACTAAATTGTTTTGGTTTAGTTGAGTAATAAGGCTAAGGTTTTGAAAGATGATATGTTTAATCCTGTAAATTAGACCTATGATCGAATGCTATAATCGCATATAATACACTATACTTATAGCTATTATTTTATTTATCTAATTAAATAAAAGAAAGACTAAATAATGTCTTACCATTCATCTAATTAAATATATTTTCATGATTTGTAAAACTATATTGTAAATGGATCTTACTTTGAAGCATATTTCAAGCACCCTCCAATGGTAGAAGAATTATAATGTTTTGAATTAGGTAGAAAAAGTTATATTCAATTTACATAATATACTAATTTAGGTTGTTTATTCAAAACGAAACTCTAATTTTTCTCTATCCAAAACTCCTTTTAGGTATTTAAATATATGTAGAACTCTATTTTTTTAAAATATTTAATATAAAAATTAATGACATGACAATCCTACGTGGCGTTATCTATTTCATAAGTTGTCGAATTATATTGTAAACGGATCTTATTTCGAAGCATATTTCGAGTACTATGCAGTGGTACAAAAATTATAATATTATGAATTACGTACTAAAAATTATACACAATTTACATAATATAATAATTTAGGTTGTTCATTCAAAACAAATTCTAATTGTCACTTATCCAAGGCTCCTTATATGTATTTAAATATATGTAGAACTTTATTTTTTAAAAATATTTAAAATAAAAATTAATGACATGACAATCCTACGTGGCGTTCTCTATTTCATAAGTTGTCGAATTATATTGTAAATGGATCTTATTTCGAAGCATATTTCGAGTACTATTCAATGGTACAAAAATCATAATATTCCGAATTACGTAGCAAAAGTTATACGCATTTTACATAATATGATAGTTTAGGTTGTTCATTCAAAACGAAACTCTATTTTGTTGTTCATTCAAAACAAACTCTAATTTTCGCTTATCCAAGGCTCCTTATATGTATTTAAATATATGTAGAACTCTATTTTTTTAAAATATTTTAAATAAAAATTAATGACATGACAATCCTACATGGCGTTCTCTATTTCATAAGTTGTCGAATTATTTTGTAAATGGATCTTATTTCGAAGCATATTTCGAGTACTATCCAATGGTACAAAAATCATAATATTCCGAATTACGTAGCAAAAGTTATACGTATTTTACATAATATGATAGATTAGGTTGTTCATTCAAAACGAAACTATATTTTTGTAAAAAATAAAAATAAAATTTGATGATGTGGCAATCCTACGTGGCGCGCTCTATGGCCTCGAAATCTTTAGGAGCTTCCTATGCTCCCAAAAAGTTTCTCCTTTATTTATATATACTAGGTTTGAAGCCCGTGCGTTGCACGGGTTGTTGTTTATTTTATTTTATTATATATTTTTTGTTAATATTATTGTTGATTTTGTGTTGTTGTAAAATGAGATTTTTCTAGATCATTGTATTTTCATACTTCCAACAATTACCACTTTAGATAGTTTCATCTTTTGGATCCATTCCACTTTTGGTAAAAAAAGAAACTACAGTTGACAATATTACCTTTACTCTATGTTAATAAAACCATCATTAATTACCCGAATTGCCTTATAAAGTTGCGTTTACTTTAATAAGGATTTATTTGTCCCATATTCTAGTTAACTAAAGAGGTACCTCTATGCTAAACTACCCATTTTTTATTTCCTTAAAAACCATGTCCAAACCAATTGTTGAAGTAGAAAAAAAACGGAGAAAGTATTTGTCATTATACTATAATTTCTAGATTTATTATTTTGATATATAAATTTTATAATTTTTAATATTCAATTGAATATTGTAGCTAAGTCTATTATTAAATGGTATCCCAATAACAGGTATGACTAACAATAGCTAATACTGTTTTAACATGAATAATACGCGAATGATACTTTAAGAAAGTAGAGGGTAATAATTTAATAGATGCAGGACAGAAAGAGTACTTTCTTAAAAATTGATAAGAATGAAATGGCATGCTTAGGTGGAGCTCTTTATAATATTCTAAGGCTGTCTTAATTAAATCAAACTCTAATTTTTACATAATCCAAAACTCTAATTATATATATGTAACTTTATCGCTATAGATTTTAGTCAATAAATTTTGTTGCAATACTATATTGTTTTAGTTTGGTTGAGTAAGGTTGAGGTTTTGAAAGATATATGTTTAATCCTGTAAATTGGACCTATAATCAAATGTTATAATCACATATAATACACTATACTTAATACTTATACCCATTATTATATTTATCTAAAAAAAAGACTAAATAATGTCCTACAATGCATCTAATTTAATATATTTTCATGAGTTGTAAAACTATATTGTAAATAGATCCTATTTTGAAGCATATTTCAAGCACTCTCCAATGGTAAAAAAATTATAATGTTTTAAAGTAGGTAGCAAAAGTTAAATTCAATTTACATAATATAATAATTTAGGTTGTTTATTCAAAACGCAACTCTAATTTCCCCCTATCCAAAACTCTTTTATGTATTTAAATATATGTAGAATTCTATTTTTTTCAAATATTTTTTAAAAAAAAACTAAATGACATGACAATCTTAAGTGGCGCTCTCTATTTCATAAATTGTATAACTATATTGTAAATGGATCTTATTTCAAAGCATATTTCGAGCACTATTTAATGGTACAAAAATTATAATATTCTGAATTACGTAGCAAAAGTTATACACAATTTACATAATATAATAATTTAGGTTGTTCATTCAAAACGAAACTATAATTTCTGCTTATCCAAGACTCCTTATATGTATTTAAATCTATGTAGAACTCTATTTTTAGAAAAAAAATAAAAATTGATGACATGACAATCCTACATGGCGCTCTATATTTCATAAGTTGTACAACTATATTGTAAATGGATCTTATTTCGAAGCATATTTCGAATGCTCTCCAATGGTACAAAAATTATAATATTCCGAATTATGTAGCAAAAGTTATACACAATTTTCATAATATAATAATTTAGGTTGTTGATTCAAATCCAAACTCTAATTTTCGCTTATCCAAATCTCTTTATATGTATTTAAATCATCAAGAACTCTATTTTTGTAAAAAATATAAATATATAAATTGATGACGTGGCAATCCTACGTGGCGCGCTCTATGAGCTCGAAATATATTAAAAAAAACTAATGACATGGCAATCTTAAGTGGCGCTCTCTATTTCATAAATTGTAGAACTATATTGTAAATGGATCTTATTTCAAAGCATATTTCGAGCACTATTTAATGGTACAAAAATTATAATATTCTGAATTAGGTAGCAAAAGTTATACACAATTTACATAATATAATAATTTAGGTTGTTCATTCAAAACGAAACTCTAATTTTTGCTTATCTAAGACTCCTTATATGTATTTAAATCTATGTAGAACTTTATTTTTAGAAAAAATATAAAAAGAAAAATTGATGACATGACAATCCTACATGGCGCTCTATATTCATAAGTTGTACAACTATATTGTAAATGGATCTTATTTGGAAGCATATTTCGAATGCTCTCCAATGATACAAAAATTATAATATTCCGAATTATGTAGCAAAAGTTATACACAATTTTCATGATATAATAATTTAGGTTGTTGATTCAAATTCAAACTCTAATTTTCGTTTATCCAAATCTCTTTATATGTATTTAAATCATCTAGAACTCTATTTTTGTAAAAAAATAAAAATATAAATTGATGACGTTGCAATCCTACGTGGCACGCTATATGAGCTCGAAATCTTGAGGAGCTCCCTAAGCTCCCGAAAAGTTCCTCCTTTATATATATATATATTGATTGATTGACTAGTTTTGAAGCTCGTGCGTTGCACGGGTTGTTGTTTATTTTTATTTTATTGTAAATTTTTTGTTAATATTATTGTTGATTTTGTGTCGATGTGAAATGAGATTATTCAACATCATTGTATTTACATACTTCCTCTATTCTTTTTCTATATTACAACAATTACAGCTTTGGGTAGTTTCATCTTTTGGAACCATTCCACTTTTGGTAAAAACGCAACTACAGTTGATAATATTGCCTTTACTTTATGTTAATAAAACCATCGTTAATTACCCAAATTGCCTCATAAAGTTGCGTTTACTTTATTAAGGATTTATTTATCCCTACCCTAGTTAACTAAAGGGATACTTCTATGCTAAACTACCCATTTTTTATTTCCTTAAAAACCATGTCCAAACCAATTGTTGCAATATAAAAAAAAGGAAAAAGAATTTATCATTATACTGTAATTTCTAGATTTGTTATTACGATATATAAATTTTATAATTTTTAGTATTCAATTGAATGTTGTAGCTAAGTCTATTAATAAATGGTATCCCAATAATAGGTATGACTAACAATAGCTAACACAGTATTAACATGAATAATACCCGAATGATACTTTAAGACAGTAGATGGTAATAATTTAATAGATGCAGGACAGAAAGAATAGAGAAAAACATGAGTGTCAGCCACAACTTTAACTTTTAATATAGCACATAAATACTAACGCATATATAATGGAAGATGGGAAAGCCAAAAAGAATATCATAATGATAGTATCATGAATGTAATTAATTAAATATAAAACTAACCTCTACTATTATTATATTTATCTGAAAGAAAGACTAGATAATGTTTTACAGTTCATCTAATTTAATATATTTTCATGAGTTGTAAAACTATATTGTAAATGGATTTTATTTTGAAGCAAATTTCAAGCACTCTCCAATGGTAAAAAAAACCATAATGTTTTGAATTAGGTAGCAAAAGTTAAATTCAATTTACATAATAGTTTAGGTTGTTTATGCAAAACGAAACTCTAATCTTCCTCTCCAAAACTCTTTTATGTATTTAAATATATGTAGAACTTTATTTTTTATAAATATTTAAAATAAAAACTATTTGACATGGCAATACTAAGTGGCTCTCTCTATTTCACAAATTATAGAACTATATTGTTTATGGATCTTATTTCGAAGCATATTTCGAGCACTATCCAATGGTACAAAAATTATAATATTCTGAGGGCGTGTTCAGCAACAATAGCTGTGGTTGTAGCTTTTAGCTGTCAGAGTTGTTAGATGTGGTGGTAGCTGTTAGTGGTTGATGTGTAGCTGTTAGCTATCCAAGTAGCAGTATAAGATATTAATGTTCGGTAAAAGAAGATGTCAAAGTAGTTGTTTACAAATAATTAATTAAAAACTCAAATAAAACTTTAATATATAATTTATGCACCACTAAACGCTACCCCAAAAGCTACAAATGGTAGTTTTTCACAAATACTATTAAAACACTACTTATACCACTAAAAGCTACTTACACCACTAACTTACCAAACACTACTATTTTTTTTAATTAGCGTTTTGACCTAGTCAAAACACTAAAAGCTACTTAGAAAGCTTGTGCTCTGAACACGCCCTGAATTAGGTAGCAAAAGTTATACACAATTTACATAATATAATAATTTAGGTTGTTTATTCAAAATAAAACTCTAATATCCGCTTATCCAAGACTCCTTATATGTATTTAAATCTATGTAGAACTCAATTTTTTTTTTTTTTAAATTGATGACATGACAATTCTGCGTGGTGCTCTATATCTCATAAGTTGTAGAATTATATTGTAATTTGATCTTATTTCAAAGCATATTTCAAGCACTATCCAATGGTACAAAAATTATAATATTCCAAATTACGTAGCAAAAGTTATACACAATTTATATAATATAATAATTTAGGTTGTTCATTTAAAATCAAACTCTAATTTTCGCTTATCCAAAACTCTTTATATGTATTAAAATC
The DNA here is from genome assembly GCA_947648045.1 of Beta corolliflora. Classification (NCBI taxonomy): domain Eukaryota; kingdom Viridiplantae; phylum Streptophyta; class Magnoliopsida; order Caryophyllales; family Amaranthaceae; genus Beta; species Beta corolliflora. The sequence goes on from CANSZD010003689.1 coordinate 294,946, forward strand.
TATGTAGAACTCTATTTTTGTAAAAGACTAAGGCTATGCTTTTGGACTGAATTGAACTGAATTTGTCGAACTGAATTGAACTGAATAAACTTGAACTAAACCGAACTGAACTGAAGTGAATGAAAACTATGAGAGGAAACTAACTGAACTGAACTGAATAAACCTGAACTGAACTAAACTGAATTGAATTTGTCTGAACTGAACTGAACTGAATTTTCATTAATTCAGTCCAAAAGAATAGAGCCTTATAATGTCTTACAATTCATCCAATTTAATATATTTTCATGAGTTGTAAAACTATATTGTAAATGGATCTTATTTTGAAGCATATTTCAAGTACTCTCTAATGGTAGAAAAAAAACTATAATATTTTGAATTAGGTAGCAAAAGTTAAATTCAATTTACATAATATAATAATTTAGGTTGTTCATGCAAAACAAATCTCTAATTTCCCCTTATCCAAAGCTCTTTTTATGTATTTAAATATGTAGAATTCTATTTTTTCAAATATTTAAAATAAAAACTATTTGACATGGCAATCCTAAGTGACCCTCTCTATTTCACAAATTTTAGAACTATATTGTAAATGGATCTTATTTCGAAGCATATTTCGAGTACTATCTAATGGTACAAAAATTATAATATTCTGAATTAGGTAGAGAAAGTTATACACAGTTTACATAATATAATAATTTAGGTTGTTTATTCAAAACAAAACTCTAATTTCCGCTTATCCAAGACTCCTTATATGTATTTAAAGAACTCAATTTTTTTTTAAAAAATAAAAATAAAAATTGATGACATGACAATCCTACGTGGCACTCTATATTTCATAAGTTAAAGAACTATATTGTAAAGGGGTCTTATTTCAAAGCATATTTCGAGCACTATCCGATGGTACAAAAATTATAATATTTCGATTTACGTAGCAAAAGTTATAAACAATTTACATAATATAATAATTTAGGTTGTTCATTCAAAATTAAACTCTAATTTTCGCTTATCCAAAACTCTTTATATGTATTTAAATCTATGTAGAACTCTATTTTTGTAAAACATAAAATTAGAATTTGATGACGTGGCAATCCTAAGTGGCGCGCTCTATGGCTTCGAAATCTTGAGGAGCTCCCTATGCTCCCAAAAAGTTCCTCCTTTATTTATATATATGTAATCCCCCATAATTTTAAAGGATTTTATAATATATTTTATCATTTATATATTTATATTTTAGTTCAAATGATTTTTATTATTTAAGTAGGTTGACTATTTTTGAAAGTCAAATGAAATTATTTTAAGGATTTAAGGGAGTTGAAAATATTTTAATTAATCATGCTTTGAAAAAGGTTTGAAATATGAATTTGATTTAGAATAGAAGTCTAATGGACTTGAGGAACCCAAATTCTAAGTAGATTAGGAAAGAGGAGTTATATTGATACTAGGAGTCCTCATTCATCAATCCTAGTTATCATCGAATCCTATTTAAACTTAAATTCCTTTTCCTGCCTCAAAAGGAAACCCTAACTATAAATACCCTAAGCCCAATTATTTTACCCTACACAAGTTATTTTTCTTCACTCCTTCTCTCAAAATTTCGGCATTCTCTCTCTCTCCTCTTCCACGTAATTTTCTTTTCTTCTTCCTCTCAAACTTTTGTTTCTTCTTCTTCAAGTAACGATTTCTTCTTCGCTAAGAAACGTCACCGCCGCCGCCGTTGACCACCGTTGACCGCCGCTGCTGCCACCAAGACCCTTCCTTGGCCGGCGCATCATCACTTGCATCTTGTGTTGGTTTAATTCTTTTCCTTTCCTCAAGTTTTCCATTAAAGACTATGTTTTTATGCTTTATTTTAATGTTAATCATGATTATCAATATTAATTTACTGTTTTAATGAATAATCTTGATTCATATATATATTATATTATAAGAATAAAAATTCAGATTTGTTTATTATTGTTAGATTTAAGTTTTAATAATTAAAGCATGGATTTTTAGGGTGTTAATTATTAGAAAACCATAGTAGCATATTATATACTATGAGATTAATTTAATTTATGATTTTAAACATGTTTAAGAGGGTTTAACGAAGGTTTTATGATTTTATAAGTTGCTGGAATTTCAGAAAGTATTTTATTTAGGGAGTTTTAAGAATTTTAATTACTAGTATGGTAGTACTATGCTAGGAATTAAAAGTAATGGAAGTTTTGATAGAAAAATCAACTTTTGAATATGTTTAAAGGGGTTTTTAAATATTTTAAAGTTGCTGTCTTTTTTATTTGAGAGTATTGATTTTAGTCATATTTGATTTCTAGGCGGAGAGTATTCCGTAGGAGACTTTTAAAGGTTTAAAGTGGCCGGTCGACTAGTTTACACAAGGTACGTACATGCCATGTGATGATTGAGATAGCATCATGATTTTATGAAGGGAGAATTATGTAGTATCATGTATAGGAACTTGGTTGAGTTCATTATGATATTTATTATGTTGGTTTTTGCATGTTTTATGCCCGTGTGCAAACATGTTAATTATAATATTTGATTATGAGTAGAATATCATGGTTGTATGGAATATTGATGCAAGCATGTTAATTGGATTGGGAACCTTATTTATTAATTCACATGGGGGAATTAATATATCTATTAGTATTGGATCATGTTTGATCATTGTTCCCTTTTTGTATTTCACTACTTTATGAGGATTGTGGGCCTTATTTGGTAAGTTGACAAGTTGTGCCTTTGAAAGGTAAGATTGATTGTTGGCTAGGTCCAACAAAGTAAGAAAGGTTGGAATTAAAGAAAGTAATCTTGGATTGTAAGTCGTGTGATCACTTATTTAATCCTAAGATAAAAGAGGTTCGATTGTGAATGTTGAATTATATTCTCGTGTTGCTTGTATGTGTGTCATAACAAGTAATAAATTGTAAATCACGTAAAGTGTAACTTGGATAGTAATAAGCTTTAGGCGGGTGCACGTCGAAGTTGGACAATCGAGGAGTTGGGGTACATGGTGAGCGGGCCATGGCTTTTTTCGGGAATTGGATTGATCACCATTCCTCTTTTTATTTAAAGGTTCCTCGATATCGCGAGTCATTATGGAATACGGAGTCGCGCCCGTATTTCGTCTTCCTAGGTGAAGGCTGGTTTTTAGTTAGACAACTCGGTCCAATAACTATTCCATTTAATATAATAAAAGTTGATTTAAAGTTTAGTTCGGTAGAAGTTATCGCGAATGTTATATGGTTGTATTATTATTTAACTCGTTATTATTCCTTAGTATCATGATTAGGATTGTTTTATGCATTGATATGTAGTACTCAGCTTTGCTGATTACGTGCTTTGTTGTGTGTGTTGATCATGGCTTTGCTTTATTGATCCTGTGATGACCCAATTTTTGGTGAGCAGCATTTCTAGAGCATTGACATTTACAGGTTCGCAGATGTAGCATCATTGGGAATCTGGGAATGGAGAGCTTGTGTAAATTTAGTTTTATTTTGTTCTGCATTAGTCAGAGAATGTTATTATAAGTTGGTTTGATAGACTTTCATAAAGTGGTTTTTGAAGTACTTAATTTATTATTTATAAAGTTTAGTTTGATGTTTTCCGCTGCAAAATTCTGAATAAGCCGATACGTTATCACACGGGCGATAATACTTGGGTAATTCTCTAAGTTTTGTATTATAAAGGTATTTCTGGAAAAAGAGAATTATCGGGGTGTTACAAAGTGGTATCTGGGAGCTTTAGGTTATTTTCAAAACTTTTAGGCGCCTAATTAACTTACTAGTTACTTGAATAAACTCTTAGAATTGCTCCTACTTATTCGTTATATATAAATATATATATATATATTTTTTTAAGAGGACCGAAATTTTTTTAAAAAAAGGGACCGAATTTTTTTTTTAGGGGCCGAATTTTTTTTTTTTTAGAGCCGAATTTTTTTTAAGGGTCGAATTTATTTTCGAATTATGATGGTTTGAAATTTTTTTAGGATAGCCGAATTTTTTTTAGAGTCGAAATTTTTTTTTTCCTTTCGAATTTTATAAGTCTGAATTTTTTTTTATTAGTCGAATTTTTTTTAGTTAGTTCGACACTTAATTATTATTATATTATAAGGAGTGTCTGCATTATTTTTTATTGCCTTTAAAGTTTTACTTGTTGCATTGTGAGAATGGGTACTATAGGAAGGGCATATAGGATAGAAATATTATATGCCTACATTGAATAGTTAGTTCAGCATGTTAATATTTTTCTTCCCTGCTAACTATTCATGATTATTTTTCTTCCCTGCTAACTGTTTATATATTTCTTCCCTGGCTGATTGTTATATTTTGTGCCTATGATGTTGATGGTATATTTATTGTTATTGTTTGGGAATTCCTACAGGGAGAGTACTAAAAATGTTATTGAATATATTTATTTGTTGTAGATCATTAATCATGTCCGCGATTAGGAAGCTATTATAACCCCATTGATCTGAGTGACGATGAAAGTGATGAGGACATTGCACTTATTGATAATGAATATACCAGTCTGGATTGGACTATGCGTACTTTAATGAGGAGGGAAGTAACCAGTGATGATGAGCTCATTGTGGAGTTCGACCATGCTAGAGGCCAAACTAGAAAAGACATCTATCGGGCATGGTTCAGGTTTGAAACTGATTCGGAGTCAGAAGACGAGGAGCCTCAACCTTCTAGGAGATCTAAACGACAAAGGAGATATGTCGCATATTATGATGAGGACATAGATGAGTTTGAAGATGAGATCTTCGCACCTGAGCTATACATAGAATTTCAGGACAAAAATGATAATGTAGTACCTTAGGTTACTATTTATTTATTGATTTTTATTATTCTTCTTAGCAATAGAGGAAATATATTATATTCAGTTGGTTAGTCGACCAACGGTGATAGCATAGTTTTATTTTTACGATCATGGTTTCTTTTAGGAAAATATAATATTATAGCAACATTTATTACATCTAAATACCCGTTATGGAAGAATAAAAGTTATTACTTAATTATATGAGTGAGTAAAAATTTATTCTGGGCACGTAATGGAAATATTTTTTTTTCATTAGGCAATTATATTCTTGCTTGCTTGTTTCTATTTGCATGTTGATGTGAATATATTTTACATGGATGATTATGTGATCATTAGAGAACATTTCATGTTGAACTTGGAACTAGTTGAGAAATTGTCTGTTGATGCGATCTTTAATGATCAAATCAAATGTTGCCTTCCTAGATGGAAATGTGAGTTATGCTGGAACCTAAAGTAGAGTTATATTACTTACAGGTCCCGAAGTAGAATGGCTAACAACAACGATCTAGCTGCTGCTATTCGCCTCTTGGCGGAGAAATTGACTCAGGGGAGAGTTGAGCGTCCTGAGAGTGCCGGGGATATGTTCGAAAGGCTAGCTAAGGTTAAGCCACCATACTATAAGGGGCAAGCTGACCCTACCTTCCTAGAAAACTGGATTAGGGAGTTTGAGAAACTTTTTGAGGTTGTAAACTGCCCTGAAAATCTGAGAGTGGGTCAGGCTGTGTTGTACCTTAAGGATGAGGCTGATTTATGGTGGAGGGAGAATGGAGTTAGACTGAGTGCTAGAGAAGGGTTCAATTGGGAGGCTTTTGTGACTACCTTGAGGGGGAAGTTTTACCCTGCATTTATGAGGAAGCGTAAGGCCCGAGAATTCATTAATCTTAGGATGGGTAGTATGACCATTTCGAGTATTACAAAGTAAATTCATAGCACTTGTCGAGGTTTGCACCCGAGGTTGTAGCTACTGCAGAGTTGAAGGCTCGGGAGATTTGAGCGGGGGTTGTCGATGAGATACAACCGGGATTAGGAGGGAGACCTTTACATCCCTAGATATCGTGTATGGGAGAGCCGCCCATATTTATGGACTCCAGTCGAGGCGGGATAAAAAGAATACTGTGGTTGGTGAGAAGAGGAAGGACTTTAATGCTGGGGGAAACCAGGGGAATTTCAAGAAGAATAGGAATGATCATGGGAATTTCCAAGGAAACAACAACCAGGATAACCGCAATAGGGGTCGAGCTGAAAGAGTGTATCACTGCAAAAAGTGTAGCAACAACCACCCTGGTTGAGACTGTAAGGGGGAACCAGTTATCTGTAACTACTGCCAGAAGAAGGGCCATAGGGAGTATGAGTGCTTTGCTAAGCAAAAGAAGGAGCAAAATGGCAATGGGGGTAGTAACCAAGCGAGGCCTGGATTCAACCGACCGAGAAATCGGGGTTCGAAGCTGCGGGGGCACGTAACAATCAAGGAAGCTATAGCAAGCCTGCCGGTGAGAACAACAGAACAAGGCTCCGGAAAGCCTGTTCGTGATGAGTCGCAACGAAGCCGAACGATCTGCCGATGTAGTGTCTCGGTACTTTTTCTATTAACACCGTGCTAGTTAAAGCGCTATTTGATTCGGGCGACTTATTCTTTTGTCTCGTCGTACTGTTATTAAAAAGTCCTGGGGTTAATAGATTTTGAAGTGATTAATTTGCCTGTTAGTATACCTACTGGTGAGACCATAAGGTGTACCAAGATGTTTAGAAACTTGCCTCTAAAGATAGGAGACTGTGTTTTTCCTTCTGGCTTGATAGAGTTTAATCTGGTAGACCTAGATGTAATTCTGGGGATGGATTGGCTAAGTTTATACAAGGCCAAGATAGATTGTGAAGTTCAGAAAGTAACTTTAAGGAACCCTTTGGGTAAGCTGACCTCGTATAGACGTTTTGGGAAATCCAAGAGCTTTGGGGTTATCTCCGCAATGCAAGTGAAGAAGTTGATGAAGAAGGGGTGTGAGTTGTATTTCTGTAGTGTGCAAGATGTGGGTAAAGAGGTTGGGGTGAGTATTGAAGATGTTCCGATTGTGAATGAGTTCATGGACGTGTTCCGAGTGAGATCTCGGGTATGCCGCCTGTTAGAGCTGTTGAGTTCACCATAGACCTAGTTCCTGGAACTGCTCCTATATCTAAGGCACCTTATAGAATGGCACCTCCGGAAATGAGTGAGTTGAAGGCGCAGTTGCAAGAATTGTTCGATAAGGGTTATATTAGACCTAGTGCATCACCTTGGGGAGCTCCTGTGTTATTTGTCAAGAAGAAAGATGGGAGTATGAGGTTGTGTATTGATTATAGGGAATTGAATAACGTAACCATCAAGAATAAGTACCCTTTGCCTAGAATCGACGACCTATTTGACCAATTAAATGGAGCGAGCGTGTTCTCTAAAATTGATTTGCGTTCGGGGTATCACCAGTTGAGAGTAGCCGACAAGGATATACCTAAGACTGCATTTAGGACTCAGTTACGGTCATTATGAGTTCATCGTAATGCCTTTTGGGTTAACCAATGCACCTCGCCATATTTATGGACTTAATGAATAGGATTTTCCATGAGTTCTTAGATAAGTTTGTGGTCGTATTCATTGATGATATCCTGATCTATTCGAGGAACGAGAAAGAGCATGATGAGCATTTGAGGATCATATTGGAGACGCTTAGGAAGAATCAATTGTATGCCAAGCTCTCTAAGTGTGAGTTTCGTTTGGAGAAGGTAGCATTTTTGGGTCACTATGTGTCTAAGGAAGGAGTCTCTCGTAGATCCCGCTAAGATTCAAGTCGTGAGTGAGTGGCCAACCCCGAAGAATGTGTCTGATATCCGAAGTTTCTTAGGTCTAGCGGGTTATTACAGAAGATTTGTGAGGGATTTCTCGAAGATAGCAAGACCTATGACCAATTTGATGAAAAAAGAGTCAAAATTTGAGTGGAGTGAAAAGTGCGAGGAAGCCTTTCAGATTTTGAAGGATCGTTTAACCTCCGCGCCTGTTTTGACCCTACCTGATGGGAATGAGGGATTTGAGGTATTCAAGTGATGCTTGAAGAATGGGTTGGGATGTGTGTTGCAACAGAATGGGAAGGTGGTGGCGTATGCGTCACGCCAGTTGAAACCTTATGAGGCTAATTACCCTACCCATGACCTAGAGTTAGCTGCCATTGTGTTCGCTTTGAAGATTTGGAGACACTACTTGTATGGAGTGACTTGCAAGGTATTCACAGATCATAAGAGCTTGAAGTACATCTTTACCCAGAAAGATCTCAACATGAGGCAGAGGAGGTGGTTGGAGTTGATAAAGGATTATGACTTAGACATCCAATACCATGAGGGGAAAGCAAATGTAGTCGCTGATGCGCTGAGTAGGAAGTCGAGTCATAGCATGTGCGCCTTGATAGTTCCTGAGGAGTTGTGTCGAGATATGCGAAGGCTTAGCTTTGGAAATTCTAAATCCCGGGGAGATTGAGGCCGGATTGAGTGCTTTATCATTGGGATTGTCAATTCTAGACGAGATCAAAGAGGGTCAAGTTGGGGATGAGCACTTAGAGAAGATCAAGGAGAAAATGGGTCAGGGCAAGGAAAGTGATTTCAAGATTCATGATGATGGTAGTCTGAGGTTCAAGGGTAGGTGGTGTGTACCACAAAAGTGCGGCGAGATTAAGAGACGTCTTATGGATGAGGGTCATAATACGCCGTACTCTGTGCACCCTGGGGGTGACAAGCTGTATAAGGACCTTAAGCAGATCTATTGGTGGCCAAGCATGAAGCGAGAGGTAGCTGAGTATGTGTCTAAGTGCCTAACCTGTCAGAAGGTGAAGATAGATCACAAGCGACCCATGGGGAAAGTTCAACCATTAGAGGTTCCGGGATGGAAGTGGGATTCCATATCGATGGATTTTGTAACTGCTTTGCCTAGAACAAGGAGTGGTAATGATACTATTTGGGTTATTGTGGACCGCCTGACAAAGTCGGCTGTTTTCATACCAATCAAGGAGACATGGAAGAAGAAGCAACTAGCCAAGTCATATGTTAAGCATGTGGTGAGACTGCATGGAGTTCCAAAGGATATCATTTCTGACCGTGACTCTAGATTCCTTTCGAAATTTTGGAAGAAGGTCCAATTAAATCTTGGGACAACATTGAAGATGAGTACAGCCTTTCACCCTGCGACTGATGGTCAGACTGAGAGGACTAACCAGACGATGGAGGATATGTTGAGAGCGTGTGCTATTGATTTTCAAGGTAGTTGGGAGGACCAATTAGACCTGATTGAGTTTTCGTATAACAATAGTTACCATGCGAGCATTAAGATGGCACCGTTTGAGGCCTTATATGGACGGAAATGTAGAAGCCCCATTTGTTGGAATGACTTTAGCGAAAATATAGTCTTGGGGACAGAGTTTATTGAGGAGACTGTTAAGAATGTCAGACTGATTCAGGCTAGAATTCAAGCTGCGCAAGATCGACAGAAGAGTTATGCTGACTTGAAAAGACGCGAAGATGAGTTTGCTATAGGTGATAAAGTGTTCTTGAAAGTATCACCCACTAAAGGAGTCATGCGATTTGGGAAAAAGGGCAAGTTAAGTGCTAAATATGTAGGCCCATATGAGATTCTGGAGCGAATTGGGAAAGTTGCCTACAGATTGGCATTGCCAATGGAGTTTGAGAAGATGCATGATGTGTTCCATATTTCTCAACTTAAGCGCTATATTCCCGATGAACGTCATGTCCTAGAGCCTGAACGAATTCAGATCGATAGTAGCCTCACATATGAGGAAAGGCCTGTCAGGATTCTCGACAGAAAAGTGCGTAGTACACGCAATAAGGATGTCTACATCGTGAAAGTACTTTGGTCTAACCACGAATCTGAGGAGGCAACGTGGGAAGCCGAAGATGAGATGAAAAAGAAGTATCCAGATCTGTTCCTTGAGGTGAGTTACGAGGGCGTAACTCGTTTTCTTTAAGGGGGATAGAATGCGATAAATTTCGCGCTTTTTGTCTATTTTTATGAGATTTTTTATGCATATGTATGCCTATGTTGAGTAATTTGCACATGTTAGTGCTAAAGAAGTAGACTCTTCGCATAAGAAAGTGTGTTCATAAGTAACACAAGTGTTTTAAGTTAGCAAAAGTGTGCACAAGTGGCACAATTTTTTGTAAACTTTTGAAAAGTTGAGTTCAAGTTTTGAAAATATGTGGGTTTTCGTGTCAAGTTTCGGGACGAAACTTCTTTTAAGGGGGGTAGACTGTAATCCCCCATAATTTTAAAGGATTTTATAATATATTTTATCATTTATATATTTATATTTTAGTTCAAATGATTTTTATTATTTAAGTAGGTTGACTATTTTTGAAAGTCAAATGAAATTATTTTAAGGATTTAAGGGAGTTGAAAATATTTTAATTAATCATGCTTTGAAAAAGGTTTGAAATATGAATTTGATTTAGAAAAGAAGTCTAATGGACTTGAGGAACCCAAATTCTAAGTAGATTAGGAAAGAGGAGTTATATTGATACTAGGAGTCCTCATTTATCAATCCTAGTTATCATCGAATCCTATTTAAACTTAAATTCCTTTTTCCTAAGCCCAAAAGGAAACCCTAACAATAAATACCCTAAGCCCAATTATTTTACCCTACACAAGTTATTTTTCTTCACTCCTTCTCTCAAAATTTTGGCATTCTCTCTCTCTCCTCTTCCACGTAATTTTCTTTTCTTCTTCCTCTCAAACTTTTGTTTCTTCTTCTTCAAGTAACGATTTCTTCTTCGCTAAGAAACGTCACCGCCGCCGCCGTTGACCACCGTTGACCGCCGCTGCTGCCACCAAGACCCTTCCTTGGCCGGCGCATCATCACTTGCTTCTTGTGTTGGTTTAATTCTTTTCCTTTCCTCAAGTTTTCCATTAAAGACTATGTTTTTATGCTTTATTTTAATGTTAATCATGATTATCAATATTAATTTACTATTTTAATGAATAATCTTGATTCATATATATATTATATTATAAGAATAAAAATTCAGATTTGTTTATTATTGTTAGATTTAAGTTTTAATAATTAAAGCATGGATTTTTAGGGTGTTAATTATTAGAAAACCATAGTAGCATATTATATACTATGAGATTAATTTAATTTATGATTTTAAACATGTTTAAGAGGGTTTAACGAAGGTTTATGATTTTATAAGTTGCTGGAATTTCAGAAAGTATTTTATTTAGGGAGTTTTAAGAATTTTAATTACTAGTATGGTAGTACTATGCTAGGAATTAAAAGTAATGGAAGTTTTGATAGAAAAATCAACTTTTGAATATGTTTAAAGGGGTTTTTAAATATTTTAAAGTTGCTGTCTTTTTATTTGCTGTCTTTTTATTCGAGAGTATTGATTTTAGTCATATTTGATTTCTAGGCGGAGAGTATTCCGTAGGAGACTTTTAAAGGTTTAAAGTGGCCAGTCGACTAGTTTACACAAGGTACGTACATGCCTATGTGATGATTGAGATAGCATCATGATTTTATGAAGGAGAATTATGTAGTATCATGTATAGGAACTTGGTTGAGTTCATTATGATATTTATTATGTTGGATTTTGCATGTTTTATGCCTGTGTGCAAACATGTTAATTATAATATTTGATTATGAGTAGAATATCATGGTTGTATGGAATATTGATGCAAGCATGTTAATTGGATTGGGAACCTTATTTATTAATTCACATGGGGGAATTAATATATCTATTAGTATTGGATCATGTTTGATCATTGTTCCCTTTTTGTATTTCACTACTTTATGAGGACTGTGGGCCTTATTTGGTAAGTTGACAAGTTGTGCCTTTGAAAGGTAAGATTGATTGTTGGCTAGGTCCAACAAAGTAAGAAAGGTTGGAATTAAAGAAAGTAATCTTGGATTGTAAGTCGTGTGATCACTTATTTAATCCTAAGATAAAAGAGGTTCGATTGTGAATGTTGAATTATATTCTCGTGTTGCTTGTATGTGTGTCATAACAAGTAATAAATTGTAAATCACGTAAAGTGTAACTTGGATAGTAATAAGCTTTAGGCTGGTGCACGTCTGCAGTTGGACCATCAGGAGAAGGGGTACATGGTGAGCGGGCCATGGCTTTTCTCGGGAATTGGATTGATCACCATTCCTCTTTTTATTTAAAGGTTCCTCGATATCGCAGGTCATTATGGAATACGGAGTCGCGCCGGTATTTCGTCTTCCTAGGTGAAGGCTGGTTTTTAGTTAGACAACTCGGTCCAATAACTATTCCATTTAATATAATAAAAGTTGATTTAAAGTTTAGTTCAGGTAGAAGTTATCGCGAGAATGTTATATGGTTGTATTATTATTTAACTCTGTTATTATTCCTTAGTATCATGATTAGGATTGTTTTATGCATTGATATGTAGTACTCAGCTTTGCTGATTACGTGCTTTGTTGTGTGTGTTGATCATGGCTTTGCTTTATTGATCCTGTGATGACCCAATTTTTGGTGAGCAGCATTTCTAGAGCATTGACATTTACAGGTTCGCAGATGTAGCATCATTGGGAATCTGGGAATGGAGAGCTTGTGTAAATTTAGTTTTATTTTGTTCTGCATTAGTCAGAGAATGTTATTATAAGTTGGTTTGATAGACTTTCATAAAGTGGTTTGTTTTTGAAGTACTTAATTTATTATTTATAAAGTTTAGTTTGATGTTTTCCGCTGCAAAATTCTGAATAAGCCGATACGTTATCACACGGGCGATAATACTTGGGTAATTCTCTAAGTTTTGTATTATAAAGGTATTTCTGGAAAAAGAGAATTATCGGGGTGTTACAATATATTGATTAGGAAATTTCAATATGTTGTGCCTATTTTAAATATTTCCTTATATAGTGTAATTTTATGACTTAAAAATCCCTATTGATTTTAAGCTGCAATGAATGTGTGTTCACACTATTTAAATAGTCTTTTTTTTAGTCTTTTATTCCATCAAACTTTTGTCTTATTGGTTGTGCAACATCCATAATTAACTCAAAAACTAAAATCTTTATTTTAAATTATTTTAATTTTATTTAAAACAATGAAATCTATGTTGTATTGGTTTCTTTTCCGATTCTAAGTAGGAACAACAAAAGAAACCCAAGGGATATATATTTAAGAAAACTTCTTTAGCTCTTAGAGATAGAGATGCCCATTAGCTTATTTGTTTTTCCCGAGAAAAGAAGTTTGCTATTGTATATAGAGTTTCAAGTTAGACCAAATCCTTAAACTCAAACCCTAAGAGCCCGTTCGTTATCGTTTTTGTTTTCAGTTTTCAATTTTTTTTTAAACTACAAACCAAAAACAGGAAACTAGAAAAAGTGGTTTTCACTTTTTAGTTGTCAGTTTTCAAAATCATTATGTTCCCGATAAATTTGACAAATTTTTTATTCATTATAGGACATATATCATATGACTTTGAAAATCAAAAAACCAAAAAACAGAAAACCACAGTAATACCGAACGGGCCCTAATAAAACAAATAACAAATTTTTTTCTTCTTTTGCTTCCTTTGTTATTGCGTCGCACTCCACCTCCATAGCTGCTGTGACTTGTCCACCAAAGTCACTCTCCTCGTCGTCCACCTTTGTGCCGCCTAGTGACATCGGCTCTAGTAGTTCGAACCCGCGAGGTAACTATCGTCCTGTTGATCAATAAAAACAACTGATTAAAATTATTGCAAAGAATGTTAGTTTCAGAGATATATTTTTTTTGAAGGGATTTCAGAGTTATATGTTTGATGTATATATATACTTCTATAATCTATGAGATTTCGCAAGTTTTTGATGTATATATTTTGGTGTTGTAATATCTAAATTGTCAATCCATTCATGTTTGAGGTGAAAAGATGAGTCTTTTCACCTTCATTTCGAGTAAAAAATGTAAAGGATAAAGTAAAAGAAAATCTTTTATTATGTGATCACTCTTTTATTACTAAGTATTATAGATGTTCCTAATGGTATGCGACTATGCGTTGTTGTTAAGGATAGTTAAAGTTACTACGTACTTAGATGAATAACATGAAAACACTTAAAACACATAAGGAGAATCCCCTAATTGTACAAAGGAGAGAAATGACCTTTGAACTACTTTCTCTTACACACTTAACTCGTATGATAATCTAGCTATCTAAGTTGTCAAGCTTCCTGAGTAAGGTTAATTAAGAGCCCTATTATTTAAGGGTTTAGTAGCCCATATAATATCAAGGAAAAAATAGTTGTATGGGTATGACCCAAGTATGTTAGCGGACCCCTGTGATAAGTCCGCGAACACCGTAACGGACGTGAACTCTATAAATGTCGCCTATAGCTCTAACAAGTCAGTACATCAACATGGTCCGACAACGTTGGCGGTCGCCCAACAAGACAAAATAAGGGAATCTCTCCAGCTGTCAGAAGCACCTCGACCGTACACGTGTAAAATGATTACACACCCTGTCACTCTGTCAGGTGAATAGTACTTCTATAAATACCCCACTAGTACTATTCTGCAGGTACATTCTCTCACACTCAGAATTCTTATCTCTCTCCCTCTACTTTCTCTCTCTAAACCCTATTTGGGCACGTGCTGACTTGAGCGTCGGAGGGGGTTTCCTCGCATCCCCCCCGAGGGTAGTTCACGTTTGCTTCTTGTGCAGCTATTCACTAGCGGAGCTTACCCTAATCTTTGGCGGACTTCTCTCAAGGCCGCCAACCGTTTCAACACCGAAACAACTTGGCGCTAGAAGGAGGGGTCGCTTCCATCTTTGTGAACGCCGACATGGAAAGAGCAAACAATGACGGCCGTGATCCATCTGAGTTAGGCCGGGAACGTCAACGAGCAAAGAAACTCCGAGGAACAATGTGTCTCGGGTAAACACCGGAAGCGGATCACTTAACCTGGCTCAACTAAGTCAATTCTCCCCTGAGCAGCTACAAACTGTAGCGTCTTTCATCCAGATGTTACAAGCGGGTACTCAGCCTAACAACACTCCCACTCCCAATGCAAGGGCAGGTCAGCTTCGTAGGCGTATGTCGACCATGAATGGTCGCAACGTCGATGGCACCCCCGTGAGAAGGATGCGGACCTTCAATCAGGAGGGACGCCAATTGGAAAGGCAAATTGAGAACCCAGAATATGAGGAAGTCATCCTAGAAACTGAGGATCTCAACAATTCTGAAGAGGAGGATCAAAGTCGTTCTCGCCAGGAACACAGCATCAGTGGCGCAAGCAATTATTCTGCTGGCGGACACTTATTGATCAAGTCTAAGCAGTCTCCTTTCATTCCAGAGATCTTGAACCACCCCATGCCGCGAATCAAGATGCCGTCCTGTAAGTATGATGGCACCTCAGACCCAGACGATCATGTGGCCGCCTATGAGGGGCACATGTACTTATACACTCAGGTGGACGCCATCTGGTGTAAAGTTTTCCCATCTACTTTAACCGGGATCGCTCAGACGTGGTTTAAAAGCATCAGGGCTGGTAACGTTTCTAGTTTTTCTCAGCTTTCATCTATGTTCAGCACTCACTTCGTGAGTAATAGGCGCCGCGAGCGCACAACTGGCGAGTTGTTATCAATCAAGCAAAGGGAAAATGAGAGCCTGCGAGATTTCGTGGGCCGTTTTAATGCTGAGGCGGTCACCATTCCCCGCCTTCGACGGGGACGTGGCCGTGTTAGCTTTGATGACCGGCCGAGGGAAGGGTCCACATTTAGAAGTTATTCGGGCCGTAAAACCTTCACATCCCTTGAGCCGAGTCTTAAGGAAGGCAAACGATTTCATCGGGGGGAAGAGTTTGACAAGGCCGTAATGTGCCCAAAGTCGTGAGCGAGGAAAAGAAGAAGGATGATAAGCGAAGAGAGAAAAAGGTCGCGAAAATGACCGCGGTCGGGATGAAAGAAAGCAGGAATCAAATGTGGTCAAGAAGGGAAATGACCGCGAGAAGAATGACCGCGAAAGGTTCGAGTACAAAGATAAATTTGATACATATACGCAGCTCACGGCCTCAAGGGCTCAAATATATCAGATGAACAAGGACAGTGATAAATGGCAACGTCCTAAGCAAATGTTTCATAAAAACCGTGACAAGAGCAAGTGGTGTGACTTTCACGGTGATCACGGTCACACTACCGAGAATTGCAGGCACTTGAAGGATAACCTAGAGGATCTGATAAGACGGGGTAACTTCACTCAATACAGGGCACAATCAAAGGACGGAGACGTGGTAAAGCCCAATAACCGGAATGTGCAATCGCGGATTGCTGAGATTCACGTTATAAGTGGCGGTCCAATTCACGGCGGCGTCAATGGGGCCAAGGCAAGCCCGAAAGAATTCGAGCACCAGTGTCAATTTCAATGAAAGCATGCAGTGGAGAAGGCCACCAATAATGCCCGCCATGTCTTTCACGGTTGAAGATGCAAAGCATGTCGTCTACCCTCATGATGACCCTCTGGTGGTCACGCTGAAGGTGTCAAACTGTTTGATCCACAGAATCCTGGTAGACGGAGGAAGTTCCGCAAACATTCTGTATTTCTCAACTTTTGAAAAATTGATGATTGGCCGGGAACATCTGAAGCCTGTGCGTTACCCAGTGATAGGTTTCACGGGGGCGTCGGTGATTCCAGAGGGCCTGATAACCTTACCGGTCAGAGTAGGGGAGGATGAGAACGCCAAGGATGTGATGGCGGAGTTTCTAGTGGTTGACGTGCCTGGAGCCTATAACGCAATTATCGGACGCCCTTTCATCCATGACGTCCAAGGAGTTGTGTCGACCTATCATTTGACTATGTTGTACGTTTCCAATCTCGGGACGACAGCAAAGTTAAGAGGAAATCAAGAAATGGCGAAATCATGCTACCTAACAAAGATTAAAGCAACCGGCAAGGAGAGTGCCGGTAGAAGAATTGAATCCGCCAACAAGGAAACAAAGGCGAGCCCAGAGGAGGGCTCTGGCGAATGAGGAAGGGCCCGAGAAAGGGGATGAGGAGATGGATGTTTTAATGGAAGAGCTGGAATCCAGGCCTGATGATACTCCAAGGCCCAAGCCGGATGGAGAAACAAAGCGAGGAGATGCGCGAGATGATCCAAGCAAGGACAAGTGGGGTTGTCGGAACGGACATGGACCCAAAGGTCGGGGTCAACCCGGTGACTCTCCCTACGAGAAAACGCGGACGTCTTCGCGTTCTCAGCGGATGAGATGCCGGGAATTGACCCAGCCGTGATGGTACACCGTCTAAATGTTGACAGCACTATCCGACCTGTCAAGCAGAAGAAGCGAAATTTTTCGGCCGAAAAGAACAAAGCCATTAAAGAGGAGGTTGATAAGCTATTGGCAGCTGACTTTATTGAGCCATGCGACTACCCGGAGTGGTTGGCCAATGTAGTCATGGTAAAGAAAGCTAGCGGCCAGTGGAGGATGTGTGTGGACTTCACAAACCTCAATAGAGCTTGCCCAAAAGATTGCTACCCGCTGCCGAGAATAGACCAGCTAGTAGACTCTACTAGCGGTCACGCATTGTTAAGCTTTATGGATGCCTTCTCGGGCTATCACCAGATCAGCTTGCTCGAGGCCGATAGGAAAAAAGCTGCGTTCATCACAGATTGCGGAGTATATAATTATAAGGCAATGCCGTTTGGGCTCCGTAATGCGGGGGCAACCTATCAAAAGCTAGTCGACAAAGTGTTCGCGGATCAGAGGGGGAGGAATATCGAAGCATATGTTGACGACTCCATCGTCAAGAGTAAAACTGACCGTGAACACTTGGACGATCTGGAAGAGACCTTCAGAACTTTGAGAAAGTATAAGATGAAGCTCAACCCAAAGAAATGTGTCTTTGGGGTGAGAGCGGGAAAGTTTTTAGGCTTCTTGGTAAGCAGAAGGGGGATTGATGCAAACCCAGACAAAGTTCAAGCCATTGTCGACCTGCCTGAGCCTAGAAGCGTCAAGGATATTCAGCGGTTAACAGGGAGAATGGCGGCCCTCACTCGATTCATTTCAAAATCAGCAGACAAAGCTTTGCCTTTCTTTGCCCTGCTAAGGGGGAATAAGAAGTTCGAGTGGGGAGAGGAGCAAAGCAAAGCATTCCTGGCGGTAAAAGAGCATTTAAAGAAGCTACCAACCATTACAAGGCCCGAGACCGGAGACGTATTACAACTGTATATCTCGGCTTCACCGAAGACAGTCGCGGCCGTGTTATTGGTAGAAAAAGAGAAGAGGCAGCAGCCAATTTATTTTATCGCCCATATTCTTAACGGTCCGGAGAGCCGTTATCACCGGTAGTAAAAAATGGCCTTGGCCGTGGTAATAGCCGCCGGAAGCTCGAGACCATACTTCGACTGCCATCCCATTCAAGTTTTAACCAACCAGCCGCTAGAAAAAGCATTGCAGAAGATGGATAGTTCCGGCCGCTTGCTGAAATGGGCCGTTGAACTATCGGAGTATGAGATACAGTACAAGCCCAGGACCGCTATCAAAGCACAGGCCCTGGCAGACTTTATCGTGGAAGCCTCATATGAGGAGGAAGAAGTGGAGCAAAAGGAAGTCTGGCTGCTGGAGGTCGACGGATCATCCGCTGTTAGCGGATCTGGAGCGGGTATAGTGATGACCACCTCGAAGGAAATTCGTACCAAGACGCCATCAAGTTCGCCTTCCCGGCGTCAAACAACGAAGCAAGAATATGAAGCGGCAATTGCCGGATTGAGAATGTGTTTGGCGGCGGGTGCTAAGAAAGTGTCTTTAAAAACGGACTCACAATTGGTGAGCGGCCAGCTGAGGGGAGAATTCGAAGTCAGAGGCCAACATGCTAAAATACGTTGAAAAGGCCAAGGAGTTGATAGCTCAACTGAATCATTTTGAGATTCAAGCGATACCTAGGGCCGAGAACACAAAAGCGGACGCGTTGTCCAAGTTGGCAAGCTCTGACTCATTTAGCATTGAAAGAACCGTCACGGTTGACATCTTGAAGGAAAAAAGCATCACAGAAAAGGTCGTAATCACAACGGTATAAACCAGCAGGGAGAATGGTTTAGTGAGTTGGTGGCGTACAAGTTGACCGGGACGCTTCCGAATAATCCTTCGTCTGCTAAGAAATTGAAACGACAAGCAAGCTGGTACGTCATATACCAAAATGAGCTATACAAGAAATCATTCAGTTTTCCTCTGCTTAAATGCGCAACCGCATGGGAATCTGCGAAGATCCTTGAAGAAATACATGAAGGTATATGCGGTAACCATATTGGCGGAAAGGCTCTGGCACTAAAGGCATTGAGGGCGGGATTCTATTGGCCAAGTATCTTTGGCGGATTCCCGCAGCTATGTTAAGAGATGTGATAAGTGCCGAGATACGCTCCCGTCATTAACAAAGCCAGCCCAACGATTTGCGCTCTATCCTATGCCCAATCCCGTTCGCACAGTGGGGAATGGACATCTTGGGACCGTTCACCACAGCAACGGGGGAGAAAGTTCCTAATAGTGGGAATTGATTACTTCACCAAGTGGATAGAGGCAGAGCCGACAGCGAAAATCAAGGCAAATCAGGTCAAGAAATTCATCTGGCAGAATATTATGACAAGATTTGGGATCCCCATGGCGATCGTCTCTGATCATGGCGTCCAATTCGATTGTCGACACTGCACAAGCCTTCTTAAACGAATTTCGGGTAAAATTTGCATACTCAGCCGTTTGCCACCCTCAGAGCAACGGGCAAGCAGAGGCCGCGAACAAACAGATCCTAAACGCCTTGAAGAAAAAGCTAGATGAATTCAAAGGGGGATGGGCCGATATGGTACCAGCAGTGCTATGGTCAAACAAAACAACAGAGAAAGAAGCGACGGGAGAGAGCACATTCAAGTTAGCCTTCGGCGCGGAGGCGGTGTTGCCAGTAGAGGTGGGGTTACCCTCTTACCGGATCAAGCACCAAAATCTGCAAAGAAATGACCAGGCACTTAGGGAAGACCTAGACTTCTTCTTGGGAAACAAGGCTTATGGCGAACCGAGAGCGGCCGCTTACAAAGACAGGATCGCAAGGCTTACAATAAAAAAGTCATGGAGAGGCCATTAAATGTTGGCGACCCGGTCGTTCGCAGAACAGCGGCCACTGGCAAAGCGCATGTTGAGGGAAAGCCGATCGCTAACTGGGAAGGCCCCTACATCGTAGCCAAGAAGATTGCTCTCGGTTCCTTCATTTTAAAGAACATGGATGGCAAGGAGCTTAAAAATTGTTGGAATGCTAGCGTCCTAAAGAAATACTATGTTTGAGTTGCTAAATGTAATAGGCCGAGAGCCACCCTTAGTTGCTTAAATAATACAAGTTTCGTCGCATCCATAAATTGTCTTATTATTTTCATGCACATTAATCAAAAGCCATATGACGAGCCCAAAGTGCGTTAACGGTCATATGACGGACCTAGCACAAATCAAGCCATATGACAGGCCCAAAGTGCGTTAACGGTCATATGACGAGACCTAGCACAAATCAAGCCATATGACAAGCCCAAAGTGCGTTAACGGTCATATGACGAGACCTAGCACAAATCAAGCCATATGACGAGCCCAAAGTGCGTTAACGGTCATATGACGGACCTAGCACAAATCAAGCCATATGACAAGCCCAAAGTGCGTTAACGGTCATATGACAGACCTAGCACAAATCAAGCCATATGACAGGCCCAAAGTGCGTTACGGCCATATGACAGACCTAGCACAAATCAAGCCATATGACAGGCCCAAAGTGCGTGAACGTCATATGACAGACCTAGCACAAATCAAGCCATATGACAGGCCCAAAGTGCGTTAACGGTCATATGATAGACCTAGCACAAATCAAGCCATATGACAGGCCCAAAATGCGTTAACGGTCTATAAAAAGATTGGCGGATAATAGGACGATAATTATCGTTGGCAAACAAAAAAGATTGGCGGACGAACAACAATCGGACGATAATTAAAGGTACGTAAACGCAAGATATAAAGTACTTTCCCATAAAATAAAAGCTACCGGCTTGGCGGCCAACTACGGGTAAAACGATGGCGGCCAAATGAAAGGCTTTTAGTTGGAATTGTACTTATAAAATTAAGAAACATTAGCGTTTACAAATGCCAACATGGGCCGAATACAGAGTTGAAATATTCAAAAATTACAACTATAAGCTATTAGAAGAACAGGAAGAGCTGAAAGAAGGCCACCAAAAGTTTCAAGAGGGAGGAGTCTCCTGATCTTGATCTGGAACATCTCGAGGATCCGCATCAGCAATAGCGTCCTCGTCAGCGAACTTAGGATCCCCCTCAATAGGAGTGAGATGCTGGCCACCGGCATGAGCGTCTTCGATAACGTTCGGCCAAATCCTCGGAACCGATTTGCAACGCATCTCATGGCGGCCGCCCATCCACCATCATACCTTTTGTGCAAAGTCTGTTGCGTATTCATCGACTGTTTAAATTGAGCAACGGCCTTTAGCAACTCCTCTCGCCTCGGCTTCGCCGCCGCATCCGGGACGGCAACCTCTTTTGCAGAGTTAGCGGCCTCTAGAGCCTTGGTCAATATATTGACATTTTCCTTGGTCTCTTCCAATAAGGCGGCCCTCGGCCTCAGTGTTATCGCCCGTCGCCGAGGTCGTAACTCTGCCGTCTTTTGCCGCTTGACTTGTCCTCCATCTCCTTCAAGCAGATCCCGGCAAGTTTCCAATGATCGCTTATAGGTATCCGCCAACTTCGATACTCTATATATTGCTCTATCGCCTCAATGGCGGCGTTGTTGGGCCCGCGAAGATGAAAAGAATATGTCGACAAAAAAAAAAAAAAAAAAAAAAAAAAAAAGCGAATGAATGATAATAAGACAGTACGTAAACGTACCACAAGTTGATCGTGAGCCAACCTAGCAGCCGGAGTGACCAGGGACCCTGCCGGCCTATCTACTGGCAGTTGCATGCCTTTCAGAATGCGGTAGGCAAGGATGCCACCGTTCTCAGGGATGTCGGCATATAGCGACTCATCCTCTCTGACGTCCCAGTCAGGCTGGTAAATCTTGCCAGGGACGACAGGCCGACGGGCGAAAGAGGCCGCCACAAAGCATCGTTTAGCGGTACTTCTTTCTTCTCGATCCACTCATGGTACCGAGAGAAGATGCCGGGAGATAAGTTGGAAAGAAAGTTGGGCATGGTAATCAGCTCTCGGATCTTATCACGGATGGAGGAGTAAGAGCCTGATAGCCAGGAGGCGCCGCTAGCATGCCCTGGAGCAGCGGCCGCGACATCCCGCTCCCGAATCTCTGGAGCATCCAAGTCCAGACCCCCCACCTGAACATCAGGGGTGTGGTCAGAAGAAGCAGGGTCCGCCAAAGCCTGCCTCTTGTTGGCAGATGTATCCGCCGCAACTTGCTCGCGGGGCCGCCTCCTGTTCCCACTTCCCCTGGCGACAGGTCGGGAGGTAGAGGATCTAATCGGGACGGCAGGGGATGGCTGGCCGCCAGGATCGGCAGCAGCGCGGCAGAACATTCCCGAACAGGGACGCGAACAATATTCGCCCCGCCGCGACCACGGCGAATATTTTGAGGGCCGTGGCGATTCCCTCCCCGGCGGCCATTGGTAATCCCGTGCATAGTCTCGTATTCTTGCGAGGGAGCAGGTGGTAAATTGGTTAACGGCTTGAGGTTCTCGT
Source organism: Beta corolliflora (assembly GCA_947648045.1). NCBI lineage: Eukaryota > Viridiplantae > Streptophyta > Magnoliopsida > Caryophyllales > Amaranthaceae > Beta > Beta corolliflora. The sequence continues at coordinate 317,453 of CANSZD010003689.1, forward strand.
CCACAGATAGGGCGTCGAGGTCAAGGTAGTCAAAACCGCGAATGGCAAGAAGCAAAAGAAAAAAAAAAAAAAAAAAAAAAAAAAAAAAAAACATCAGTTGGACCAGTCCGACATCAAAACTCACCATTTTCATGAGTAGGGCGAGCAAAGGCGGGTCGACAAAGGTTTGTTCCCCGGGATGTACTTGGAATGAGGAATCCAATATTTAGGCTCTTTAACCTTCACCTCCCTCTCATCCTCATAGGTGACTAAGTAATCCTCCGTGTCGAAATAGTCGAAGGCCGCTAACTCTTCCTCAGTTAGCGGAATGAGAGGTAAATGCTCCATATGCGGACGTGGCTCAGTGAAATGACGACGCACTGGATAATCCTCGAGAACTCGTAACCAAAAAGAAAGCATCCCGCCGGCCCTTCAAACCCGGTCATCTTAGGCTGAACTGTCATCTTCTTGTCGGCCGTAGTTAGCGACCACCAACCCGCCTGCCTAGAAGATCCATTTTTCTTCAGCCAATGAATGTGGCGGAATAAGTTCAGCGTTTGCGGAAAATCCAAGAAACGCACAACCCAGATGTACGCTATCAAATTCCGGACCGCCAAAGGAGTCAACTGAGCCAAACTCACGTTGAAAGCATTTAAGATTTTCACCAAAAAGAATCCGGAGGGAAGCGGAGGCCAAACTCGAAATGATGAGTATACACGGCCACGTGACCAGGAGGACATTCCGTCACAATGGCCCCCTCTGGCGGAACTATTAACCGATAACCCGACGGAAGACAATATAAGTCCCGGGCAACTCTCGGGTAACTCAGATCAATGGCGTCCTAACGCCAAGGCAAATCAATCTCAACACCGATAGGACCCGGCACTGAAATCATCCGGCAGCCATAAAGCATCAGAACCAGGTCCAGTCTCAATCTCCTCCATCGGATTCGAACTATCGACCCTTAATTCGGCAACACGGGAAGATTCCCCGACTGCATGGGTAGTCAAAGGCACAGAAACGTCAACATTTGCGCCCGCAGAGTCAATCGCATCCTCATTGACGCGGACGGCAGGACTCGCAGCAGTGCGACGATGATAAACAGTCTCTTGACGGACCATGACGGTAGCAATAGAATCGCTGTCGTCACCTAAATCAATAATATGAGGGTTAGGAGCCGCAGATTGTTGTAAGCGGTCGAAAAAGTCAACCGTTACTTCCACCCCAGCATCCGCCAAGCTATCCAACCAAGCATGCTCTCTAAGGGGTGCTACGTCAAGGCCGGGAGCGGCATCGGCCGGAGGATGCCTAACGGATCGTCTAGCAAGAATCTGATGCCTAAGCTCCCTAAGCGTTTGTCGGTCACCACTCTGGCTGGCGGATAGATACCTCCTAGTTAAGTTATGCTCCTCGGGGTAGCGGTGGTCGTTTAAAAACTTCGACCTTAACTCTCTTTCCCTCTCGGCGGTAAGAGGTATGTCCGCTAACAACCTGGTCCTCCCCGCCGGACTTGAGCTAGAAGTGGGTTCACTATCGGCCAGAGGGGAAGAGGGGTCACTCTCAGTCATGAACGCCTCACTAGGAGTATTCTGGCTATCAGACTGGTCCGACATGATGAAAACGCAAAAGAAACTTAACAAAACGCGGAGAAAAGTCGAAGAAATACCTGGAAACAAAAGGTCACCGGAGAAAAATAAAGCAGAGAGCAAAAGACGCCGGAAAAGACAGATGAAACCCCCGAACGGCAAAATCGCACCAAAAACTCAAGCTTCGAGCGTAACACCACCGGAAAAGTCTGGAAAAAGCACCGGCCAAAAGACAAATCTTCAAACTCGAGGCAAAACCCGTAAAATGTTCGTCAAGAAAAGGCGAAATTTTCAAGACACTAGAACCGGAAAGTGAAAACTAGAAGATTGAGTAACTTTTCGGAGTAATTTGAGCACAGGAAAAGTGATTTTTAAGCAACTCAAGCTTCGGCTATGGAGGTTTTGTCAGAGAAAAATGGAGAAAAGAAGGGAGAGCTTGGAGAATGAAGATAAAGAACTCCGAAAAGGACAACTGCTCCAATATAAGGCACGAATAAACGGCTGAGATTGAAAGACCTCTCAACTCCCTCTCCAGATTCCTGCCAAGTGTCAAAGCACGGTGAACCCTAATAAAGTAATGGGCGGGATTTTCGGAAAAGTAATCATTAACTTTTCGAAAATTTTCAACTCCCTACGACACGTGGCACCCAACAAATTAACTTCTTCAAAAATTGAGCACGGCAACAAAGATTCGCGTCCATCAACAACATCATTAGCGGACAAGACCCCAAATGATGCTGGGGGGCTAGTTGTATGGGTATGACCCAAGTATGTTAGCGGACCCCTGTGATAAGTCCGCGAACACCGTAACGGACGTGAACTCTATAAATGTCGCCTATAGCTCTAACAAGTCAGTACATCAACATGGTCCGACAACGTTGGCGGTCGCCCAACAAGACAAAATAAGGGAAACTCTCCAGCTGTCAGAAGCACCTCGACCGTACACGTGTAAAAGGATTACACACCCTGTCAGGTGAATAATACTTCTATAAATACCCCACTAGTACTATTCTGCAGGTACATTCTCTCACACTCAGAATTCTTATCTCTCTCCCTCTACTTTCTCTCTCTAAACCCTATTTGGGCACGTGCTGACTTGAGCGTCGGAGGGGGTTTCCTCGCATCCCCCCCGAGGGTAGTTCACGTTTGCTTCTTGTGCAGCTATTCACTAGCGGAGCTTACCCTAATCTTTAGCGGACTTCTCTCAAGGCCGCCAACCGTTTCAACACCGAAACAATAGTAATTCGGTATTAATTAAAAGTAGTGAAGTCATTTGATTTAATAATATCTAAGATTCAAGTATGATTCATTATTTACAGTTTCGAGTATCATATATAGGAATTCTATTTTTCATTAATTGGTTTAAGTATGTACTCGGCTTTTGCCGATGACATTTGATTCAGGACTAAATATTTTGTACCACAAATATATACCATTGTGTATATAAATTATTATTGGCTCATGAAAGAAACAAAACCATAAATTCAACCTTTGTGGCTTTGCGCACCTGTAGTCAACAACCATATAAGCAGACATGAAATGTTGTAAAACGATAAATTTGGTTTTCTTTGATATGTACCTATGGTTTTCAGTGGGATTTGTACATCTTTGAGCATTAATGTTATATTTGGAATAATTGGTTGCAAGCATATCATATCATGGCATATAAAAAGGAATTTGATTTTGACAACGGTAGCATGCCAATAGACTTGTTGGTGATGATCCTTATCAACCTCCCGGTGAAATCTCTTATACGATTTACTTGTGTGTGTAAATCTTGGTTGCGGCTCATTCAAAACGATGTTCAATTTGCTATCACACACTACGTCTCTCGGAGTACATTATCGTCTTGTTTGATGGAGAATTTTAATTGCGTTGCCTTTCATGATTATTTGACAAATGATAATTCCAAACCAGATGAATTTTTTTACAAGATTTGCGTCTTCTCTTTAACTGAAAAGAAGACATTACGTGAAGTGAAAAAGTTTGAGCTAGGACTTGATTTATATGTGTTAGTATCCAACTTTTGTCATGGCATAATGTGCATACGTGTCACACCTGATTATGATAAGCGTAGAAAGGAGTCTCCTAAGCTCATTTTATGTAACCCATCAATTCGGGAAGTAGTCGAAGTGCCGGTGTCCCTCAACATTAAAACTTGTGGGATGACCAGTTTTGGCATTGGGTATGACTCTGTTTGTAATGACTACAAAATTGTGGCAACCATCAAAGCCGGATCTTATTCGCGTCCTACTTGGATGGTGGATATCTTTTCTATCAATAATCGTCGTTGGCGTAGTCTGCATGACATAGACATCCTTCAGCAACAAGACGAGTCGTTGGGAGACCTTGTTTTGAATTGTAATAGTAGTACTCTTAACTGGAAATGTCGCAATGTCATAATATCTTTTGACATGGTGGATGAGGAATTCTGCGAGATCCCAATGCCAAACTGCCTATGCAAGGGAAATGAACATCATCTATTAACCGCTTGGCATGTGAAGGCTTGCTTATGTTGCTACTCAAATTATTCCAATGAAGATATCAACATATGGGTACTAACTTGCTTGGATGTAGGTGATAAAAGCGGAGTTGGTAACAACGCAAGATATAATTGGGTTAAGCAAATTTCAATTAGAATTCCAAATCAAAAGCGTGTTTTTCCTGTGAATCTTTGGATGAATGACAATGAACTTTTGGTAAATGTGCTGAATGATAAGGGTTCATGGGAGGTATGTTCTTATGACTTTCGCACCCAACAACTAAAGAGAACAGGACGTCGAGGTTTACCTTGGAAGGTTTTTGGTTATACAGAAAGCTTAGTGTCGATCAAGAGATTCATGTCAAGATATAGGAAATTCACTCGTACAAAACAAGATGGAGAATCCAACATGGTTGATTGTGAAGACAATAAGGTATTAGAGCACAAGAATAATGATGGATGCGTCTATTTCGTTCGAGAGGTTGCTCGAAGAAGTGATTATGTTCGGTGGTCCTATAACTTTAAGCTAGTATGATTATGAGCTAGTATTAGCAAAGGTGCTGATAGTATTTTTGTTGCTTCTGTAAAAGTGGATATTTTTGTCACATTCTTGGTATTTCATTTTATTTTGTTTCTATTTATATTTAAGCTTTTTGCTCCTTTTTTTCGCAATTCTTGCGTGATTTTTTGTAGTATGACAAATATGATGCATAATTTTTTTTTAAGTTGGTAAGAGGAAGGACTCTACTGAACTGGCACCTCGCACCGGAATAACCAGCCAGGTTTGCAGGTCAGACTCCTTGGAGGGAGGGGGATGGTAAGGGAAACCTCACCCCAAAGAGCCCCTTGTGGATTTGATCCCATGACCTTGAAGAAAAAAAAAAAAGATGATGCATAATTGCATATGTTGTAATATATCAGTCTTGACTCATAGTCATAGGTTTCGAGGCTTGCCTTTGCAACGCTTGGACGGTTCTTCTTGAGCGGGAAGTGAGAGCTTTCTTTCATATCATTTCACTTTAAAATGACTAGTTTAAGTATGCTAAATGTTAAGATCATTATACTATCTAAGTTGTATGAATGCTAAAATCTTTAACCCAAAAACTAGATATAGACCCTTAATTTGAAATGCCCTCTACATGCTAGTTTTAGCCTTGTAATAGTATATGTTTTCCAGCGTAAGCATTGGGTCTCTGGCTGCATATATGTTATTTGAATTTTTGACAAAACTCACCAAAGAATGGAGCATGGAGGATATCAAGAGTTTTCTTTTATTTCTTGTGATGATGGTTTCTTGTCTGGTAGATTAGAATTAGCAAACATTTGATTTGATGATTCTAGGGAACATGCGCTTTCTAAGTGTCGGTAACACTATCTGCTGATATATGAAGTCTCATTTAACTAAGAAACAAGGATATATAGGGCAAAGTATTAGTCAACTTTTGGCTGTAGTCAAAGTGAATTGGACTATCTTTATGTCAACGTAGAGTTGGAGTGAACTGACTTCTCAATAAGTAGATTAGTAAGCTGAACATATGCACATAGCTCAAAAGCTTTTTTGGGGAAAGTTATCTTGGGAACTCTTTTGATAGGTTGAGATGGGGCAGGACGCAGGAATGGGGGAGTTTTGAGCTATTGCTATAAGAAGACGAGGAAGGAATTACAGGAAACATCCAAAGTGGTAGGGTGAAGTTGCTACCTTTTCTATAGATTTCAACTATGAGAGCTGAGAAATTGTTGGTGGTTTTGTAATTGATGATTATGTATAAGGTGTCATATATATATATATATATATATATATATATATATATATATATATATATATATATATATATATATATATATATATATATATATATATATATATATATAATGCATCTGAAGCTATCTGATATTGACTAGTCTAGGGATCGGATTTGGAACTGCTGCTGTAGAGTCTTTCGAGTAGAGGTTTAATGGAGAAATATGAATGAAATAGAAGATGTAATGTGAAAATTACTGATGGGGGATGTAAAGTACTATGGTGGTGTAAGTGTTTAAGTCAAAATCCAAAATGGACGATCTCGTGTTTTACTCTATTCCATACAATGCAATGCTAGTTTATTGACGATTGAAAATATGTTAGGCGTTTTTCTAAAATTATTACGGAAGCTGTTGCTAGTCATTGGGATAGAAGACACTAAATTGGCACTAGATTACTGTTTAAGACTCTAGACTTCTGTGAATTATGTTTTGAGAGCTACTAGAATGGTACTTTATGGTGCGTTTCTCTTCAACTTATTGGGCCCGAACCGAACCGAACTTATCCGAACCGAACTTATTGGACCCGAACCGAACCGATTGGAACTTATTAAACCCGATTGGACCCCGATTCAACTTATTGGACCCGATTGAACCCGATTGGAACTTATTAGACCCGATTGAAACTTATTGACCGATTGGAACTTATTAGACTTTATTGGCCCCGATTGAAACTTATTAGACCTTATTAGACTCCGATTGAAACTTATTAGACCTTATTGGACCTAATTGGAACTTATTTGACCTTATTAGACAAAAAAATTAATGAGTAATACATAAATATTACCCCTAACGTAAATACTACCCCCTCAAAATTTATTATGAAGTAATAATTATTAAAATTCGCCCTTTAAAAAAATAATTATTATTAATTATCTCTAATGATAAACAATTTAACAAAAAAAAATACTATTTATATACTTGCCTATACATAACTTTCACCACTAATATATCTAATAGTCTTGTTTTGATTTCATAAAGCACTAGTAGAAAACCAAAAGTTAATTAACATTTATTGCTAACAAGTGAGAAATTGCCACATATGGAAAAATTTATCTCTCACTCCACTTAGTTTTATGACTAAAGTAGTAGAACTCATTGTTATTAGTAACGAAAACATGTTATCTCTAGTTATTTAAAGACGAATTGCAAAATATTGTAATTATGATATTATTATTGTTAACCTTATTTAACCATGATTATAATATTTTTTAATAATAATATAATCAGCTAATAGTAATATGAATAATAAAATAATAGACAATAATACAAGTATAATACGATATAATCATTGTGGTACTTTAATTAAAATTCTAATAATAACATAATCATCTAATAGTGATATGAATAAAATAATGGACAATAATACAAATATTTATTAATCATTGATTATTTGGACCTTATTGGAACTTATTGGACCTGATTAGACCTGATTGAAACTTATTGCACCTGATTAGAACTTATTGGACCTTATTAGACCTGATTGGAACTTATTGGACCTGATTGGAACTTATTGGACCTGATTGGAACTTATTGCCCTGATTAGACCTGATTGAAACTTATCTGAACTGAACTGAACTTATCTGAACTGAACTGAACTTATTGAACCTGAAACTTAATTTTTTAAGGTGAAGAGAACGCACCCTTAATTGTCTATGTTTTTTTTCTTTCTCCTCTTTAATATGACGTATTCTTCCCCTTCCTTAGCTGAAAAGGAAAGAAAAAGGTAGGGTGATGGGGACTGACATAAGGACTAAGGTATCCCTTTTGTGTTTTCATTTTTTGGGGTTTAATATTGATTTTTGAACTAGTTAGTTGCATTTAGTATGATGTGATAAAATTGATATTTTGTCGTTAGTCCATTCTTTAGGCATTAGGATTTGCAGTTATGGAACTTTGATACTTAAATAACATTTGATATTTATAATAGCAGAATTCATAGGAGATGTGCTTTGTTATTTTCAATTTATTGTGTTTGCCTTCTCATTGAGCCGACACCATTATCATGCGATTATGGCTTTGACATTGTTGTTGTTGTTGTTGCTCTCATATATCTAGTGCATGCCTTTTGATCTTCTGTCTTCCATGCTTCTTCTAACTGTTTGTCGTTTGGTTATTAGAAATCTAGTTATTTTAGGTTACTGCGTTCTTAATTGAACATGTTTTGTGGATTTTATAGCTGATACTACCTCTTGCCTCCGCGACCTAAAACAAGTCCTTCATTTGAATTCACTTAGAGCATGCCCACTCATGCCCCAAAAAAACATGACATCCCTCTTTCTCATCAATTTTTCTCTCATCATCTTACAAAAAGTTAGTCACGCTTTACGACTCATTTTGACAAACGCACCCCATTTCATGACCCAAAAAAAAGAACATCATCTTTCTCTATACTACTTTTTACTATACCCCACCCTATTTTCTCTCTCCTACATCAATACATTACTAGTAATTTATGCACGCGATGCATGCTTGGATTTTTTCCGAGATAAAAACTCGAGTTATTTTGGCATAAATAAGAGTAAAATTTGAACATTAGATTTACGAATTATTATTATTTTTAATTGCAAAATTTGATTGGTTTAGTCTGTCACTTAAGTCTCTCGCTAGTTTTTTTTTTTTACTTTTTAAAGTTAAATTCGATGAACAAAAAAGAAATTTTATTGAATTTATATATGATTTCTTATTTTATAATTTTTGTAGTTGATTTTTTAATTAAGTACATTGCTTCTCAGTTTTAATGTAATACGGAATACTTAATTGTGTATTAATTGATAAAGTATTTGACTAATATAGTATTCATATTTACTTTGTCAGTATGAATGCGTTAATACTTGTAGACAATTGGTTTCATTTATGGTGACTAAGTTATTATATAACTGTGTTCAACATTTTTGTTAATTTTTTTATCCTATATTTGAGTTTGATTTTTTTTTTTACAAAGTAGTTAATTTATTAATGAGGGTAGTAAAGTAATTTTCTAGGAGGACACCGTAGCTCCTTCCTTCCCTTATATAATAGAGATTTGTACATTTTGATATCAATAATATTATACAAGATTATAAATAAAATTATTTTGGGAATTTATGATCCTCATTAAATTATTTTGTCTTCAATAATAATTTCTTCAAGAATAAAAGCTTCCAAAGATAAATATTCAAGTGTGTATAATGTAGACAGAGAAAATAATTAATTTTGGAAGTGTGTCAAAATATAACAAAATGGATGTCTATTTATAGATCTCAAAAAAATATGACCGTTGGTGAATTTTTTTTTTTTGATTTGTATTTTTAAAGTTATTCAGATTACAAAATCTGAATAACGAAAACAACCGTTGGAATTGTAGATCCACGTGTCAGCGTGCGGTTGGCTGGGCGCGCTGCCCAGTACTGACGCGCATCTGACGCGTCAGATTTTTTTTTTTAAAGCTGCAGCACGCGTGGCAGCGTATGATTGGCTCTCTAATTTTTTCAACCACAAAACTCAACGTTTTGAGTTTGTACGCCCAAATTTCACAATTTTTTTGTGGGCTCCTTCCTCCTCCTTTTACATGACTTGAACTATGTTTTGGGTCATAGGATGCCCAAACATGGATTAAGTCATTCTATGACCCAATTTAAAGTGTGCAAAATCCATGGATGGAATGCAATGTTTTTTTTGACCTTGATGGATGACCTAATTTCATGGCCAATTTGTCCATGAGTGGGCATGCTCTTATGAGCACCTGTTGCGGCTTGATTTTGAGCTTATGTTGATAGATATTGGTAATAATGATTGCAATAATATGATTTTCGGATGTCGTCCTTGATAATTGTTGCTTTTCGAGATGCGATACAACATTTCAACCTATTATGGATTTATGAAATATAATGCCAACATATCTCTTTCTGATAGCTTTTACTTGCTTATGCTTATTTAACTTCATATACAAGGTTACTGAAATGTGTTAATTGCCAAAGTAAGGACCAATGTCTTTACTGTATGGCTGTGGTATTATTCAGATTAACTTATGACATTGGCATTATACTATTATCATAGAATAAAACATACAACATGGCTTTTCACAGTTCCAACTTTGTGAAAAGGTATTCAGATTAATTATGCTTCCATCTTGCAAGATTACATATGTAAACATACTATCTTATTAACAAAATAACCTAATGTGTTTACTATTTTCTCTTTATTTTATAGTACATGTGATTACAGTTTACTACTTATAGTTACTAAATCAAAGCAATTGTAAATTGCATTAGATTTAAATCTTACATATAATTTATCATATTTGAACACAACCATTTTAAAAAGCCTGCATTCAACAAATTTGAAATACAAATATCTCGTGCATTTTGCAAGAGTAAAAAAACTAGTTATATAGCGATAATTGTTCATATATAGTTTTTGGTAATGAAAATTAGAGTTCGATTTCTATTAAACAACCTAAAAAATATACTTCAAAATAGGATTGTTTATAACTTTTGCTCCATCATTTTAAAATTTATGATTTATATACCATTAAATAGTGCTCAAAATATACTTCAAAATAGGATTGATTTATGCAACCTATAATAATACAATTTTTTTAACGAACGATAGCATATGAAATTATGAATAATATTTTATTTTTAATTTGTGGAATCAGTAACAATAAAGAAGTTATGAAAAGCCTATAAATCTCTCCTAATATATTAAAAGGTGTACCAAAGAAAGTTTGTGTGCTTAGTGGCACTCTCCTCTAAATCTCTAATGCCATTGCTTTATTTTCAAGTCAAACCCTCTATTAAAAAAATAATATTGTGTAGTTATAAGGTAATCGAACACATGACCTTTGAAATGAAAAGTGAAAGTTTAACAATGAATCCAACATAACACCATTGTTTAGTATTTCAAAATTAAATATCATAAGGTCTTATAGTTATATCTCATTAAAAGATTTACACAAGTAGTTAGATACCTAACCTTTTTATGATAAACAATAGACTATTGTAGACATAAACGCTTACTCCAATTCCTTGTAGAAAGTTAAAGTATTGCTTTCATCCACAAACTTTTACGGGTTTATTTTTCAAAATATCATGAAATTATTTATCATTTTATTACGTCAATTTTTCCTCACTAGGCAAAAGAATTCGAAAAGTAACAACCCGGTGCATCGCCTGGGACACTCACTACTTTAATATAAGGAGTATAACATGAATTATGGTAAGAACATGAATTAAATTATTTAGTTATGGGGGAAAATGTTTTCTTTTTAAAGTGTGATAGCTAGTACTTACTTGGTTTTCTTCTGTTGTTTCTATATTCCATATTAAGAAATTTCAATATGTTGTTCCTATTTTAAATATTTCTTTACATAGTGTAATTTTATGACTTAAAAATCCATATTGATTTTAAGCTGCAATGAATAATGTGTGTTCACACTATTTTAATAGTCTTTTACCCCATTAAACTTTTGTCTTATTGGTTGTGCAATATCCATAATTAACTCAAAAGGCTAAAATCTTTATTTTAAATTATTTTAATTTTCATTTAAAACAATCAAATCTTGCCATTTTTTAAGTTGTATTTGTTTCTTTCCCGATTCTAAGTAGGAACAACAAAAGAAACCCAAGGATATATATTTAAGACAACTTCTTTTAACCTAGCTCTTAGAGATAGAGATGCCCATTAGCTTATATGATGACCTTGCATGAAATTTTGTAGGCAGGGCAGACAATACATGTTGGTGGTTTAGTGAGACTGGACCTTGTCCAGGCATCTGTCTAGACGATTGATGTGACAGTCTGGGCATCACCAAATGTGTCTCTTCATTTTGGAAAGAGTGAAAATGCCGATGAAACCTCGGATAAAGCACGCCGGTATCGGATTACAAGTAAGCATTTCAGCCTATTTTTGTCTTGTACCATGTTTCCCTTCTTTTTGGTTCATTTGTTGCCTGTCTATATAATCTTGGTGAAAAACAGTACAAATACAGTTGATGGCTAAACACGGTTGTTATTCGCTACTTGAGTGAGCTTTTGGAATATTTGGATTTCAATATATACACATTTCTCGAGTATCATTTGAATGTGCTATTGTTGTACAATTGCATCTCCTGTAGATTACCAAAAAAATTCTTACTGGGAACTTATGGTGAGATCAAATCCTGCACAGGAGTGGTGTGAAAACCTGACTTCCTATTGATAATTTCTTATTGATGTAGCTTTAGGGGGGGAGGTGTGGGCCTTGTGATCGTATCTCTCTAACATCACCAGTTAAGGAGTTCTACCTTTTTTCATACTAGTTGTTGCTCCGCGCGCCTACGCGCGGGGCGCCCCAAAATAGTGTAATTGTGATATTTGCAGTCCGTTAGCCTTAAGTAGTGAAATGTTTATTTAGCACGTATTCCAAACAGGTGGTAAGTACACACATTGTATTAGTTGCATCAGGCAAACCAATGAAGTACGGTGTGCAAACACGGTTTATTTATTCGTTAATTTCATTTGGAAAGAGAATACATAATTAAGTTTATTTGAAGTGCAATTCTAATAGCTAAGTTAACAACTTTGATTCAGAACTTGTTGTTAACTTGTAGTAGGTTTCTCGCGTGCCTTTGAATTGTTTTTGAAACGGAGTTGTAATCTATTCCCGTAAGATAGATAGTAGGCTCCACCGCAAAGACCCTATTTCGGAAATTGATGCGGTTGGTGTGATTTGGATCAAGAACCTTGTTGTCATTAGTTCACGTAAGATGTTGGTAAAGGCCTAGCAAGAGGATGTAAATAGACAAGGAATTAGATCAATGGAGCATTTAAATTAAGTATGAGTACGTATGCAAAGTAAGAAAAAGTGTAAAGTGCAAGAATGCTTACATTGGTCGATAGATTGCTAACATGTTCGGCTGGCGTTTTGAAAAGCACTTCACATTGTTCAGTGTAGGCAACAACGATCTAAGCATGAAGTATTTGAGCCAAATCATTGTTGTTATCATTTATAATATATTTGTGATATTTGAATTAAGTTAAATATGATTAGTATATTGAATGTCAAGCTATATGCTAAGATATTTGATGCTTTTTCTCTCAAAAAAAAAAAGAAAGATATTTGATGCTTTATACTCGCAATTTTAGCCTATACTAGATATTGTTAGGGACGTAGAGTATATTGATGAAAAATATAAGAGTAAAACATTTTTTGTTTGATGTTACTCAGATATATTGGTGAAATATATATATATATATATATATATATATATATATATATATATATATATATATATATATATATATATATATATATATATATATATAGAGGCAAGATCATGTGAGAAAGGAATTTAGGTGAGAAGTGAGAATTAATGTGGACTGTTAGATCATGACTCATTTAATGGCCCAGATTAAAAATTAAAACAAACAAATATCCCAAAACCTCCCCATTTATCACGCATAAACCTCCTTTCTCTCTCTCTTTCGGTTACGCATAAACCAATTACGTTCAACAATGCAAAAAGTGATTTGATCAAGCAATACAAGATATAAAAATTTGATTCTTAGGGTCGTTTTTTATTTTCGTATTTCCTCATATTTTTGCCCTAGTTTTTGTTGGGATTGGTAAAGCAGGATGAGTTTGAAGGGAGGGAAGGGAGGATGAATTTGAAGGAATTCGAAGTAAGTGATTCATGGAAAAGTCATAATCTGCAGTGGGCACATCGAAAAGCAGGGGAAGATCGAGTACATGTGGTTTTAATGTTTTATACTTGTATGAGAAGAACATGGGTGGGTTTTTGTTGGGATTTATGATGGACTCAACGATTCTGATGCATGATTTCTTTCATAGATACTAGCTAAGCATATATGATGTGTATCAATGGAGAATACTAGAATAGTAGACCTTCAAATAAATACTATGTTATGTTTTTTAGCTTTTTTTTTTTGATAAATAAAACACTCAGATTCTCGAGTAAACTATCTGTATAGCTTTCTTCATGATTGTTGAAAATGTGAGAAATAAGTTAGAATTTGCTTGACTTTTGAAAATATTTTATATTAGTTTGAAGTTATATCATTGTTTGTTTGGAGTTATGCCATCTCTTTTTTAGAGTTATACGAACTAGTCATTAGAGTTACATCAATACTTTTTCAGAGTTACATGAAGTATTAGTTAGATTTATAATAACATTTGTTTAGAATTATAGGAAGTGATGATTAGAGTTATATTCACACTTGGTTAGAGTTATTGTTGTAATATAGTCACTGCATACATTTCGATAAAATAATTGCAATTTATTTCTATCCTTCAAGATATCAAACCCACATCCTTCGAGATAATAATTGCAATTTATTATATTGGAATTTATTTATACCAAAACTTGTTTAGAATTATTATATGAAGTAGTAATTGGAGTTATTATTTTAGCAATATATGTTTATAGTTATGGCATTGTTTGTTCGGAGTTATGCCGTCTCTTTATTACAGTTATACAATCTAGTTAGTATAGTTATACTAATAAAGCAATAATTTTTTAGAGTTATAGGAAGTACTATAATTAGAATTATGACAATACTTCTTTAGAGTTATAGAATGAGCAGTTAGAGCAGTACCATACTTGATTATAGTTATGGAAAGTAGTAATTAGAGTTATACTAACACATGTTTAAAGTTATAGAAAGCAGTAATTAGAGTACTACCAACACTTGTTTAGAGTTATACGTAGTAGTACTTAAAGTAATACCAATGCTTCTTTAAGGAAGTCAATAGTATTTGTAGGTGCTACCTTTGGACTGGCACCCACAATAATACTAAACCAGGGGCTAATTAATTGGGAAACTCTTTGTAAGCCTAAGAATGCTGGTGGGCTAGGTCTCAGGTGCACCCTGACTTGGAACCTTGTAGCTGTGAGTAAGTTAGCCTGGTGCATTGCTAAAAAAAAGGACAACTTGTGGGTGAAGTGAGTTAGTGAGGTGTACATCAAAGAGCAAGTTTGGAGCAGTTATGAGGCTCCTACAAACTCTAGCTGGGCCTGGAAGTATATATATCGGGCTAAACATTGGTTGTGTGAAAAACTTAATGGTGACCAAGTGGATGATGGATCCCCAGGTTCAAGATTAAGAAATATTACATTGTTATTGGTAGAAGTGATAATCATACTCAATGGAGTAAGAGTGTTTGGAATAGATTTTCACAACCTAAGCATAGGATGATCCTATGGTTAGCACTGCAGAATCGTTTGAAAACTAAAGATAGGCTGAAGAGATTAAACGTTTGTGATGATGATGTTTGTGTCATATGTGGCCAACATGCCGAAACTGTAAATCATGTGTTGTTTCAGTGTTATTACAGCAGCCAATGTGTGCAGAAGACCATGGAGTAGCTTGGTATTACTTGGAGGGACAAAAGCCTTTTTCAAGCTTGCAGATGGCTTAGAGGAAGATACGTAGGACCGGATTCCGTAAAAAAGTGGCTCTGGCTACTATAGCAGCTACTGTATATATGGTTTGGAGGAGTAGAACCACTGCATATTGGGACAAAGTGATTATGACAATTGACAAAACTGTACAGGATATCAAGTGCACTGTGAAAAATAGGATTTTACAGATTTTAAGCTCTACAATAAAAGATAGAGATAGAAACTGGATTGAGAATGTGTAATGTTGGGTTTGTCCAAGTAAGTTGGTAAGGTTGCTGTTGCAACACTTTTAGGTGTATTTTGTTTGTTGGGCTTTAATATTACTTAATTTCCAAAAAAAAAAGTTATATCAACACTGAAGTAATTAGAGTTATAGGAAATAGTAACTAGAGTTGGGCGAACACTTCTTTAGAGTTATAAGAAGTTGTAATTAGAGTTATGCCAATACTTGTTTAGAGTTATAGGAAAAACTAATTAGAGTTATCATAATACTTGTTTAGAGTTATAGGAAATAGTAATTAGAATTACGACAACACTTTTTCTAGTGTTATAAGAAGTAATAATTAGTGATACCACGACATTTGTTTAGAGTTATGGGAAGTAATAATTAGAGTTAAAACAATGTTTAATTAGAGTTATACCAAATCTTTTTTAAGAGTTTATAGGAGCTAGTCATTAAAGTTATACCAACTTCGAGTTGTAGTAGTAGTAATTAGAGTTATAACAACATTTGTTTGGAGTTATAGAAGTAGTAATTAGAGTTATGTCTACACTTGTTCAGAGTTATAGGAACTACTAACTAGAGTTATGTCAAGACTTGTTTACATGGTATTGTAATTACATTTGCAACTTGATAGCCTGTTAGCTCAATTGGTAGAGTATTGTGTATGCAAATACACAAACATGTGGGTTCAACTCCCATACAGGCTCTCTTATTATTTGTTAAGCTTCAAGCACTTCTTAGTTAAATGATCTTGTTACGCTTTTAGGATGTAATTTTGCTCTTCAACCGATAAAGTGGTAACAAATTTAAAAAATGACACTAGTTTCAGTCAAAATAATGACGATTTTCAATTTTGGTTTTAGTGTATATGAGTGTTATTGTACTAAATTCTTCTCCTTTATGTTTAGTAACCTATCATTTCATATCCTATGTGGGATTCGAACCCATATCTTGTGCATAGCACAATGCTTTACCATTTGAGCTAGTAAATAGGCCTTAAAGTACGAGTGAAACCACACACAATACTTACTTTTTCTTTATTCTACTCTCTGCTTTTTGAAGCTTCATTTGAGCTTATTATATAAAAAGGATCCATATCTCCTACATATTGGAAGTACTAGAGCTACAAGAATCAAACATTACTCCATAGGCTTATACCATATTAAAGTGCACACTAACCATCAAAGAAGGCTAAAAAAAATCAGTAGAGAATTTCACATGGAAAATGAACCAAGTACTTTAGGAGGGATCAACAATTTTGCAAGCAAATAGAAGAGATAGAAAAACCACAAAAACAAGGCTTAACCAAGCTCGATCTTGAGCTGTTTGATTGTACATACTCATAGAGCACTGTATAGAAATTTGTGGCAACCACGTAGAAAATGAGTGCTAAGAATGAAAAGGCTCAAGCCTTCGAGCTATGGTGGAGAAATTTATCTACAAAATCAGCAAAGGTAATAGAAAAAGGACATCAAAGAACATCGGCGCTTACATGAACCCACAAAAGAAACAACAAAGACATCTAAGACAAAAGACTGCTCCTAGTTGTAACAACAGGTCAAAGTGAGTCAAATTAGGTATACTAACACAAGGTACTAGTGACACTAAAAGTTTGTGTCTCGTGCTACTACAGAGAACAGTACATATAGGAATCATTAATTTATAGAATTGTCAACAAGTCGAGATGAAAACAAAAAAATTGGCATAACTCAAACTACTACTTCCTATATATGAAGTTTTCAACAACTCTAACTACTAATTTATATAACTCTAATCAAACTTTAGGGTCATTCCAAGTACAAGTTCCTATAACTCTAATAGAACGTTGGTGTAACTCCCATTACAAGTACTTATAACTCTAATTAAGTGTTTCCATAACTCTAACTCCTAGTTTATATAACTCTAATCAAATATTGGCATAACTCTTAGTATGATAGATTAACTTCAGTCAACAAACTAATAGATTATGTAGATCAATTTCATGATCCTGAGCAACAAAGCTAATATTTGATTTCAAAGAACCCTCAATGATTAGAGCTCAATTCTTAGCTAAATGAGATGTATCCTTTTCTTTCTACCTTCATCAACCCCAGAATTATTAAAAAAAAAAAGACACTCTACAATTGGCCAGAATATAATGAAGGATTGGCTTATAACTTTGACAAGGATGAAAGTGAACTAATATAGAAAATAGCACTGGGTAACTTAATCTCCCTACTAAAGACCAAAAATGTGATGGATACTCAGTATTGATGTAATTACATCTGTAGAACAATACTTACATTAGCATTATGAACAAATCAACATTTTTGATGCAGCATAACTTCAATGGTGGTCATTATGACCAAAAAGATTGCAATTAAAATTAATTCATGTTACAAAACCCTAAGAGTAAATTTGGAGAAAGAGGATCAACCATTGAAGTTACGGAAGAATAAAATGAAAAGAACTTGAAGTATAACCATAAGTACAAGTGTACAATGAGAGTGATGGATAGCGCAGTGGTTAGAGCTTTCCTCCCGATTCCAAGAGTGCTTGGGATCGATTCTCACCCTAAGCGAGTTGGGATCCCCTTTTTCCCCCCAACTCGAGGTTTTCCTTACCTTATAAAAAAAAAAGTACAAGTGTACAATCCTAAATACAGAAACTAAAATTAAGCTTGGAAAGCATTTCAAATGGAAGTATCACCAAACGAACTCACTATAAGGAGAGGGGGAGAAAATAGATAACATGAAAAAGAAGTGCAATATGAATAAATTTAGATTTTAGAGAGAGGGACACATATGTGGGTTTTATGAGAGAGAGAAACGCACATAAACTTCAACTACTAATTCCTATAACTCTAATCAAACGTTGCGTAACTCCAAGTACAAGTTCTTGTAACTCTAACTATTAGTCTATTTAACTCTAATCAAATATTGACATAACTCTTAACTAATACTTCCTATAACTCCTATGAAATGCTTATATATATAACTCTAATTACTAAATTATATAATTCTAATCAAACGTTGGCATAACTCCAAATACAAGTTCCTATAACTCTAATCAAACATTGGCGTAACTCCAAGTGCAAGTACCTATAACACTAATTTACTGTTTCCATAACTCTAACTATTAGTGGATATAACTCTAATCAAATATTGACATACCTCTTAGTACTATTTCCTATAACTCCTATGGACTGCCTTTGTAACTCTTACTGATTTATAATCAAACAATTGTGTATCCAAGTAAAAGAAAATAACACATCTTTCTATATAGTGTTGGAGTTTATTAAACTGATTAGAAGAAACCAGAAGCAAAATTCAGTATTAACTTAGATGCATTGAAAGGCAAACCAATGGATTTATACGAATGGTGAAGCAATAGTCCAGAGTTCAATGTTTATAACTCTAACTACTAATGTTACTAACGGCGGCGATAAGAGTAGTACCATAGGCAGCAACCAAAATCGAATCGGATTGAACTGAAAAATCAAACCACAAACGAATCGCAAGACCCAGAATTCATCGATAAACTAAGTAATTGGAATTAAAATTAAAAAACAACAAATTGTACATAGATAAACTAAAACAGAAATATTATTCAATTGAAACTATAAGAACGAAAACACATTCTACTTACACTTCATTTAATTTGAGAATTAACCGCAATTTGCAATTGAACATTGTCGAAAAAACTCTGATTTTACCTCAAAATAATCAAGACGTACTTGAAAATCACATCATAATAATTTGGAACGTCGAATTTCACAAAGATATGATGATTTCACAAAATAATTCAGTCGAAATTATGCAGAAAATGAAAGAAACGATAGAAACCAGAGGAGAGAGAAACGTAATAAGAAAGAAAGAGAGAATGTTTTGGAATTTCCGTATCTTTGACCTTTTAATCTGGGCCATTAGATAAGCCTTATCTAAAGGCTGATATTCATTCTCACTTCTCATATAAAAGACTATTCTTACTTAACTCATTTATATATATATATATATATATATATATATATATATATATATATATATATATATATATAAATTGAGTTCGTGTGAGGTTTAGTTTATATGTAGATGGTAAGAATTCTAACCTCGAATCGTATGCCCATTTAATGGCCAAGATTAAAAAAAAAAGAAAAGGTAAAACCCTAAATTTAAAACCACTTCTCACGTCATAACTCATAACATACTTTCTCTCTCTCTCTCTCTCTCTCTCTTATTTCGGTTCTCTCTTCAAGAGGCGTTATATATTTTTTTTCTTTCAATTTCAATTCATGGAGAGTACCCCTAATTATCGGTGAAATTCGGACTCAAGATTAATTCAATGGACGCACACAATATGGGAGAAGAAGGTTAGTAATAAATAGTCACTGCAGAGTAGCCAAGTAGTAGAAACATACTATCCAACAATGCTCTTCATCTGCATATCATGCCCCCTCTGATCAATTTGATTGATGATATTGTTGTTATCATATTGGAAGCGTACGTTTGTGGTATCCTTAGTTGATTCAAGATATCCAATCAACCCCCTCGAATCCCAACGCACATATCCCCTTTTCTATTTGTTGGCGAGTGATTGGGGTGACTTAGAGGAAGATGGGATTATTGCTCCTTGTGGTTTTACGAGAGTAATAAAGATGAAGAAAGGATTTTTGACAAACCGATGTATAATTTTACGTTTAATTATTTTGTTCTTTTTGTTCCTTCTTATTGAAGTTGAGATTTAATCAATTTGTAATCGTTATTTTTTTTTCTAGTTAACTTATGGTGAGTGAAAAGCAAACTTATGGCTAGTTTGTATAACTCTAAAAAAAAGTTGGCATAACTCTGAACAAGCAATGTTATAACTCTAAACACATATTTTCTAAAATGATAAATCCAATTAGTGGCCTAGCACTAATGTAACTCTAATTAGTAATTTATATAACTCTAATCAAATACTCCTATAACTCTAATTAGAACGTACATAACAAGTAATGCCGTAACTATAATTAGATCTCTCATAAATCCAATTAGTGGCCTAGCACTAGTGTAACTCTAATTAGTAATTTATATAACTCTAATCAAATACTCCTATAACTCTAATTAGAACGTACATAACAAGTAATGTCGTAACTATAATTAGATCTCTCATGACTAGTCAAATACTCCTATAACTCTAATTAGTAATTGATATAACTCTAATCAAATACTCCTATAACTCTAAGTACAACTCTCATGACTAGTCAAATACTCGTATAACTCTAATGAGTAATTCATATAACTCTAATCAAATACTCCTATAACTCTAATTAGAACGTACATAACAAGTAATGCCGTAACTATAATTATAACTCTCATGACTAGTCAAAATCCTCCTATAACTCTAATTAGTAATTCATATAACTCTAATCAAATACTCCTATAACTCTAATTACAACTCTTATCATTAGTCAAATACTCCTATAACTCCAATTAATAATTCATATAACTCTAATCAAATACTCCTATAACTCTAATTAAAACTATTGGTGTAATTATCCTATCCGTCCATTCTTTTGATGTAATTAGACTTGTGTAGTATATTCGTTGATTTGATTAGTAGGTAGATGGAATTATTCTACCCATGAATTGCTGCACGAATCTAAAATGAGTTGACATATGGAATGTTAGAAAACAATTCTTATTATTTCCTAGAATATAAATGGTAGAAGATGATCCAGTATATAATTTCATTTTATTATTATATAGTAGTAATATGTCCTCACATCATTTGCATAAAGGGAGCACAAACTTTCTCACTTAAATTAGTACTTGATTAACAAAGACATTCTTGAATTTAGATTTCTAGTAGAGTTGGCTAGACACTATGAATACAGTGATTTATTTTTCCACGTACAGTTGAAGGAGAAAAGAGGAGAGAGAAAATTAGGTTTGAAGGGATGATTAAAGGTAGTTTAAAGTTAATATTAGTTTTTAAATCTTGGCCGTTGATAGGATCTAATCTAAGGGCAGTGATTCTTTCTCATTTCTCACCTAATTTCCCTTCTCACATGATCTTGCCTCTATATACACATATATATATATATATATATATATATATATATATATATATATATATATATATATATATATATATATATATATATATATATATATATATATATATATATATATATATATATATATATGTGTGACCGTAATGCATACATTACACTATCAGAGTCCCAAACCTACGTTCCTACCTCTTGATCTCTCTATCCTTCTTCCTATATGTCTATTTCTCGATCTCTATCCTTCTTCCGATATGTGTTTTTGCGAATATAGAAGATATTTTGAAAGTGCTCCTCTCTCTTTGTCTTCCCCTCTTTCCTGGTTGTTATGTTTTTGTTTATAACGTCAAATACTACATTATCCGCCTCTATTTTCCTTTCCCTTTTCCGTTCATTCATTCTCTCTCGTCTTTATGACTTTTTGAGTTTTTAAAAATTCTCTTAGAAGTGTTTTTTATCTCATTCTTAATTGCACTCTAAAATAGTCTTTTTAACTCTCCATCTCTTCCACCCTCTTATTTCAATTTCTCATCTTTACCCATGCATTCTCTTTCACTCTCTATGTATCATGCTTATTTAATTATATGGATTTGAGGTTTCAAAATTCTCGTCCTGCTTTCTCCCTCCTCCTTTCCAATTAATACTTTATAGCTTCGCAAGTTATAGAAAATGATTTATTAATGTTACTTATCTCTATCTTAATTACACTCAAATATAGTCTAGGTTAAAACCGTCTCTATCTTCCCCTTCTTTTTACCATTACCCCATCTTGATTCTTCCTCCTCTCCCCATCTCACTCTACTCTTATGTGTTTGTAAATTAACCTTTTCACTTTTTCTTTCTCTTTCAAGCAATTATTATTATTATTATTATTATTATTATTATTATTATTATTATTATTATTATTATTATTATTATTATTATTATTATTATTATTATTATTATTATATTAATGCAGGATACAAAATTCGCCTTCAAAATTATTATTATTACTAATGTATGTGCGTGCATGGGGTGGGAAGAGGATGAGCTAGATTGCTAGATTGGTGGCTATTCTCATGTATTGACAAGCATTGATAATAATGGGGTTTGTGGGCTTGTGGCTTTGCTCTTCAAGCATTGATATACTAATCAAATAAAGGAGGAATTACAAGGTTCACTCATCACCGCAAGATAAAGTCTTTTGCATCGGGATGTGCTTCTCTTTGGAACTTTCTTGCAAATCTAATGGCAGCTTTATATGCTTCTGCTCCATTATACATAAGAAAGACATAATCAGCAAATCAAGAAATTCGACTCTTCGCAAGTTCCACCTGAAATCAATTGGCAAAAGATAATTTCTTATCACTTCCCCACTATTCTCTGCAGCAACCACATCAGTTCTTTTATCTTTTCTTTTGTTTTTGGAAGGCGGGACGGGTGTAAAAAAATAAAGTTGACAAATTTTAATCCAGTAAACATTTTTTCATAAGAAAACTTGAGAAGGTAATGGAAAAACTAAAATGCTTACAAGAGAATATGTCTAGAAACTCGCCTGCAAATTAGTATCCTTGTGCACACTCATGGCGTTATTGACCAGAATCAGTGTCAATTTCTGTAACCTAACATTGGGTTTCAGAGAAAGAAGCTAGAGAGAAAAAGACAGATAAGTTTTTCATTAATCAGAATGAATTATTACAAAGCTAGGAAAGAGTAGTTAGGTATTGATACACAAATTAGTTAGAAGCTGTAACAAACTCAACCTAACTTATATGATGATGTGGCAAGCTGTTACCACATCATTACTAACCTAACCAGTTTCTTTTCTTTTGTACCACATAAAAATAAGAACTTTGAAATACTTACGAGCTGAAAAGCAAAGGGAAGGCAAAGGGTATTGTTATCTAAATTTTATGGTAAAATCTCATCATATAACAACTCCACTTGTACCTCTTAAACGATATGATTAGAAAGATATATTGGGAAGTTTAGTGAATAGTAAGATAAATCAGTAAGCCCATATAATTAGACTAAGATGAATTGGATATATTTAGTAAGGCGATTTCCCTCCTTCACATTAAAGAGGCCCCTCCGACTTGGTCCCTTCTTCATCTTCTCGCTCTGTCCTTCCCTCCCCTTGTAGCTCCCTTTTTCCCTTTGTCCTTTTTCATTCTTCTTTCATAGTTTTGCGAATTTTAGAAAGTTTCTTACCTTCTTGTTTGTGTTGTTGTTTTTCAAAAAAAAAAAAGTATGCTATAAATTTATGTTAATTATCAAACAATAAGAGCAGGAGTTATAATTAACTATCAAATAATAATTAGTAACAGTATACATTACCATAGAGTGGAGATCACTCAACACTACACAAAAATCAATCACATGCACATCCATATGCAGACTTTTATTGGTGCTTCTTGGGTACTCTTGACAATAGATACCTAAATGAAATTTAATTAGAGAAACAAAGAAATGATTAGTAACAGTATATATTTCCATAGAGTAGAGAGCACTCAACACTACACAAAAATCAATCACATCCACATCCAAGTCCAGATTTTTATTGGTGCTTCTTGGGTACTCTTGACAATAGATACCTAAATGAAATTTAATTAGAGAAAAAAAAGAGACAAAAAATGAAGCAGAAACTAAAAATAACCTCTACGAGCCAAACACGAACTTACTCTCACAACAACTCTTAAGTCATCCCAAGACTCACACAGATCCACGAACTCCCGCATGTTTCACACACTCCCATGCAAAGACCCAACATGGTGAAACAACTCCAGCCCGGCATGCTTATTGCACACTTGATACACCTACTACTTGTAACGCCCCAATCCTCAATACCGGTAATACAAACCTTAATAAAATAGTCTCCTAATTTGAATCGAAATTTCGGAGAATTTCCTTTGAAAATTGAACACCCAAAAATGGGAAATAAATTCAACTTGTTGACAAACTTAATAAAATATAATATTCTCAATCTCAAAACCTAAATCGTCGACGCTTTCAGGAAACAACCTCAAGAGGGAATCAAACTCAATGAAACTAATCAATGTTACAAACCAATCTAAGAAATCTTGAATCAAACCCTCAACAATAATAACTTAAATTATACATACATCAACCCAAGTAAATAGTTACATTTGAAACTCTTCTCAACACAAAGGTCCTCTATGAATTGACGTCCTCACTTCTAACATCACGAATTCCCAAACAAAACCTCGCTCTAGTATCAACTCGCTCGCCATTATACAAAGTATATGGTTCATCACAGTTCAACCCCAAAAAGGGAAAGAACAACAACCACAAACAAACACAAATACAAAGACACGTCAAGAAAAGCCGAGTACCAACACTCCACCTTAAACAAAAACACAAAGCATCAAAATATATATTCCAGAAGACAAAAGTAAAACTCATATTCTCATGTACATTCTTATCACAAGTTCCCTTATTTAAGCTTCTATATCCATCTGTATCCATTCAAAGCCAAAGTATTCGTATCTCATAGCCAGATCAATTATACTCAATGTTCACAATCCTCAAGTTCAAAACAAGTTAAATGATCATGATAAGTAAAATAACCATGTAAACCATGTAGACAAGAATAGAGTCAAATAGAATTACCAATAAGTTTCATCACTGAAATCACAAAGTAATCGAGTGATAAGTTACGACGGTCACAACATTTGAGTATTTTTACGATATTAATAACGATTCCCTGAGTCCATACTCATGAGTAATTCATCTTTGATAATCAAATACAAAACGAGGAAGAAACATCAATTATTATCAAATCCAAAGATCATTTCATTGAACAAGAGTTATCAAATGATCCAACGAGAAAGTCAGAGTGGATTCGGGAGCCCCGACCGACCCACTAGTTAGCAAACGATAGACCCGGGAGTCCCTGGTCGGTTACATGATAATGTAAACCCGGGAGCCCCTACGGTTTACCATTAATTTCAATGGCCAATAACCTATAGTGTGCACACCCCTCAACTCAAGCTTTTATGTGACCCGAGAACCCCGGCCGGCCACGCTAGAGAGGAGGACGGTTCAGCATCTTGCCACATGCGGCGAATATTAATCAATCCAATATCTTCCCAATTCCGGCGAAGATAAAATAACAACATACCAATTTCTCCAATAGTTAACCCACGTAATATTTCATTTTCCACGATTAGTATCTTTTAAGAAATCAAGAGCAACAAAGGTGCAATCTTTCTTTCACAATGATCAAATAACCAACAACCTTCAATATGATTTAAGATGAATCCGAAATTTAACTACTTTAAAGACATATTCCAATTCAACTATTCGACATCAATAATTTACCCATGAAAATCCGGAATTTCTCTACAAAACTCATACTTGAACCTTATTTTACTAGAAATCAAAAATATATCAACATCTCTGGTTTAATGTGTGCAAAATTACTACTCATCAATATCACCAACAAACAATAAATCATGAACAAAAGCACATATATTTGAAATCACATCAAAATTTCATCAAAGCTCAAAGGAGGAAATAAAGAGAAGAAAAGAATGAGTTTGGCACCTCACGACGGAAAAACTCGAGCAACACCGCCACCACAATCGGAGCATCCGGGCTCCACGGAAAGCCAGCCGACGCCAACAACAACCACAACACACAAAGAACGAACAAGGGGAGAGAGAAATACGAGTACCTCGCACGGTGGCAGCCCCAAGAACGCCACCCCACAACAACAACAGCAAATTGAGCAGAGGAGAGAGAGAAAGCAAGGAGCAAGCACCGCTATCTTGCGGCGGCAGACGACGAAGCTCCGACGAGCCGAAGGGGGGGGCGCGACACAGCGAGAGAGAGAGAAAAATGAGGGTTTAAAAGTTTTTGGGGAAAATGAAACCCTTTCTATGGACATCTAGGGGGCGTTTGGTTACTGATGGGGAAAGGGAAAGGGAAAGGGAAAGGGTTTAAGAAAGAGAAACAAGGAGAATGGAAAGCCAAACCCTTTGATTAAAAGTGTTGTTTGGTTGTTATATATTTCTTTCTACTCTCACCATAGCTCCACCCTATGTGTTCTCCCTTTCTCTCCCAACAACCTCTCGCCACCACCTCGCCGCCGCCCTTCACCGTTGCTTCGCGCCGCCCACACATCGTTCTTCGCGCCGTCCACCCCATCATTGCCGCCGCCGTCCACCCCATCGTTCTTGCCGCCGCCGTCCACCCCATCGTTGCTGCCGCCGCCCTCTCACCACCTCTCTTCTCTCTTTTTTCCTTCTCCACCACCATGAAAGTTCAATTTTGAGGTTTTAAAAGTCAAATTCGACCATAAAAACTTCAGATCTGAAGTTTTTATGGTCGATTTTGACCATCTAAAACCATAATCAAGGGTAAGAGAAGGTTATTCCATTGTTTTTATATACTTTTCTTTCGTTTCTATGGGGATTTTTCGGGCTGTTTAGGGTGGTGTTTTCGGTGGTTAGATGGGGGTTTGGTTGATGCGGTGGTTTCGTGGACGATGGTTTTGTGGTGGTGGGCTTGCGGTGGTTTCGTGTTGTGGTGGTTTTGTGGATGCAGTTGTGGCGGGGTGGAGTTTTGTGGTTGTGGTTGTGGTGGGCTTGCGGTGGTTTCGTGTTGTTGTGGTGGTTTTGTGGTTGCGGTTGTGGCGGGGTGGAGTTTTGTGGGTGTGGTTGTGGTGGGGTAGGGTTGGGTGGTGGCGTCGTGGTAGTTTCGTGGCTGTGGTGGTGGTGTCGTGGTTGTGGTGGGGTGGGTTTCACGGTGATTCGTGGTGGTGGTGGGGTAGGGTTCAGTGGTGGTGTCGTGGTGGTTACGTGGTTGTGGTGGTGGTGGGGTGGTTGTCATGATGGTGGTGGGGTAGTTGGATGGTGGTCCAGTGACTAGTGTGATGGGTTGTGGTGGCTGGGGTGGTGGTCAAGTTGACCATGGAGTTAGAGGAGAGAAAGGGTAACTGAAACCTTAGGGGGGATAGGGAATCAATGTAGAGGAGTTTGGGGGTAACCAAGGGGTAAAGGGAATGATTGAATAGACAAAACAAACAACAAGTAAGGGAATCAACTTACCTGATTCCCTTTCCCTTTCTTATAACCCCCCAACCAAACGCCCCCTAAAGTACACCTAAAACAACTAACTTAATAATGTAAATATGTGCTAATATGATATAGTATATATTACTCCCTCCGTCCCATAATATAGTGCTTACTTCTCATTTTTCACGGGAATTAAGGAAAATGGAATGAGTGGTAGGATTTCCAAAAAAATATATTTAATGAAGTGCTTTTTTGATACTTTTGTATTGAAACTAGTTATTTATTTTCTTTTTCCTTTAAACAAAATCAAAAGGCAATAAATATTCCTTGGAATGGTGTAAAGCAATAAATGGGGTCACATGTTTTGAGAGAAAAGTAGGGGTATTTTGGAAAGTTTGTGTAGAAATTAAGGATATTTTAGTCCAAATAAATTGACAAAAAAGAAAATAGGCACAACATTTTTGGACACCAAAAAAAGGAATGTAAGCACTATATTATGGGACGGAGGGAGTAACATATAACTATATCCAATTAAACTACAAATTATTCAAACGCTTTCAGAAATATAATAGTATAATCAAGCTAGTAAAAATATTTAGCTTATAATTAAACACGTTCAAGGTATTACTTGCTACGTATAAATAACATATAATATCGACACCAACACAGCACTAGAAGATCATTAGTTCCAACTTAAATATAATAAGAATATTTAATCTATAATTTTGGCTAATAATGATAATTAAAACACTATTAAAAATTTGGGTTGTTACATACTACAGCCCCAAGCACACACTCACACACACAACACTTAAGTGGCAGCTCTCTTTAGTAGACCCTCTTATAGCCTCTATAACTAATGTTCTTCCTGCATACCCTAGACAGCTTACAGCTCCAACATCCACATAAAACTAACACTTACTACTCCCAAGCAACTAAAACAGTGCCAGCAATACTACTTGCTATTACATGTAAAATTGTACAAATATAATAATTTAGCATTTCATAAAGTAAGACTAATTGAGCACCATATCACCCTAGTGTTGGTCGGTTTAGACACTTAAAAAAAAAACACAAGAGGACGTTGAAATTCTAAACTTTCAGATTTATGATCTTAATTGAAAATCTAAAACATACACCAATCAGTGGCATCTATCCAAAGTTGATCACAAACCCCACCCCAAACTATATAAATGATGGGAATCTCGTCACCAAAATAGTGGTGTACGAAATTGAGATATAAGATTTTGTGGTGCTTGCATATCAAAGAAAAGTAAATACACTTCAAAGCTAGCAACACTACAGCTAACAGCAGGATAATGCTCCACATATAGGAAACATTAATTAAAAGAGGGAGGGGAAAGAAAATTTGTCAAGAAAGTAGGTAAAAGGTTGAAGAAAGCAAAAATGTTTATATCCAACAGAAAATAATGAAATTCACATGGAATGTAGTAGCTTGCCAGAGGAAACACTCCAATTGTCTGTCTACCACTTCCATACATAGAAACACACCACTTCTTTCGAGCATTTGGAGCAAAATACTACGACACAAATTCTCTCAAAAATTCAATATTATTATCCTGCATTCTAAAAGACAATAAATTTACAAACCAAATAAGTCAAAAAGCATATGCGCACAATGAAGTCAGTCATAAAGCAAGTCTGATCTCTGGTCTGCGCTGCTGTCAGTACATATAATGTGTGAGACGACTGACACAAATCCCAGGTTTAGAAACTGGTTTCACAGGTGACCTAAGAGGCAAGTTTAGAGGGGGACTGTTGTTGCACTTTAGACCTCATCGAATATCGATGTTCTTTGTTGCGGTGATGCACTGCGTTGCTGCAAAAATTGAGACAGGCGGTCGCAGCAGCTTGTGGGGCCTGCCTTAACATGGACATCTGTTATATAAGTTGCTGATGTTGCTGCTGGCGCATGAACATGGACTGCTCTGACTGGTTGAAGCTTCATGAACAGAGAGAAGCCACGATCAATTAACACCCAATTATAGAGTATTAACACAGAGAAGGTAAGAATTCTTAGAAGGCACACATGTCCTTGGTTTCTTTCTTCCTCCTCTGGCTCCTCGATTTCTCTGGCTCCTCCATTTTGGAGGAAGAACCTGCATCACCTTCTTCTTTCTCCATTAGCCTACTTTCTTACTTTTCTCTTCTTTATTATGGGTGAAGAATGATAATGAAAGAGCCAAAATAAACTGAAATCAAAGAGTGATAAAGAATCGAAACCACTAAATAGAGTAATTGAAGAGCAAATCGAAAATAGTGATACAATTTCAGACAAATTGAAATTAAAAACCCAATAAACTCCACAAAAATTAAAGAAACATAGAGAAATTAAATTACAACAAATTATAATGAAAAGGAAACTAACAATGGATCAGAATAAATTACGGAGATTGATATATCATATCATCTACCCTAGCCCAAACTTAGAAAAATGAGAAATAACTCTAATTTTGTCGCCTAAACCTTGTAAATTTCCATAAGAAATCTTAACAAATTAAAGCTAAAGGCTTATAGTCTCTCAAAGACTTGTAGACTCTCAAAGACTTGTAGATACAGAGGTTTTTTTCAGGGCAAAGACATGGGCGGAGACATTCTACAATTTGACCAGCGACTACAAGATGGCATCAATTCATGTTGATCAGGTCTGGACAGTTCCCAGGCCCCCTACCACAGCAACACCACAACGCAACATCCAGTTAATGCACCAAAGCGGGGAGGTAACTAAAGCAACGAGACCAACAACAAAGCATAACCCCACTACAATCCAGCCCACCATGCTATGAATCCATATTAGAGGGGAAGGGTAATTTAGATATTATCTTCATTAGTTAGCTTAGGGAATAAGCTAGGTAGTGTGCTAAGGAAATTACTCTATATATAAGGATAATTAGAGAGAGAAAATCATGTTGAAAATTGTTGAGAATATTGGAGAGCTTTTAAGAGTTCATTTGAGAGTGTGTCAAGTCACTCGAATACTTGGCAATCTATCTTTTATTTTCTGTAATTTTCAGTTTATTAATTAAATTCTCATCTTCTTCCTCAATTTATGCCTTTAATGGTGTCTAAGCTATGTTGATTCATAGCAAATGGTATTAGAGCAGAACAATTCTGGGAGATTAGAGTGCTGATTTTCGGATTTCAAAAAAAAAAATCGTCAATGGAGTTTCTTTGGAGAAAGTGCAATAAACGAGATGAAAGTGTGGATTAGCGAGGAGTTCGCCTACATTACACACAAAAGTGATAGAGGGTTTTCAGATCTTGAAGAAGAGCAAAGAATCCGGCAAGAGCTCCAACTTCCGGCATTTGACGGGAGAGATTATCATGATTGGATCGTGGATTTGGAAGATTCCTTCCATTTCTTTCGGATTGATGAAGGGTTGAAGATTAAGGCTGGCATAATATCATTTACAGGTGATGCGCTGCGGTGGTTCGAGTGGGAACACCGATGGTGGCCATTCGATGGGTGGCAGGAACTGAAGAATCAATTACTGAAACGTTATAGTTAGCCAAGAAAGACTTGGAAACTGGGTTGTAGTGCTTATTCTCGTGGATTTAGAAAACCGGTAGAAGGGGTTAAGGAGAAGCCAAGTGAAGAAGGAACCCAGACCCAACTCACCACCACTAATGAGATTCAGGGGACCTCCAACAGGGACAGTCACACCATCACCTCACCTGAATCAAAACAGAAGGGAAGTTTCATGGTGGGTTTAACAACAAAAGAAGTTTCAAAGAAAAAGGGACGAACAGAAGATCAAGGAAGGTTCGAGGGCTGCAAAAATGGAAGGATACCAAGTCGCTTCACTTAGGTTGCAGGTGCGGTGGTGGGTCTGATAAGGTTGCAGGTGAACCACATGGAGGGAAATTCGAGCGTGGTGGTGCTTTGCGAGAAAGTGGATCGGGCGGTGGTTCGGGTAATTTCGCGGAAATTGTCGGCTTGGGGTTGGGACAACCACTTGCGGTGGCTTGAAGAAAGCGGGAGAGGGGTTCGCGAAGGGTGGATCAGAAGCTTGCGAGTACGGTGGGGGCCCAAGTTTTTTGATCGGCGGTGGTGTCAAAAGTGGACATGGTGGTCTCGCCGAAAGTAAGGATGGTGGAGGATCTGAGAAACCTTTACAAACAGTGGAGTATTGGAGAAGCTTCTCAATGGGGAAAAATCTAGAAGATATTAATGATAGTAGATTCGTAAATAAGCTGAACTGGGATGATGATATAACAAAAGAGGTGCTTATCAATCATCATTAGAAAGTTGGTCACGTGCAGCCCCCCCTTCACTCTATGTAATGATGTAAGTCATGCAATTGGGCTCCTGCTTTCTAAACCTACCTGCTCTTCAATTCATGAGGTCAGGAATTTTAATGGGCTTATTCATTCTAGGCCCAAATGCCCATCATTTTTAAATTCTAATTTCTCATCTCCTCAGTTTACAGACCTATTTTCTTTGACACCCAAAACTTTTAGCCCAAACTCTTCTAACCATCTTCTTACTTATCACCCTAACCCCATTCTCATTAAACCAACCCAGCTTCTTTCTTTTCATGGACTCATGCCTTTTCCGATTCTCCCAACTCTTTTGTAAAACCCAATTATCCCACCTCACACCTCAACATTCCATCTAGCCTTTCTCCTACTCATTCCACCCATTATTTTACCTCCCAAATTCATCTTCCACTCTGCAAAATCAGACCACCAAACACATCTTCTCATCACTACAACCAAAACTTGGGCCAAAAATTCATTTTTAATTTTTTTGACCCAGAGGTTCACCATCTCAAATCAGGCCAGCCCAATCTCATGCAATCCTTACCTCCACCTCCTGACATTTTCAAGGACCATTTTCTAGCTGTGCTTTCAAAGGAGATACAAAGAACCACCACTGAGGAACTTCGAAGGCAATGGAAGCCAGGCATCAAGGATGGCAGTAATCACCATTACCGAGGCAGGGAATTGAGTGCCAACTACTATCCACCTTGAGGACAAGGTGGAAGTTTGGGGGGCCGATAATGCTATGAATCCATATTAGAGGGGAAGGGTAATTTAGATATTATCTTCATCAGTTAGCTTAGGGAATAAGCTAGGTAGTGTGCTAAGGAAATTACTCTATATATAGGGATAATTAGAGAGAGAAAATCATGTTGAAAATTGTTGAGAATATTGGAGAGCTTTTAAGAGTTCATTTGAGAGTGTGTCAAGTCACGCGAATATTTGGCAATCTATCTTTTATTTTCTGTTATTTTCAGTTTATCAATCAAATACTCGTCTTCTTTCTCAATTTATGCCTTTAATGGTGTCTAAGCTATGTTGATTCATAGCAAATGGTATCAGAGCAGAACAATTCTGGAAGATTAGAGTGCTGATTTTTCGGATTTCAAAAAAAAAAAAAATCGTCAATGGAGTTCGCCGGAGAAAGTGCAGCGAAATAGATGAAAGTGTGGATTAGCGAGGAGTTCGCCT
Source organism: Beta corolliflora (assembly GCA_947648045.1). Lineage (NCBI taxonomy): Eukaryota > Viridiplantae > Streptophyta > Magnoliopsida > Caryophyllales > Amaranthaceae > Beta > Beta corolliflora. The sequence goes on from CANSZD010003689.1 coordinate 350,425, forward strand.
ACATTACACACAAAAGAGATAGAGGGTTTTCGGATCTTGAAGAAGAGCAAAGAATCCTAAGAAGAGCTCCAACTTCCGGCATTTGACGGGAGATATTATCATGATCGGATCGTGGATTTGGAAGATTCCTTCCATTTCTTTCGGTTTGATGAGGGGTTGAAGATTAAGGCTGCCATAATATCATTTATCGGTGATGCGCACCAAAACACGCGAACAACCCACAAAACAGCAACCCCAAAGCAGGCAGTAACCCAACCACTGAAAGTGCACAAAGCAGCCCACCAGCAAGGTCCCCGAACCCCAGCAATGACCCATAGCAACAACAACACTTACTCTCAAAATTGATAACACCTAGAGCACAAGGGAAGCTAAAAAAAAGTAGGAGAGCCAAAAGGAGAAAGCATGGGTTTTTTCACCTAATAGCCGTTAAAGAGCTTTCAACTGGTTTTTTATCCGGTTTTCAAGAATTTATCTGGTTTTTTCAGGAGATAATTATTGAGGTCCACGAATATCAAGTTTCAAAAAACTGTGCTTGGGTAGATCTATTATTACTAACACGTACTTATTTCAGGCCATATGAATCCATCCGCTTGTTTGCTACTTGGATCTAATAAGAGAAGACTTAACACAAACAAATTGTTGATAATGTCATAGTACTAAAATATATCACATTAGCTCACCTTCTTTTTTTATGATACATGAGTTCAGCCATCAATATTCAGCAAGTAATAGAGATACCATGAAGAATATCAGATTCACAGTTTACAACAATACCGAGTAAAAACATAAATTAAATAAACTTAGATTGATTTTGACAAAACTAAGACCTTAATGACTAATATTGCTAATCATATACCCATAAGCGAACCCAAAGCAGCAGATGGTTGAACAAAGTTGCTGAAATTTAAGACTAAACAAGGCTCTTGGATTTCCAATAGTAACAAAATAAAACAAAGGTGGAGTGTCAAAAATTTCTGTAGAAACAATAAGTACATGAAAAAGAAAATAATCAAGATTAGGCAAGTCTTGCGCAAAAGAAGAAGCCTAAAATCAGATTTAACACAAAATCATCACTATCAAGAAATAGAAACGCAAGTATACCTTGTTGAGGATTTATGACCACCCCATGGAATCCACCTTCAGTGTTTGATTAGACTCATCTCACTCTATTTGTAACACCCCGACCCATACGGAGTCGGGTATATCGTCACCAATGCGCATCCAGGGCCAACAACTGTCCTCAAGAACCAACACAAGTTCTTCCGGCGCATTTTGTCCTCACTCATGCGCACCCTGAGAAACTTCCCAGGAGGTCACCCATCCCTAGACAACTCCCAGCCAAGCACGCTTAACTGTGGAGTAACTAAGGAAATGAGCTCCCTAAAATAAAGATGCATCTTGTTGGAATGAGTAGTCTGCTAAATCCCTTTAAAGCAATCATGAGGGGTATTACATACACCCCCACTTGAGAACAGCAACGCCCTCGTTGCGCCTGAGGACTCCACATATTCGGCCACAACAACCTGTGGGTCGCCCCAGCCTGGAAACTGATCGCCGGAGACTCCAGATATTCGGCCTAACGACCTCTGGGTCGCTCCTTATGACAATGCAGCCCCAGAATTCTCCCCCACTAGGCGCCTGAGGACTCCTGATATTCGGCCTGACAGCCTCAGGGTCGCCCCAACACGCGGTCGCAGGGTTGCTCTGATACTATTTGTAACACCCCGACTCTTCCGGAGTCGAGTATATCGTCACCAATGAGCATCCAAGGCCAACAACTGTCCTCAAGAACCAACACAAGTTCTTCCGGCGCATTTTGTCCTCACTCATGCGCACCCTGAGAAACTTTCCAGGAGGTCACCAATCCCTAGACTACTCCCAGCCAAGCACGCTTAACTGTGGAGTAACTAAGGAAATGAGCTCCCTAAAAGAAAGATGCATCTTGTTGGAATGAGTAGCCTGCTAAATCCCTTTAAAGCAATCATGAGGGGTATTACACTGTCCCAATCAGAAAAGGGAACATTACAAACTAAAAGAAATCCATTCAAGAACACAAAGAAAGTTAGATGTATGATTAACTAAAGCATATCTTACTTATTTCGAATTGGGGGGGGGGGAGGAGGGGGATTGAAGGCACAATAACTACCCTAATGGGATTTCCTAGTGTTAATATTCATCCCCAATCCCCAATGCGAACGAATTTAACCCCTTTGGTATGAGCACAACATTGTTTCTACGCAGCAAAATTGTCCATCAACTGATTGACATTAAAATTAGATGACCCTAATCCACAACTATCTAACTTGAGCTACTGAAACACATCCAATCACCAATATGACCAAATTGGAGCCAAATCCCATACCTTGATTAAGATAACCTCAACAGGTATGTGATTATGTACAATTTTCAAGCAGAATATCTATACATGACAATAGATATACATACCCCGACACCAAAATTGAAGCAAATGTAACACCCTGACTTTCGCAGATCCTTATTAAATTAATTAATCAGGATTGCGAAAGTCGGGGTGTTACAGATTGGTATCAGAGCTAAGGTTAGATTCAGGTATGCTATGATCTCCATATCATGGCGTAAAGGTTTTAAATAGGTTTAATGGGTTGGCTAAAAAGTTAGGTATAAATGAACCAAGCCGTTTGAGAGTTTGCGTTTTTGCGTGTGCAATGTGGACCTGTTTATGTAAAGATGTGGCGCATGTGATTTTTATGTTGATTACTAGTTTATGTGTGATGTATCGTGCATTGACTTGTATTTGTTTATGATATGTATTTATTCAATGTATGTATTTTACAAAACTTATATAATTTGAGAAACCAACTGAATTTCAAACAAGATCTCACTGAATGAGTTAGTTGGAATTCATTGCCAACAAGTTTGCCCCTTTTGTTTTCTTTGCTCCTCGATTTCGCGAGTCGAGTTGAAGTAGAGTTACAAAAGATGATGGCGGAATGGAGGCTGAATACCTAACAAAGCCATGCAAGCTTGAGATCTGGGTTTTGTCTAAACGAACTTTATTTTTGTTTTCTCGATTAACTTATTGCAAGTTTCGAGGACGAAACTTTTTATAAGGGTGGTAGGATGTAATACCCCGAATTTTAATCTCGTTTTATTAGCTACTAATTATGTTTATTAGTATAATTACGTCCTAAAATTTTTCAAAATTATTCTGATGAAGGTTATTTTCTAAAATAAGTATAATTACTTTAATGATATTTATTATGATAAATGATTTTATTTACAATATAGTTTATGACTTTAATAGTTAGATAAAAATCAAAGCTAAAACACTTGAAAATAGCAAAGTTCTGACATTCAAAGAAAATAAGAAAGAAATAGGAATGAAGAAAACTGATGTTCAGCTTCTCCAAACCAACCGACCAACCACCCCCCCCCCCCTCTACTCCCTCTTTGTTCCCTACTCCAACCCCCCTATTTGAGCCACCACTCACCATCTATCCACCTCCATTAATGCCTCCAAATTTCTTTCTTTAAATGCTCAGTAATTGAGCTTTGAAATCACAAGTTCAACAACCAAAAAGGAAACCCCAAAACCCATTTTCTCTCTCCCGTGAAAAAAACCCCAACACCTCACTCTTCTCTCTCAATTACTCACGCACCCCTCTTCCCTCTCTCCTCGCCGGCGCTCTCCCCGAGCTTACCGGGAGTTCGACAAACCGACCCGGCCCTCCTCCTTTCTCTCTCTCGTCCTCCCTCCTCTTGCTTATTCTGTGTCTCGCTCCGGTTGTCGTAAGTTCTTTGCCCGCGCTGGTCGTGGTGGAGCAGCTCTGCTTTTCTTTTCTCCCTCCCCTGCTCGAGTTCTTTGTTGTCGTTGTGTCATGCTTTGCCAGCTCTTCTTCTGCTTCCGTTCGTGGTGGTGGTCGTGCGTTGGTGGTGCTTCACGGTCCTGCTCATGTTCCCTCTTCTTTTGATTCGGTGGTCTTTGCTTGCCCATGTGTTGTTGGTACTACCCCCCCCCCGCCCCCCTTTTCCAAATCAACTTTTCTACTCGTGAAATTGCATAATTTTAAAGCTTATAATTGGTAAATTCTGAAATTTAAGGTTAATATAATTACTTGATGTTATGGTTGATTGTCGATGTGTTCCATTCCTCGTTGTTTGGATATTGGGATTTAAGTATTGGATTGAAATGCATCGGTTCCTGGTTGAATTAACCTTAATTGATGAATAATTATTCTTTTGATGTTGTTGGGTTCCTTGAATTTATGAACGAAGAATAGTAATTTTGATTATGAATTGTGAAGGTTTAGTGTGGTATGTGATGTTGAATGTGGTTTGGAGGTTCAAATTGAATAATGTTGTGTTTGATTATTGTTGGGGTTGTCGTTGTTTATGTTGAGGGTGCGGGGAGTATCAATTAAGATTTTAGTCATTACGAAGCTTAATGTCATATTTGAATTAAAGATAATAGTAATGTTATATATAGAGGTAAATTATAAATCTATGATACGTTATTAATTCATTGATGCGTCAAAGTATTGGATGAGTGAATCTCACATTAACGTTGTGAATAGAATTCTTTTAACTTACTATAGCGAGATGAATCTTGTTCTTATGAATGACGAGTTATGAATTATATACTAAGGAATGATTCGGTTGGTGTTGTGTCTATTTGGAATATAACGAGAAGTTCTCTAATTACCATTGTTCAACTTACTAGAGTTAGCTTGATATATGTCATTTAATTAATTCTAATTGAAGAATGTGAGTAATATGGTGGAAGTAATTATAATCGGTCTATGAAGGTTTTACATGTAACCCTGTGAGAGAACTATCACCAAATTACCTTATCATTATAGCTTAAGTAGTTGGAGATGATTGTGGACTTAAGCAATGGATTAGTTAGTATGTGATGTGGAGATGTCTTAGTTTATATAATGATCTGTTTAGACTCTTAAGAGTAAATTACTACGAGTTTCTAATCAAGTATTCTTACTCACGGGTTGACAAAGCAATAAGGTATTAAGGTATAAGTAGTCTAACGATATACCCATTGAATGACTCTTAAACGATTTAAGATACGAAAATACTGCTATGTTTCTGCTATGCTTCTGATATGTTTCTGTTGTTATTCTTAAAAGTACTTTAAGTTATGAGACATGCTTATGATTACTTTCCATGATTAATGTTATGTTTCGCATATGGATTGCGGGAAATGAAATGTTTTATGATGGTTATGATGATACGATGCTATGAAATGATTATGAATCTGAAGTGATAAATGAACTCAAGTGACGGTTGTGTTTATGAAATGGATTATTGAAACCACTATGAATGGATTGTGATTATGATGGATGAAATATGTTCAAACTGGATTGAACAACGATGACGTAATTGTATACGTGATTTATGTGATGACGTGAATTAAAAGATGTTAATCACGTAAAGTGAAATATCGGAGGGAAATGATGAACAGGTTGCCCTGTATGAGTGGTTCAGCGGCCCCTACAGGTTCTCTGGTTACTATGCTGATTTTCTGTTACTTGTCTTCCTTCTATCTTGTTGTGATCCAAGTAGAAGGGGTGTGCACACTAGGGACTCTGTTATTATGGCCATTATGTTATCCGTAGGTGGTTACAGGGGATTGACCCCGGCCTACAATGTTGAAGTAAGTGGTTACAGGGGATTGACCCCGGCTTACTGGCGTTCTCTTTCCTCTCCTTAAATAATTGGATTAATTAAGATTAATTATGTAATTATTCATTGTATTTATATCTACATGTGAACATGTTGATTACGTGAGAATCGTAGACACCAAAGCATGTTTTAAGAATATTTTATGGGTTAGTACTCAGCGTTGTGCTGATATGTATGTCAATGTTTTGTTTTGTCACTACTGTGGCCTGTCACTTGGTGGGTGGCAGTGTTACAATAGTTTCAGGTTGAAGTTCTGGAGCATCTGTTCCAAGACAGAAGCAGTTACGTGCTAAGAGTACAGCTATGATTGTTTTATGTTTCCTTTGAGGCGAAGACGTTCGACTTTGTAATAGTTAAATAATTAATTGATTTAGTTTCATTTCTAGTTCTAGTTGAGCATTAGTGCTCCTGATTCTCTTTAGCTGGTACTCCGCGAAAGCGTTGAGTTTTGGGATTTGGTATATTTTATTTGTAACAGGTTTTTCAAACATTTTCCCACTTTGGGTTGTCCAATTTACAAAGGAAACTCTGCCGAAATTTTCAGAAAAGATTAATCTATTATTAAATTGTTTTTTTTTAAAAGTGTCAAATCAAAGTATTGTCCATGTAAGTTAATGTCAAATGTAGCCTTGTATTTTCCCTTTGTGGAAAGTACGGCGGTAACGCGCCGACTAAGCTAGGTCTTCCGCTGCCAATCCTGATTAATTAATTTAATAAGGATCTGCGAAAGTCGGGGTGTTACAACAAATAGGCCTCCAAGCTCATCTAACAATCCTCTATTAACAGATTGATTGTTTGATTAAGCACGTGCATGCAAACAAGCAAAAATCTAAAATGATGAACACAATCGAATCAAACAACCAACTAAAGAAGAATAAAAGACAAAAGGGGGTGGGAAATAATTGAAATGAAACCCTAGAAAACGATAAAGAGGAAATGAAATTCCCGAAAAAAGGGAGGAAAATGAAAATGATAAGAGATAAAATTTGATGATTAGGTTAAAAATGAAGAGAAGGAGAGAGTATGAACCAGGATTTGCAGAAAACGGACCAAAATCGAAAACCGAAAAAGTTAATTGAATGAATTACCAAAATGAAATTCGAGGAATGATAAATGTGTGGCCTTGAAAGTATACCAGTTCCTGCAAAAAGGGAGAAAAATGAACACAATCAGTACAGCAAAAAATAGGAATAGAAATTCTTTAACCAAACTCAGCTTGCGATTCTAAAATACGATGAACACAATCGAATCAAACAACCAACTGAAGAAGAATTAAAGACAAAAGAGGAAAAATAATTGAATTAAAACCCTAGAAAACGATAAAGAGGAAATGAAATTCCCGCAAAAAGGGAGAAAAATGAAGATAAAAAGAGATAAATTTGATGATTTGGTTAGAAATGAAGAGGAGGAGAGAGAGTGAGAGACACAGTGAAGAGGAGGGAGAAGAAAACATTGTGCGGCTCAGATGGAGGGCTGAAATTGCCCAAGCCTTATGAACAGTGATTTACATGCTTTTGTGACTCAAAACACTGTTCAAATGAACAGTAGCCAATCTTCCAACTTTTAAAAGGTTACGGAAGTGTTATTCCTTTCAAACCAGATAAGTGATATAAAAACAAAAATCGTTGATGTAACAACTATTGTTTAGCATATTTTATTAACAGTCTTCATTCTTATAAAAGATCTTACCTATAGGCTATAGCTTCATTACTTGCAATATGTATAAGGAGGAATGACAATCTAGTGTGGATGCTTTTAGAGAATAGGTAACAAAAGCTAGAGCTTTATTGCAAAAACTTCTGGAAGGCCATATATTTGTAATGATCTTTAGCCTCTCTCTCTTCACACTTCAAACCCCCTTCTCTTCACACTTCGGACCCCCTTCTTCTCTTCACACTCCTCTCATGGCACACCAATTCTTCCACTCTTCACACTCCTCTCATGGCACACCAACTCTTCCTCGTTTCCTTCTATAATGCCATATATAATGCCCACACTCAAGCTGCAAACTTGTCTTTATCCCCCAAATCTCTTTTCATTTTACTTTAATTTTCTTATCAACCCTGTCTTTCTAATTAGTTCAGAAATATGTTACAAATGATAGTTTACGTGTTCTTTTTTATTTTTGCATTTACCCCCCAAATCTCTTTTTCATTACCTCCAAACTTGCCACGACCCGATATACCCCAGGGTATAAACCCACTACTCTTAAGTTTTAAGTTCTCAATATTTTGGCCAGCAGGTCTATGTAAAGCCCCAAACTCGGGTTGTGTTACGTTAGATGGAGTATTCCGAGATCTTAAAGCATTTACCATCCACGGATTATGGCCCATATATGGGGACAGTTCTAGACCCAATTCAGCTGAAGAGTTCCGCGAAGATACAATTGAGGAAATAAAAATGAATTGAATGTCAAGTGGCCTAGATTGAAATCTTATGGAAAAACTAAGAAGTATAAGACATTCTGGAAACACGAGTGGGAATATCATGGAAAAAAGGCAAATTTATTTTCCGTGCTGGGATACTTCTCGTACGCATTGGACGTATTCAGATATCTCAATGCCTATACGATTATTGAGGGAACATGTAGATATAATTTGTATTCATTTACTGTTTAGCTTATTGCATCGATGTAATATCTCACATATTATAATTTGTATTATAGAAAAACTAACCAAAGTCTCGGAAGTTGAAGTTGCATTTGGCGGTATGCGATTAGAAATCAAATGTGCTAAAAAAGACAAGAATTTATATCTAAAGAAATTGTTTTTTGCCTAAACGCCACAATGAATATGATCGATTGTGATACAAGTATCCTGAAAGGGGATTGCGACAGATTCAAAGACTTTATGTAAGGTCATGAGTTAGCTCCGGCAAAACAAAGTAATTTTCATGATTTAAACGTTTTATTACGCTTTCTTTTATTGTTTGGAGTTATATTAAAAAAACCCATATGATCAAAACATGTATGGTGTAATATCCCCAAATTTAAACATGTTTAAATAATTGTTCTTGTTATAAAATAATATGGGGTAAGACTTAAGAATGCAATATGCTATGATACTTTTAACATACTATTATTATTTTAAGGGGGTGAGGCTACCTAAATAAGCTAGTCTATTTATAAAAGAAACTCAGTGTAATATAAATATAATTAGAATGAAAGTGGGCAATTAAAGTTAGTGTTAAAAAAAATGCCCCTATAGCCTACAAATATATATAGCTTGTCATTCACCTTCCTCATCCCTTATGTGAAACTTTGAAATCATGCAACTATGGAGATCAAATCTCCCGACATAAGCCACCTCATCTCAAGCACAAAGTCAGCAAGATACAACTCCTTGAGCCAACAAAACTCGGAAATGATGATCACCATATCTCCTCCATTAATGAGTAAATCATGACTAAACAGATTTCTTTGCAACAATAAGTTTCAAACACATTTTCAGCTCTATAAATACCCAAGCAATTACCCTGATCAAGAACTCAAACAAAAACTAAAGCCAATTACTTACCAATTGCTCCAAAATTGATAATTCCTCTCATTCTCCTATTTCCTCTTTGTTTTTTGAAGAACTTGTTGTAATACCACGACGCCAACAACGTCACCACCACAACGACACCCTAACGACCACCACCTTCCCAGCCACCTCTCCACCCTCGCTGGCACCTTCTTCTTCTCTCGCTGGCCGCTGCACAACTTCCTCCTCTTGTTCGCACACACTCTCTCTCCACAGCTGCACCACCTTCTTTCACCCTTATTGTTTTAATGAGTAGAACTAAAATAATGCTTCATTAAACGAATTATATGTATCTATACACGGATTTTTCACCAGGTACCCCTGAGTTTTACGAATATTCACCGGATACCCTCGCAGTTTCCAAAATGCACAAGGTGCCCCTGAGGTTTCGAAAAATCATCAGATACCCTTAATGACTAACAACCGTCAACTATGTTAGTCATTAAGGCTATAAATCAACCCCTAACTAACCTAATTAATACTAATTAACTCTAATTAAACCTAATTAACTCTAATTGAACCTCATTGACCTTAGTTAATTAAATCTCCACCCCCTCCTCACCTACCAACCACCCCAACCACCGACATGCCACGATACCAGCCACCACCACCCCGAAGACCTCCCCCCTCCCCTTCCCTAGTCCCGAAAACCTCCCCATCCCCTTCCCAAGACCGAAAACCTCACCCTCCCCTTCCCCAGCTCGAAAACCTCCCCCCTCTCCTTCCCCAGCCTCGAAAACCTCGCTTCTCACCCTCCCCAGCCTTCGAGGGCTGGAGGAAAGGGAGGGGAGCGATTTTCGGCGGTGGGGAAGGAGAGGGGGGGAGGTTTTTGGGTCTGGAGAAGGGGAGTGGTTTTCGGAGCTGGGGAGGGGGTGGGGGAGGTTTCTGGGGCTATGAAAGGGGAGAGGGGAAGTTTTCGAGGTTGGGGAAGAGGGGCGGGGAGGGGAGGTTTTCGGCGGTGGGGAAGGGGAGGTTTTCGGCGGTGGGGAAGGGGAGGGGGAGGTTTTCGGGGCCGGGGGACGGGGAGGGGCGGTTTTCGGGGTGGTGGTGGCTGGATGGGGAGGCGAGTAGGGGCTTTTAGGCCGTCGGTTGAGAATTTGGCCTTTTAGACTAACTGGGTGACGGAAACTTAACGGTGGGGTCAAGTCATGTATTTTTCAAAACCTCAGGGGCACCTTGTGCATTTTGGAAACTGTGAGGGTACCCTGTGAATATTCATAAAACTCGGGGTACCTGGTGAAAAATCCGATTTATAAATTATAATACGAATTTTGATACTAATAATTATTGAGGAAATTGACCCATTGATATATTATTGGAAATAAATTATATAAACTTATTGTATTTAGTGCACCTCATATCAAGTTTAAATGAATGACATATGACTAATAAATTTCACCTTAATTATTCTCATACGGTATGAAGAGCCACAAAATCCTAAACTCAAACCCTAATAAAACAAACAACAAATTTCTTCTTCTTTTGCTTCTTGAGTTATTGCGTCAACAATAACATCAACAATTTTACAATGGAATTACCACCTCATGCTTCCTTTGGTATTTCTTATTCCACCGAAGACTTTTCAAATGTCTCCCTGGAACCACATACTCCTACACATGTTATTGCGTCGTCGCACTCCACTTCCATATATTTTGGTGTTGTAATATTTAAATTGTCAATCCATTCATGTTTAAGTTGCAAAAGTTGAGTATTTTCACCTTTATTTCAAGTAAAGGTAAAAGGTAAAGTAAATAAAAATCTTTTATTATGTGATCTCTCTTTAATTAATAAGATAGATAGGATATTATAAATGTTCCTAATGGTAAGTGACAATGCGTTGTTGTTAAGGATTGTAAAAGTTACTACGTACTTCGGTACTTAGATGAATAACATGAAAACACTTAAAACACATAAGGAGAATCCCCTAATTGCACAAAGGGGAGAAACAACCTTTGAACTACTTTCTCTTGCACACTTAACTCGTATGATAATCTATCTGTCTAAGTTGTCAAGCTTCCTGAGTAAGGTTAATTAAGGGCCTTATTATCTAAGGGTTTAGTAGCCCATATAATATCAAGGAAAAATATATAGTAATTCGGTATTAATTAAAAGTAGTGAAGTCATTTGATTTAATAATATCTAAGATTCAAGTATGATTCATTATTTACAGTTTCGAGTATCTTATATAAGAATTGTATTTTTGATTAATTGGTTTAAGTATGTACTCGGCTTTTGCTGATGACATTTGATTCAGGACTAAATATTTTGTACCACAATTATATACCATTGTGTATATAAATTATTATTGGCTCATGAAAGAAACAAAACCATAAATTCAACCTTTGTGGCTTTGCGCACTTGTAGTCAACAACCATTCAAGCAGACATGAAATGTTGCAAAATGATAAATTTGGTTTTCTTTTATATATATATGTAACTATGGTTTTCAGTGGGATTTGTACATCTTTGAGCATTGATGTTATGTTTGGAATAATTGGTTGCAAGCAGATCATATCATGACATATAAAAAGGAATTTAATTTTAACAACGGTAGCATGCCAATAGACTTGTTGATGATGATCCTTATCAACCTCCCGGTGAAATCTCTTATACGATTTACTTGTGTGTGTAAATCTTGGTTGCGGCTCATTCAAAACGATGTTCAATTTGCTACCACACACTACGTCTCTCGGAGTACATTATCGGCTTGTTTGATGGAGAATTTTGATTACATTGCCTTTCATGATTATTTGAGAAAACATAATTAATTTTTTTACAAGATTTGCGTCTTCTCTTTAACTGAAAAGAAGACATTACGTGAAGTGAAAAAGCTTGAGATAGGACTTATTTGGAGATCTGTGCCAGTATCCAACTTTTGTCATGGCGTAATGTGCATGCATGTCGATCCTCAATATGATAGGCGTAGAGGGGAGTCTCCTAAGCTCATTTTATGAAACCCATCAATTCGGGAAGTAGTCGAAGTGCCAGTGTCCCGCAACATTAAAACCCATCGGTTGACTAGTTTTGGCATTGGGTATGACTCTGTTCGTAATGACTATAAAATTGTGGCAACCATCAAAGTCGGATCCCATTCGCGTCCTACTTGGATGGTGGATATCTTCTCTATCAGTAATCGTCGTTGGTGTAATCTGCATGACATAGACATCCTTCCGCAACTAGACGGGTCGTTGCGACACCCTATGTTGAATTGTAACAGTAGTACTCTTAACTGGAAATGTCGCAATGTCATAATATCTTTTGACATGGTAGATGAGAAATTTTGCGAGATCCCAATGCCAAACTGCCTATGCCGGAAGGGAAATGAACATCATCTATTGACCGCTTGGCGTGTGAAGGCTTGCCTATGTTGCTACTCAAATTATTCCAATGAAGATATCAACATATGGGTACTAACTTGCTTGAATGTAGGTGATAAAATCGGAGTTGGTAACAACGCAAGATATAATTGGGTTAAGCAAATTTCAATTAGATTTCCAGATCAAGAGCTTGTTTATCCTGTGAATCTTTGGATGTATGACAATGAACTTTTGGTAAATGTGAAGAATGATAAGGGTTCATTTGAGGTATGCTCTTATGACCTTCGCACCCAACAACTAAAGAGAACAGGACGTTGAGGTTTACCTTATGGGGTTTTTGGTTATACAAAAAGCTTAGTGTCGATCAAGAGATTCATGTCAAGATACAACAAATCCACTCGTACAGAACAAGATGGAGAATCCAACATGGTTGATTGTGAAGACAATAAGGTATTAGAGAACAAGAATAATGATGGATGCGTCTATTTCGTTCGAGAGGTTGCTCGAAGAAGTGATTATAATGTTCGGTGGTCCTATAAGTTTAAGCTAGTATGATTATGATTTATGAGCTAGTATTAGCAAAGGTGCTGATAATATTTCTGTTGCTTCTCTACAAGTGGATATTTTTGTCACATTCTTGGTATTTCATTGTATTTTATTTCTATTTATATTTAAACTTTTTGCTCCTTTTTTTTCTCAATTCTTGCGTGATTTTTTTTAGTATGACAAAGATGATGCATAATTGCATATGCTGTAATATACTCCCTCCGTCCCATAATATAGTGCTCACTTCTCATTTTTCACGAAAATTAAGGAAAATGGAATGAGTAATATGATTTCTGAAAAATGTATTTAATGAAGTGGTTTTTTTGATATTTTTGTATTGAAAATAGTTCTTTATTTTCTTTTTTCTTTAAATAAAATCAAAAGGCAATAAATGTTCCTTGGAATGGTGTAAAGCAATAAATGAAGTCACATGTTTTGAGAGAAAAGTAGAGGTATTTTGGAAAGTTTGTGTAGAAATTAAGAATAACTTAGTCCAAACATATTGATAAAAAAATAGGCACAACATTTTGGGACACCAAAAAAGGAATGTGAGCATTATATTATGGGACGGAGGGAGTATCAGTCTTGACTCATAGTCATAAGATATATTGCATTGTAGAAAGGGTATCGTAGTAAGTGTAGAGAGAAGAGAGTGAAAGAAATTGCAGGTTAAGTTTCAGAATTTATAATCTGCTCATGTTGAGGAAATTTTGCCAAAAAAACCTTTTAAAAGTTCAATTTTGGGAAAAAAAAACCTTTTAAAGTATCCTTTGCAAAAACAAACCACAAACTAATTTTTTTTGCAAGATGAAACCTATTTCCATTTTCCAGTGCGATTTTTTAGATGCATAAAGGTGGTGTTGCAGTTAATGGAAATAGGGGGTTATAAGAAGATAGAAACGGTCACCCCTATGCATCTCAAAAACCACACCCGAAAAAGGGAATAGTTTCTTCTTGCAAAAAATATTATGTTTTTTGTTTGTTTTTGCAAAGAATGCTTTAAAAGGTTTTTTTCCGCAAAATTGAACTTTTAAAAGGTTTTTTTTGGCAAATTTTCCTAACAATAATCATCTTTCTTCCCTCTTAATATCAATGTTTTAAATATTACGAGGAACTCTGGAAAAAATAGTTGAGGTTTGTAAACTATGAAAATCGCAATGGCAAACTTGTGAACATCAGTGTTATGCTTGTCGCATTACTATGGAGTATTTAGACTTTGCTTTTTGTTCGTTGAGCCAAGTGCTATGCTTCATAAGTGAAATTTGCCTAGATTTTTTAGTATTGGATTTGGCCGGGTGAAATCAAATTTGTTTTTACTTCCCTTTTCCTTTTAGGGAAACTTTGAGGTCTGCTCTAAAGTGATATTCGATATACTAGGATTAAGTACTTGCATTTCTATTGTTATATGAACATACCATGAACAAATGACTATAATCAGTCATGATGACTTTACATTCTATTGCAGAGTGGTGTGAGAGGTTTAATTAGGGGTGTAAATGATGCGAGTCGAGTTTGAGCTAGCTCGACTCGACTCGTTAGCACTTTGAGTCGAGCTAACTCAAGTTGAGTTTTGACAGAACTTTGATAAAGTTGAGCTTTGACCGAGTAGATTTCGAGTAGCTTGAAAGTGTCTCGTGTTAAAAGCAACCTTAAGGTAGAAAATATGACAAATTTAAGTATTTTGTATCACGAGTTTTTAAGTCGAGTATCGAGTTGCTCAACTCGGCTCATCAACATCTTGAGTCAAGCTCGAGTTTGATACGAGGTCACTCGAGTCGATCTTTGACCGAGTCGATCTCGAGTAGCCCGAGAGTTGTCTCGTTTCATTTATACCCCTAGGTTTAATGCTGGATATGTATGTGCAGCTTTGATAAACGTTTTCTCATGTATGTGTTAGTGGATTTTTCTTTGGATTTTCTTAAAGAGGTTTGCTGAGGGCATTGCCTAAATCTGGTCATTATAGCGTTTGATTTCTGTAAGGTAATATGTCATTTTTCATAAGCTCCAGTCGCCAAGAGGACTTTAACAATATATTAGTTCTTTGCTGATTGCTTTAGCTAATTTGACTGCTGCACTAAATTGTATTAGATGTTTGTATGAGAGTGTTTTTGAATTTTAAACTTTCAACTCAATATTCTCAATCTTCCTTTCACCAAAGAAGTTAGATTCCTTTAGATTTAAAATCTCTCTCTTTTCTTCTAAATAAATGAAAAGACTTACACTTTCTATCTCGATCAACGTCTGTAATTCTCTTTGTTGAAGTTTGCGATGAATTTCATAATTGCATTATGCAAACAAAATCTAGCTAAGTTGAATAGATAATCTGGGTTATCTTCGAGAAATAACGCATAGATTGTTGCTTTGTTAATTTGTTAGTGTGGCATGCTGTAGAGGATGGGCTCAAATACTAAATGTTGCATGCTCTTTTGGGACATATATGGTAGTTTTCTTTTTCCAAAGAGAGTAACAAAACAACAGTCTCATGATGTAGTGAATGGTTCTTGTGATTGATGTTCAAAATAGTGTAAATTTAGGATTTTATGAAGCTATTGTGATAATTATCCTGTGATCAAAGCTTAAACTTGTGTAATTTGAGCTGAGGAAGTCAATTGGTTGATTCATTTAAGAATTTGCCACTTTATCTCCGATATGAATAAGTTTTGTAAATCAAATGGCAATTTCGCAATTAAAATGCTACTAATATACTGCTGTAGAATCTAAATATAGAGTTATGAATTTAGTCTTCTTTTCTATTTTGCAATTGATCATGAAATTCCCTTTTCTCTGCTTTAATATTCAAAATCAAGTTTTTTTTTTTTTTTTTTTTTACTTTTGGAATTGATCTTCTATTTTGCAATTGATCAAGGGTCAAACTTTCTTTTCTTTGAAGGGAACCTCAAAAGAGGGACTACTTTAATAAATCAAAGCCCGCATAGCGAGTAACAATGTACGGGGTATCGTTAACTCAACACCTATAGCCAAACTCCACAGGTTGGAGATGGGCAAGCATATGAGCCACCATATTACCTGAACGTTTAACAAAAGACCAAACTACAACATCAAAACAACTAACAAACTCTAGAATATCATCAATAAGCAAATAAAATTCACTAGAACCCGTAGCCTAAAGCTTGAGAGCATTCACAACTTAGAGACAATCACTCTCCACCACTAGCTTTCGCACACCCAACCTCTTCGCCAATTTCACACCTTCTAGCACAGCTCGAGCCTCAGCATCACGCGTGTCCCAGCCCACTCTTCGCTGGAGTAATGCGCAACCTTGCACTTCCCCTCTTGCGCCACGACATACAACACTCACGCCCACCCCCATCTCGCCTACAAAAGGGTCAAACATTCTGAAGAGAAAGCATTCACTCCTCAAATCTCTACAACCTTCCTGCTTCTTCTCCATCTAACCGAATTAAAATTTGGAGTTGGTGGTTATTTAGTTTACTATGCTATTTGTTTTTCAGGCCTCCCATAATCTTTTATTTCTTTACAATATCTACCAAGAAAAGAAAATAATGGTTTCTAATTACTTCTTAATATGCATGTAGGTTATGCATATATGTGCTCAATATCATAGAAAATCTACCGATAGTTCTTAAAGGTGAGAATAGGTAAAGATCAGCTATCTTGAGGAATTTACCTAAGGGAATATATTTTAGTTTGATAAAAGTGTGGATGGTAAACAATGATTAATTTTTAGCTAGATATATAATGTATTGTCTTACATTATTGCACCTTTTTTTGTTCATTTGGATTCTACCTGATTGAAAGAATACACATATGTGAGAAGCTAACTTGACAATGGTCCAATACTCCAACTTACATATTGGGGATATAAATCTACTTTTCTGAATATTTAGGAATCTATTTTGATGCCAATGGATCTAACTTCACTGCCTTATACTGTTCTAGCATGGAAAGACACATTTGGACATGAGCTTAAGCTATGGAAAATACTTGAACTCGTATGATCTTACAAAGCTGAAGATAATACCTGCTAACGGGGTAAGTTGTATTTCGTGCTGACTAATACATTTCCTTAATCAACCTTTGTTGTTTGCTTGTTGTTGTTATTTAACTGCAAATTAATGATCCTGAATGTTGATTCGGTTCCATTCCATGTCAATGGTGTTATCCGGCAATGTATTCAGGAAGAAACTTAACTCAATAGAGAACCTTTTTTCCTCTAAAGTGTCGTAGAGTTATTGGTCGACTCAAACAATTGTCTTCAATTAACTTTCTAAATGATGACCGTGTACGTGTGGAATCAACCAAAATTGATTGTGTTTACTTAGATTAGTTTCTGGCATGATAGGTGAATTCTATGTTGTGAGTTAAATTACCAATTGAAGCAAACTGAGCTTCTCATCTTACCAATAATGAGTTTGGGTGGATATTCGATTTCTTATAAAATTTTGGATCATAAGGTTTTGAGATTCTTTTTTTAGTTGCTACATTTACTTTAGCACATATGTGGGAACCACATACTAAAAGTAGAAATATTTGGCAAATGTAGCAACTAAAAAGTAGACATGTCTAAATGGTAAAATATAGCAACTAAAAAAAGACAGACGGAGTAACTGTTACAGCCTTACCGGTGTGCTCTTAACTTAAAATGTTTGAGGAAAATTTTAGAGGACATCACTTTTAAAATTCTAAATAAAGTATAGATTTTTCGTTTGGGAAACATATTCAGCAAGTCATTATTTAACGCAAAACAATCTCAAGCATGTCTCAGTAGTTCCTTTGATCTCAAATTGTAACCTTCCATCTAACTTTTAAAGTCTACAAGTCTGTCTCTCTTGTTGTGTGCAAATAGTGCAATGACTAATGTCACATACTTTGATAGTTTCTACTGTAATATCTGTAGCAGTAACGGATTTGGATGTCATGCTGCTGCTACGTCAGCTCTCTTTGTCTACCTGATAGCTGCTTCAATGTGATATGGAGATGAGCTATCCTTTCATAAATAATTAAGCGATCTAAGATGTAATTGGCTATTGGATTTTATGTCTTTATGTTCAGATAGTATAGAAATTGCAATGTTGGGATTGGTCTTTTTTTTCTTTACGAAACTAGCTGGCAGTGGGCTACTGCCTACTGGGCTCTAGATGCTACTCACTTCAAAGTTCAGGCAGTCTTTATTGGTGTATATGTGCAACTTAGATTTTCTGAAGAACATAACATCAGGCAGCCCTAATGTTGGTGAACTTGGTTTTCTAGCTTGCTATAGTGTATAGGATGGGTTCAAATATATTTTTGACATTTGACTTTCTATCCAAATACATTTTCTTGGTTGTTGGAAGGGTGGTTCAAATACTGATTTGATTATTTAAAGGCATGAGTTTGTGCACGATTAAGATAAGAGGAGCCGACCTTATTATGCTCAATATTAGCTTTTTCTATGTTTTGGACAATATTTGTGTTTATATGATCATGTTCTATAAGGTTTTTTTAAGGATACTATCTTATCTCATGAAGCAATATGCCGTCGATTTCTCTTTGAAATATTTTCTTTGATGCTGTTTGATAGGATTTGCTTTTGATGTTGAATCAATTGGTCTTTGAAAAAGGGAAGTTGAAGCTCCCCACTCCCTCTCTCTCTCTCTTTCTCTCCCCTCTGTTTCATCTTCTTCGTCTGTATCTCTTTCATAATGAAGATAGATAAACTTAGTTTTAACATATTATAATGTTATACTACAGTGAAAGAGAGAAGTAAACAATTGACAACCTTGATATATGAATATATGATCTTCAATTGGAAATTATAGATTGGTTTGATTTCTTTCCTTTTCAAGCTTTTGGAATTTGGGTGTAGCTTAGTATGATATTCAGTAGAAAAAAGAATAATGTATACAACAAATTTGGCATTAATCAAAAGTTAAAAAAAGTGCTTACTTCAACAATTCAATTCCTGAATGTACATATACTTTGGTGGAGGAAAACGAAACAACTCATTCATGCTAATATAGGTTTCCACCTCAAAAACAAATTTTAGTTTCAGGTTACAATTCACATACATCTTGAGAGACAGCAACAATAAAGGCAATGAAAATAGTAGGACCAATGTATTATAGGTAATTACCTTTGTTATTTCATCTCTACGTATGTTTGTTATTTTATATTGCCTATGTTTCATTAGGCCATTTCAATAAATTATGCATATCTAAGATCATGAGTGTTGTTTCATGGAAACATGTTTTTTACTGTAGGATGAATGTTCCTAGTGGGTAGTTGCAAGTCAGGGGAGCCTACTAGAGGTCAGGGCCACGTTCCCCATATCTAAACCACCACTTGGTGTTTTCTTTGTTGGCATTTCACTGCTTTTACAACCTAGATACTAAGGTAATCTAAAAGAAGAGTGAGAGGGAGAGAGGACAAAGAGTGAGAGTAGGGATATGGGAAGGGGAGGGAGATAGAGAGAGAGAGAGATGAGGAAGGAAGAATAGGGGGAGAGATATGAGGATATGGGGAAGAGGGGATAAGGGAAAAGATAAAAGAGCGCTTCTACAATATAAATGAGCACGGAGCACTTTGTATAGATAGATTTACAAACTATAATTTTGGCTTTAATATCAAAGCACGATTGCCATAAACCTGTAAAATTGTTAAAGGTGAACCAAGGAGGAGAGGATGTAGGGAACAGGGGAGGGTGGAAGAGATACGGAGCACTCTTGAGTGCCTATAGAGTATGATTTTTTTGATGAAAACTTAAAAGCACAATCAAGTAAGAACAAACTTTGTGAAATATACAAATAATAGTTAAGTGATAGAGAGAACGAGGAGGCAAAAAATTAAGTAGGAAGACACATTTTAAAAAGCTTTATGAAAATTATGATCTTTCTTTATTCGTTACGGCTTTAGGTTTTTCTCATTTTGAATTTGCCAACTTGATTTCTCTGGTTTAAAGCTTACCTAATGTTAATTTCCTATTGAAGGTTGTTTGGAAACCAATAGAAAGTATGAGGAGGAGAAAGGAAAAGTAGGAAGACACTTTCTTATAAAAAGTAATGAAAATTATGATCCCTCTTAAGCTTTTACAATTCTAATTTTTACTCATTTGAAGTTGCCGACTTGCATAATTAACTCCAAATTGAATGTTACTTTCATTTAGATTCTTGGTAGTGACAAATAGATATATGTTTTAAGTTTTTTGCGTGTTAAAATTTAATGAATTTAATTATGTATATTACTCCTCCTCTAATATAATATATTAATGCATATTAGGATAACCGAAGATTATTTTTCAAGGAGCAAAGGAGTTGATTACTGATGGTGTTTATATCCAAAATGCTCCATCTGCCTCTTTATCAAAAAATCCATTCTACAAAGAATTTGTGTCTACATCCAAGTTGTTCTATTTGCCTCTTTTTCACTATATCAAAATTTCTACAAAAGGGTTTATTACATTCCTTTCACCAATGTTGACAATCATTTGAAAATCTCAACTGCTTCTTTATCAAGAAATCGATTCTACAAAGGATTTGTATCTACATCCAAGTTGTTCTATTTGCCTTTTTTTTTCAAGAAATCAAATTCTACAAAAGGGATTATTACATTCACCTGACGAATATTACAATCACTTGAAAATCTCAAATACGTTCTTCTAAATTAATTCACAGTAAAAAAATCGAATTTCATTACCCTTTTTAAAACGAAAATAAGTATATTTTTTGCATTTATGTTGTACAGTCCATAAAGATTTGACATAATCTGGTATATTTGTGATCCAAATTACGTTTTCTTCATATTCCAATTCTATTTACAAAGGCAATGGAGCATTTCGAGAAATGCGAAGTAATATGAGTGATCAGAACCCTAATTATAGGGGGTGAAAGATTGAGTGAGAAGAAGATGATCTTACAAGTTGAGATGCAAATATTATTGTATGAATTGGTTTATAGGGTAATAAATTTTCAGATTCATGTGTATGCGATTGTGACTATGATTATTATTAGCTATGATGAGATTTTGTATTTTCATCTTGTTCAATTCAATCTCATATATGTGAATTAGTATTCCCAATCAAAAAATCTACTCCTAAACCATTTAGTAATTTAAGGTTGCATAACATAATTTCTCTAAATCTAACCTTTTTAAGTACTTGATACGCTCATGTTATACGGTGTATGTACGTTATTTTGGGTGCACTTCGCTAGAGGTTTTGATCATAATTGTTCACATTTGTATTATACTTAGCCCTTAGCGGAAGTTGGGAGTTATACGAGATAATTAATGTTAATGTCATGTGTTTCGAGATTTTGTGGTAAAATGGGTTTGAGCTATAGTCTTGGAAGTGTTCCTAGGTGTAGCTCAATAGCATTGCACCATCTCAACAACGAAGCAGCCCAAGCACACAGCATCATCGAAGCCCAGCATCCAAGCCAGCACAGCAGCATCACCAAGCTCTCGTGCACCGCATGCTCGGCATCATCACCCAGTTCTCGCGTGCACGCTCAGCAAGCATTACCGCAAGCCTGCCCAGCGCTCATCGCCCAGCTCGAAGCCCAGCGCTCGCGACTCGCGAGCATCCTCGCACCTCGCAAGGATCCAGCCGTCGCGACTCGCGACCATTGCCCGGCCATTTTGTGCGCTGAAGGCAGGGTACTCTTCGCGACTCGCGATCAGTCTCGCACCTCGCGACCCCCTAGGTCGGTGTAATTGTCGGCTGATTTTTGAGCTTTAGTATAAATACTAAACTTGATTTTTAGACCTAGAAGGGAGAGACTTGAGGAGAGAGAATCTCCAACACTCCATTCTTCTCTTGTTATCTTCTCTTTTTAGTTTTCATTCTCTAGTTTAGTTTTAGAGATTTCAATTATGGAATTGGCTATTGTTATGCCGATTGTAGCTTGAACTGTTCTTGAACGAGATTAACATGAAGCTTCAAGCATTATTGTGAGATCTTTCCTCTCTATTTAGTTTCTTAGATTATGGTTTAATTTCTATGATTGTGTTCTATGATTTTTGCATGATTATGCTAGGAACGTTACTAGTTTGATTGTGTAATTAATCTAATGCTAGATTTAAGAATAGAATCGGATTGTTTTATTCTTTTATCAATTGGTAGCAAACTAGGGAGTAACTTAGATGCAGATCGTCTTGGTTATTTCTTAGGGAAATTGAATCAACTGTTGAATGTTTATCGCGTGTATGACATTAGCAGGTCTATTGGTTCTCTGTGTTTATTGCTGCTATTGGATTGAACTTAGACGCTGATCGGACTAGGTTATCCTTTAGTTAGGGTTTTATAGTCACGCTGATCGTGCTATTCAACTAAGAATAAGGAGAATGCGAGATTAATTCTCAACAATATATAATCATGGAAATAATTAGAGTTGAGGTTCAATGATCGATAATGAATTGAAGTGGATGTTAATCGGATTCAAGATCTTTCCATATTGATTTCTCATTTTATTTATTTGCTAGTTAATTTTAGTTTGTTTATAACTCTTTTGAAAACCCCCCTTTTTATTAGGTTTCTCGGCCCTTAGCTTAATCTAGGTATTGAATCCTGCTAAGTATTAAACTTGTCCCTGTTTCCCTGTGGATACGAACCTTACTTCCCTTCTATATTTAATTGTAAAAGAGAGTAGGAGAAATTTTATCTTTGGCCGGGTGCGGTGCACACGACACATCCGCACCCCACCAGTACTCAAGCTGTAATTTTGAAAAAGCTTAGTTTAGTTGGTCTAGACATCATTATCTTTTACGGGACAATTCAACTTTGGTGTAGATTATGAGGTGGACTTCCTCTATGTTTTTACTTGTTCTATTTCTCTTTTGCACGTTTGTCAATGTATAACTTGTACTTCCTCCGTCCCATAATAAGTGAATTACTTACTATTTTAGAACGTTTCAAAATAAGTGAAACATACCTCAAGTGGAAAAAAGAAAGTGACAAAATGACAAGAGTACCCATCACAAACTTGTGTTGTTTGCTTTTCTCTCTCCTCCTTTTGATGATGAAAAGGATATTTTATGACTTTTTGGCTTTTGAAAGTGATGTTTATTAAATCTTGTGCCCAATCCCTATGTTTTACTTATTATGGAACGGAGGAAGTATATTATAAAAAGTTAATAGTTGAAAAATATTGATTGAAATGAATCTCATAACCGATGATGATTAATTAGATAAATATTGTCAAAAGTCTATGATAAGGACATGTGTAAAATATACGATAAGGACATGGATATGTTATTTTCTTATCTTGCAAATTGAGTACTTTTCAATCATTCCTTTTTCAAATGTATGGAGTGTAAAATATATCCATAAGAGAGAAAACAGTCTTTCGTGAAAGCTATCGATCTCCCAAATAAAACCAAATTAAAATTACATCATAATAATAACAACCCATGAAATGTAAGTTTGTTCTCACAAATACAAACCAAAATACCATCATTAAGATATGTCTATACTTTTAACCTCACTAATTAGATTTTTGCTTTCTTGGGGACCGTGCGCGTTAGATTATTATACACATGTTCTCATCAAGTAAGTGTGCATAACTATATATGGCCTTGTAAACCTATTTATAGTAAATAGTTGTCGACATTTCATGTAATATATTTAACCATATTCCAGGGGTATTTGGAGGAATATATAGATTATAGGTTCACATTGCTCCATGTTCCTAGCAAAGACCCCTTCCATCATTTGTAAATAGCACCAAAACTTTCAAGTGCAATATGCATACTTATTATGCTTTCTACTTAGCATATCTTGTTATCTACCAGATTTACACTTGTTTTATGTAACTTGCTTATGCCACTCCTTGACGTGTTAATTTTATTTAAACTATTTTTGCTACCTTGAAGGGCCGCGCGCGATAGTGCACGGTCCAACAACTAGTGTGTCACAAATCTCTAATTTGACAATTGAAGTTGGGAAAAGAAAGGTTTGCATGAAGCTCGACTAGATTGTAAATTAGAAGAGGCATCCAAGTATTTATCTGAAAAAGAATGAGGAATTGAACATTGATATCAATAATTTTAAGCGCCTAGGAGAAAAAAAGGACAAAGACAGAGGGGTGAGAAATGAAAAAAAATACTTTCTCATCTAATACTACTGAATCGGGGAATTCTATCAAGGGACTCCACAGCCTAATGATGAAGTAGCCGAAAAAGTTTTTTTAATGCCAAGCAAGCTATTGAGATTATCAATGAGGTTGTTTTCAGAGTGATAAGCCGAAAAAGACGCTAATATTAGGAGAAGCACTTTTCCCGCCCTTTCATTTGACAGCATCAAATTACCTTTAGCCTATCTCTCTTCACACTTCAGACCCCCTTCATCTCTTCACACTTCAGACCCCTCCCTCTCTCCACACTCCTCTCATGGCACAGTAACTCTTCCTCCTCTTCACACTCCTCTCGTGGCACACCAACTCTTCCTATCTTTCCTCTACAATGCCACACTCAAATGCCATATATAATGCCACAAAAGATAAAAAAACTAACAAAAAGAAAACATTGCAAGCTGCAAACTTGCTTTTACCCCCAAATCTCTTTCATTTTAGTTCAATTTTCTTATCATCACTGTCTTTCTAATTTATTCAGAAATATGTTATAAATGATATTTTACGTGTTCTTTTTTACTTTTGCCTTTACCCCAAATCTCTTTTTCATTACCTCCAAACTTATCACGACCCGATATACCCCAGGGTACAGACCCATTACTCTTAAGTTTTTAAGTTCTCAATACTTTGGCCATTAGGTCAACGTAAAGCCCCAAACGAGGGTTGTGATGGGTATGATAGAGTATTCCGGGAGCTTAACGCATTTACCATCCACGGATTATGGCCCATATATAGGGACAAATCAAGACCTGATTCAGCTGGAAAGTTCAGTATTGATACCATTAATGAAATAATAGCTGACATGAATGATAAATGGCGTACATTGAAATTTTATGGAGATACTGGTAAGTATAACACATTCTAGGATCACGAGTGGGAAGCTCACAGAAAAAAGGCAAATTTATTTTCTGTGCTGCGATAATTCTCGTACACGTTGGACGTATTCAAACATCTCAATGCCTATACGATTATTGAGGGAACCGGTAGATATAATTTGTATTCATTAGCTTATTGCATCAATGTAATATTTCACATATTATAATTTGTATTATAGGAAAACCAACCAAAGTCTCGAAAGTTGAAGTTGCATTTGGCGGTCTGCGATTAGAAGTCAAATGTGCTAAAAAAGACGAGAATTTCTATCTCAAAGAAATTATTTTTTTGCCTAAACGCCACAATGAATATGATCAATTGTGATGCAAGTAACCTAAAAGGGGATTGCGACAGAACCAAAGACTTTATGTACGGTCATGAGTTAGCTCCGGCAAAAGCAAAGTAATTTGCATGATTTAAACGTTTTATTGCGCTTTCTTTTTATTATTTGGAGTTATATTAAAAAACTCGTATGATCAAAACATGCATATGGTATAATATCTCCAAATTTAAACATGTTTAAATAATACAATTATTGTTCTTGTTATAAAATAATATGGGGTAACACTTAAGAATACAATATATTATATATTGTATATCATATACTATATACTATATAATATATATTGTATACTATATATTATATATTATATACTATATAATATATATTATATACTATATATTATATAATATATTATATAAAAATATTGAACTGGATTGGATATATTGGACTCCGAAGATGTGAGTCCAAATCCAGTCTGAAAATGTTTAAACTCGAAAATTTGAGTCTGAATTCAATCCAAACATTTTTTGATTCGATCGAGTCCAATTAATCTAGATTGGACTCTGGACTTTCCGCAGTCCATTTACACCCCAAGACATTTTTAGTTCCAATAATAAAATGTTTGGACTCGATAATTTGAGTTCGAGTTGAGACCAAACATTTTTCGGCCCGATCTAGTCAAATAAGTTTGGATTGGACCAGATCTCATTATGGACTTTTCGCAGTCCACTTACACCTATAAGTATACCCTATATCATGCCACACTCTATAATGAGATATATAATGCCACAAAAGATAAAAACTAACAAAAAAAACACTGCAAGCTGGAAACTTGCCTTTACCCCCAAATCTCTTTCATTTTAGTTCAATTTTCTTAATATCCCTGTCTTTCTGATTTCTTCAGAAATATGTTACAAATGATATTTTACGTGTTCTTTTTTATTTTTGTCTTTACCCTAAATCTCTTTTTCATTACCTCCAAACTTGCCACGACCCGATATACCCCAGGGTATAGACCCACTACTCCTAAGTTTAAGTTCTCAATACTTTGGCCATTTGGTCTATGTAAAACCCCAAATGAGGGTTGTGATGGGTATGATAGAGTATTCGGGAGCTTAACGCATTTACCATCCACGGATTATGGCCCATATATAAGGACATTCAAAGTTGAAAAGTTCAGTAATGATACCATTAATGAAATAATAGATCACATGAATGATAAATGACCTACATTGAAATTTTATGAAGATACTGGTAAGTATAACACATTCTGGGATCACGAGTGGGAAGCTCACGAAAAAAAAGGCAAATTTATTTTCCGTGTTGCGATACTTCTCGTACACATTGGACGTATTCAAACGTCTCAATGCCTATACAATTATTGAGGGAACCGGTAGATATAATTTGTATTCATTTACTGTTTAGCTTATTGCATCAATGTAATATCTCACATATAATAATTTGTATTATAGGAAAACCGACCAAAATCTCGGAAGTTGAAGTTGCATTTGGCGGTGACGATTAGAAGTCGAATATGCTAAAAAGAGGAGAATTTCTATCTCAAAGAAATTAGTTTTAGCCTAAACGCCACAATGAATATGATTAATTGTGATACAAGTAACGTGACTTAGACAGAACCAAAGACTTTATGTACGGTCATGAGTTAGCTCCCGCAAAAACAAAGTAATTTGCATGATTTAAACGTTTTATCACGCTTTCTTTTTATTGTTTGAAGTTATATTAAAAAACTAGTATGATCAAAACATGTATGGTGTAATATCCCCGAATTTAAACATGTTAAAATAATACAATTATTGTTCTTGTTATAAAATATATGGGGTAACACTTAAGAATGCAATATATTATATATTATATATTAGGGATATTATCTCAGATAACCCAGACTTATAGGCCTTTTTCCAATATAACCTTGACTTTGACAGCCCTGTCTCCGATAACACTGAACTTGGTTTTTGTCATTAAACCGGACGGAATTTGTCACGGCGTTAACTTGGTTTGACTTTTCTAAATTCATCTCTTTCTCTCTCTTGTTCTTCATCTCTTCTCTCTTTTGTTCTTCATCTCTTCTCAAGCATTCATCAATTTTTCCCAAGACATAATTATACTAGGAAAAAGCATACTACTAACTACAATACATAGTTATACATAAAATTCACCACCACCGCTGACCACGTTCACCACCGCAACCACCAGATCGGCACCACCCCAATACCCACGAAACTACCCCAACACCCCCGACACCAGCCCAATACCCCGAAACCACCCCAATACCCCCGAAACCACCCCAACACCCCGAAATCGAACCAGCGGCCCCTTCAATGGGCGGTTCGAATCACCCACGAAATTGAATCACCACTCACCACCTCGCAAGGCCGCAACTCACCTAAATCGAAGGGGAGGATGGGTTGCGGTTCGAAGGGGGGGTGGCGATGGGGTTGGGAGGGGCGGCGATTGGTTGGGGTATGAAGTAATCAAACAATTAGGAGCTGGGAATTTTGGAGTTGCCCGACTTATGCGACACAAAGAAACCAAAGAGCTTGTTGCCGTTAAATACATCGAACGTGGTCATAAGGTTTTTTTTTTGTTTTCTGGGGTTGGATTAAATGTCCCCAAAAAAAAACCAGTTGTTAGTTTATTTTTATTTTTTTTATTTTTTTTTTTTGTTCTAATTTTGGAGTAGTGGTTGGATGTGGATTTTGTTATGATTTTGGGTAAATGGGTTTGGGAAAAATATGGATTTTGTTATGAGTTTGGGAAAAATTGATGAATGCTTGAGAAGAGATGAAGAACAAAAGAGAGAAGAGATGAAGAACAAGAGAGAGAAAGAGATGAATTTAGAAAAGTGGTTGGATGATGGTGGTTTTAAAGATTAAAGAGATTTACCTAAGTTTGGGAACCATTGATAAATGCTTGAGAAGAGATGAAGAACAAGAGAGAGAAAGAGATGAATTTAGCAAAAGTCAAACCAAGTTAACGCCGTGACAAATTCCGTCAAGTTTAATGACAAAAATCAAGTTCAGGGTTATCGGAGACAGGGCTGCCAAAGTCAGGGTTATATTGGAAAAAGGCCTATAAGTCAGGGTTATATGAGATAATATCCCTATATATTATATATTATATATTATATATTTTATATTATATATTGAACTGGATTGGATGGGATATTATCTCAGGTAACCCTGACATATATGCCTTTTTCCAATATAACCCCGACTTTAACAGCCCTGTCTCCGATAACCCTGAACTTGGTTTTTGTCATTAAATTGGACGGAATTAGAGACGGCGTTAAGTACTCTCTAATTTTGTTTGACTTTTGCGAAATTCATCTCTTTCTCTCTCTTGTTCTTCATCTTTTCTCTCTCTTGTTCTTCATCTCTTCTCAAGCCCATCATTCTCTTTTTTTTTTCTCAATCAATTCTCAAAATCAAAACTTTAATCTAGGATCTCGCCAGAGTTCAGGCGCCACATTCCGTTCTCCGGTGAGTCTTCCTCCTCAATTTTAATTTCCTTTTTTTTTTCAAGCTTTTGTTTACAAGCTAAGCTCATTTTTTGTGAGCACTCTCAAGGTACGAAATTGATGGAGGTTTTCATAGAAAGGAAAAAACGGTTTCTTTGTGTAGATCTTAGCGTCTCGGGTTAGCTCTTCCACCGAAATTTTTTGGGAATTCGATATCTTTTGGGGATTTGGATTGAAAATTTGGGGGTTTTTTATTCGAAATTTTCTTGGTTTTTCTTGTTGTTTATGCTCGAAAATTTGGGTTTATTCTTGATATTTTGGGTTCATAAGTTGTTAGTTGGGATTCTCACAAGCTTTTCTTTGCTTTTGCAGTTTTTCCTCAATCAAATACTGATGTAAGTTTCAATTTCTTTTCTTGTTTTTCCTTCTATGCACACCATGTGCTTGCTAAAATGCTTGTGTGAACTGTATCTCTCTAGTTCATGATTCACCAAAAGATTTCTATAATATTGTAACAGTATCTTAATGACTTATAACTACTTATAAACAATGGATTGATTTGGAAGGCTTATTATGAAGATTGCAGTGTTTAGTTCTAATGTATGTACCCCATAGCTCTAATTCAGATTTTATTTTTGTTATTGTCGTACTTTCTTTTTGTTGGGAAATATTGTATTGTCATGATTGTGGAATGTGGATATTAATTTGGATTATCCAAATTTTTAGTCTTGCAGATTTGGTGTCACATTGGAGTCAAAATCGTGGAAGAATAGTTTGGCATGTGAAGATTCTTCTCTTTTGCAGTTTCATGTAGTTGTTTGGGTCATAATTTTGCTTGATGACTCACTGTCAATGCTCACCATCTATCTAGAACATTATTATGTGGATCTAGTGCTCTAGAGATGTAGTAATATAATGTGTAATACCTTACATAAAATGTATATTTTAGAAAGTTCTTTTCTACTATGTATTGTGAATTGTGAATCTTTGTAATTATATTCACATTGATGGAATATAAATATTATGAGTTTGGGAAAAATTGATGAAGAGATGAAGAACAAGAGAGAGGAGATGAAAAACAAGAGAGAAAAAGAGATGAATTTAGCAAAAGTCAAACATAGTTAACGACGTTACAAATTCCGTCCAGTTTAATGACAAAAACCAAGTTCAGGGTTATCGGAGACAGGGCTGCCAAACTCAGGGTTATATTGGAAAAAGGCCTATAAGTCAGGGTTATCTGAGATAATATCCTTAAAATATTTGGACTCGAGAATATGAGTTCGAGTCGACACCAAACATTTTTCGATCCGATCCGGTCCGGTCAAATAAGTTTGGATTGGACCGGATATCATTATGGACTTTTCGCAGTCCACTTACACCCGTAAGTATACCCTCTACAATGCCACACTCTATACTGCCACAAAAGATAAAAACTAACAAAAATAAAACACTGCAAGCTGCAAACTTGCCTTTACCCCAAATCTCTTTCATTTTAGTTTAATTTCCTTATCATCCCTTTCTTTCTGATTTGTTCAGAAATATGTTATAAATTTCTTCAAAAAAAAAAAAATGTTACAAATGATATTTTACATGCTCTTTTTAATTCTTGCCTTTACCCCAAATCACTTTTTTATTACCTCCAAACTTGTCACGACCCGATATACCCCAGGTTATAGACACACTACTCTTATGTTTTAAGTTCTCAATACTTTGACCATTAGGTCTATGTAAAGCCCCAAACGATGGTTGTGATAGGTATGATAGAGTATTCCGGGAGCTTAACACATTTACCATCCACGGATTATGGCCCATATATAGGGACAAATCAAGAGTTGATTCAGTTGAAAAGTTCAGTAATGATACCATTAATGAAATAATAGCAGACGTGAATTATAAGTGGCCTACATTGAAATTTATGGAGACACTGGTAAGTATAACTCATTCTGAGATCACGAGTGGGAAGCTCACTTAAAAAAAAAAAGGCAAATTTATTTTCCGTGATGCGATACTTCTCGTACACGTTGGACGTATTCAAACATCTCAATGCCTATACAATTATTGAGGGAACAAGTAGATATAATTTGTATTCATTTACTGTTTAACTTATTGCATCAATGTAATATCTCACATATTATAATTTGTATTATATAAAAACCGACTAAAATCTCGGAAGTGGAAGTTGCATTTGGCGGTCTGCGATTAGAAGTCGAATATGCTAAAAAAGACGAGAATTTATATATCTCAAAGAAATTATTTTTTGCCTAAACGCCACAGTGAATATGATCAATTGTGATTGCGACTGAACCAAAGACTTTATGTACGGTCATGAGTTAGTTCCGCCAAAAACAAAGTAATTTTCATGATTTAAACGTTTAATTACACTTTCATTTTATTGTTTGGAGTTATATTTAAAAACTCTTATGATCAAAACATGTATGGTGTAATATCCCCAAATTTAAACATGTTTAAATAATACAACTATTGTTCTTGTTATAAAATAATATGGGGTAACACTTAAAAATGCAATATATTATATATTATATATTGAACTGGATTGGATATATTGTACTCCTAAGGGGTGAGTCCAAATCCAGTCTGAAAATATTTAAACTCGAAAATTTGAGTCTGAATTCAATCCAAACATATTTCGGTCCGATCAAGTCCAATAAATCTAGATTAACCTCGGGACTTTTCGCAGTCCATTTACACCCCAAGATATTTTTAATTCCAATAATAAAATATTTGGACTCGAGAATTTGAGTTCGATTCGAGACCAAACATTTTTCGGTTCGATCCAATCAAATAAGTTTGGATTGGACCGGATATCATTATGGACTTTTCGCAGTCCACTTACACCCGTAAGTATACCCTCTATAATGTCACACTCTATAATGCCACAAAAGATAAAAACTAACAAAAATAAAACACTGCAAGCTGCAAACTTGCCTTTACCCCCAAATCTCTTTCATTTTAGTTCAATTTTCTTATCATCCCTTTCAGTCTGATTTGTTCATAAATATTTACAAATGATATTTTACGTGTTCTTTTTAATTTTTGCCTTTACCCAAATCTATTTTTCATTACCTCCAAGCTTGCCACGACCCGATAAACCCTCAGGGTATAGACCCATTATTTTTACGTTTTAAGTTCTCGATACTTTGGTCATTAGGTCTATGTAAAGCCAAAAACGATGGTTTTGATATGTATGATAGAGTATTCCGAGAGCTTAACGCATTTACCATCCACAGATTATGGCCCATATATAGGGACAAATTAAGACCTGATTCAGCTGAAAAGTTCAGTAATGATACCATTAATGAAATAATAGCTGACATGAATGATTAATGGCCTACATTGAAATATTATGGAGATACTGGTAAGTATAACACATTCTGGGATCACGAGTAGGAAGCTCACAGAAAAAAGGCAAATTTATTTTCCATGATGCGATACTTCTCGTACAGTTGGACGTAGTCAAACATCTCAATCCCTATACAATTATTGGGTGAACAAGTAGATATAATTTGGATTCATTTACTGTTTAACTTATTTCATCAATGTAATATCTCACATATTATAATTTGTAATATACGAAAACGACCAAAATCTCGGAAGTTGAAGTTGCATTTGGCGGTCTGCGATTAGAAGTCGAATATGCCAAAAAAGACGAGAATTTATATCTCAAAGAAATTATTTTTTGCCTAAACGCCGCAATGAATATGATCAATTGTGAAACAAATAACGTGATTGCGACATAACCAAAGACTTTAGGTACAGTCATGAGTTAGCTCCGGCAAAAACAAAGTAATTTGCATGATTTGAACGTTTTATTACGCTTTCATTTTATTGTTTGGAGTTATATTAAAAAACTCGTATGGTGTAATATCCCCAAATGTGAACATGTTTAAATAATACCATTATTGTTCTTGTTATAAAATAATATGGGGGTAACACTAAAGAATTCAATATATTATATATTATATATTATATATTTATATTTTTTTATTTTATTTATTTTTTTTTTTTTTTTTTTTTTTTTATTATATTATATATTATATATTATATATTATATATTATATATTATATATTATATATTATATATTATATATTATATATAAATATATTATATATTATATATTTAACTGGATTGGATATATTGTACTCCAAAGGGGTGAGTCCAAATCCAGTCTGAGAATATTTAAACTTTAAAATTTGAGTCTGAATTCAATCCAAACATTTTTCGGTCCGATCAAGTCCAATAAATCTAGATTGGAGTCGGGACTTTCCGCAGTCCATTTACACCCCAAGACATTTTTAGTTCCAGTAATAAAATATTTGGAGTCGAGAATTTGAGTTCAAGTCGAGACCAAACATTTTTGGGTCCGATCCAGTCAAATAAATTTGGATTGGACAGGATATAATTATGGACTTTTCGCAGTCCACTTACATCCGTAAGTATACCATTTATAATGCCACACTCTATAATGCCATATATAATGCCACAAAAGATAAAAACTAACAAAAATAAAACACTGCAAGCTGCAAACTTGCATTTACCCCACAATCTCTTTCATTTTAGTTCAATTTTCTTATCATTCATTTCTTTCTGATTTGTTCATAAATATGTTACAAATGATATTTTACGTGTTCTTTTAATTTTCGCCTTTACCCCAAATCTCATTTTCATTACCTCCAAACTTACAATGACCCGATATACCCTAGGGTATAGACCCACTACCCTTACGTTTTAAGTTCTCAATACTTTGGCCATTAGTTCTATGTAAAGCCCGAAACGATGGTTGTGATAGGTATGATAGAGTATTCCGGGAGCTTAACGCATTGACCATCCACGGATTATGTCCCATATATAGGGACAAATCAAGACCTGATTCAGCTGAAAAGTTCAGTAAGGATGCCATTAATAAAATAATTGCTGACATGAATGATAAATGTCGTACATGGCAATTTTAAGGAGATACGGGTAAATATAACACATTA
This sequence comes from Beta corolliflora, assembly GCA_947648045.1. NCBI lineage: Eukaryota > Viridiplantae > Streptophyta > Magnoliopsida > Caryophyllales > Amaranthaceae > Beta > Beta corolliflora. The sequence goes on from CANSZD010003689.1 coordinate 384,200, forward strand.
TGGGATCAAGAATGGGAAGCTCACGGAAAAAAGGCAAATATATTTTCCGTGCTGCGATAATTCTCGTACACGTTGGACGTATTCAAACATCTCAATGCCTATACGATTATTGAGAGAACAAATAGATATAATTTGTATTCATTTACTGTTTAACTTATTACATCAATGTAATATCTCACATATTATAATTTGTATTATAGGAAAACCGACCAAAATCTCGGAAGCTGAAGTTGCATTTGGCGGTCTGCGATTCGAAGTCGAATATGCTAAAAAAGCCGAGAATTTCTATCTCAAAGAAATTATTTTTTTGCCGAAATGCGATAATGAATATGATCAATTGTGATACAATTAACGTGATTGCGACAGAACCAATGACTTTATGTATGGTCATGAGTTAGCTCCGGCAAAAACAATGTAATTTGCATGATTTAACCGTTTTATTACCCTTTCTTTTTATTGTTTGGAGTTATATTAAAAAAAAACTCGTATGATCAAAACATGCATGGTGTAATATCCCTAAATTTAAACATGTTTAAATAATACAATTATTGTTCTTGTTATAAAATAATATGGGGTAACACTTAAGAATTCAATATATTATATATTATATATTATATATTATATATTATATATTATATACTATATATTATATATTATATACTATATATTATATATTATATACTATATATATATTATATATTATATACTATATATTATATATTATATATTGAACGGGATTGGATATATTGTACTGCTAAGAGGTGAGTCCAAATCCAGTCTGAAAATATTTAAATTCGAAAATTTGAGTCTGAATTCAATCCAAACATTATTCGGTCCGATCAATTCCAATAAAACTAGATTGGACTCGGGAATTTCCACAGTCCATTTACACCCCAAGACATTTTTACTTCCAATAATAAAATATTTGGACTCGAGAATTGGAGTTCAAGTCGAGACCAAACAGTTTGGATTGGACCGGATATCATTATGAACTTTTCACAGTCCACTTACACCCGTAAATATATCCTCTATAATGCCACACTCTATAATGCCATATAAAATGCCACAAAAGATACAAACTAACAAAAATAAAACACTGCAAGCTCCAAACTTGCCTTTAACCTCAAATCTCTTTCATTTTAGTTCAATTTTCTTATCATCCCTTTCATCTGATTTGTTCAGAAATATGTTTCAAATGATATTTTACGTGTTCTTTTTTATTTTTGCCTTTACCCCAAATCTCTTTTTCATTATTTCCAAACTTGCCACGACCCGATATACCCAAGGGTATAAACCCACTACTCTTGAGTTATAAGTTCACAATACTTTGGCCATTAGGTCTATGTAAAGTACCAAACGAGGATTGTGATGGGTATGATAGAGTATTCCGGAAGTTTAACGCATTTACCATCCACGGATTATGGCCTATATATAGGGACAAATCAAGACCTGATTCAGCTGAAAGTTCAGTAAGGATACCATTAATAAAATAATTGCTGACATGAATGATAAATGGCCTACATTAAAATTTTATGGAGATACTGGTAAGTATAACACATTATGGGATCACAAGTGGGAAACTCACGAAAAAAAAGCAAATTTATTTTCCGTGCTGCGATACTTCTCGTACACGTTGGACGTAATCAAACATCTCAATGCATATACGATTATTGAGGAAACAGGTAGATATAATTTGTATTCATTTACTAGTTTGGCTTATTGCATCAATGTAATATCTCCCCTATTATAATTTGTATTATAGGAAAACCGACCAAAATCTCGGAAGCTGAAGTTGCATTTGGCGGTCTGCGATTAGAAGTCGAATATACCAAAAAAGACTAGAATTTCTATCTCAAAGAAATTATTTTTTTGTCGAAACATGACAATGAATATGATCAATTGTGATACAATTAACGTTATTGCGACAGCCGACAGAACCAAAGACATTATGTATGGTCATGAGTTAGCTCCGGCAAAAACAAAGTAATTTGCATGATTTAAACGTTTTATTACGCTTTCTTTTTTTTGTTTGGAGTTATATTAAAAAACTCGTATGATCAAAACATGTATGGTGTAATATCCCCAAATTTAAACATGTTTAAACAATACAATTATTGTTCTTGTTAAAAAAAATATGGGGTAACACTTAAGAATTTAATATATTATATATTATATATTATATATTATATATTATATATTATATATTATATATTATATATTATATATTATATATTATATATTATATATTATATATTATATATTATTTATTATATATTGAACGGGATTGGATATATTGTACTCCTAAGGGGTGAGTCCAAATCCAGTCTGAAAATATTTAAACTCGAAAATTTGAGTTTGAATTCAATCCAAACATTTTTCGGTCCGATCAAGTCCAACAAATCTAGATTGGACTCGGGAATTTCTGCAGTCCATTTACACTCCAAGACATTTTAAGTTCCAATAATAAAATATTTAGACTCGAGAATTGGAGTTCAAGTCGAGACCAAATATTTTTCGGTCCGGCCCAGTCAAATAAGTTTGGATTGGACCGGATATCATTATGGACTTTTCGCAGTCCACTTACACCCGTAAGTATACTCTTTATAATGCCACGCTCTATAATGCCATATATAATGCCACAAAAGTTAAAAACTAACAAAAATAAAACACTGCAAGCTGCAAACTTGCCTTTAACCTCAAATCTCTTTCATTTTAGTTCAATTTTCTTATCATCCCTTTGTTTCTGATTTGTTCAAAAATATGTTACAAATGATATTTTACGTGTTCTTTTTTATTTTTGCCTTTACCCCCAAATCTCTTTTTCATTATCTCCAAACTTGCCACGACCCGATATACCCCAGCGTATAGACCCACTACTCTTAAGTTTTAAGTTCACAATACTTTGGCCATTAGGTCTATGTAAAGTCCCAAACGAGGGTTGTGATGAGTATGATAGAGTATTCTGGGAGCTTAACGCATTTACCATCCACGGATTATAGCCCATATATAGGGACAAATCAAGACCTGATTCAGCTGAAAAGTTCAGTAAGGATACCATTTTATTGGGCACCACTGAGTTGAACAATCTACTGATTCAAGTCATACGGAGCTGGCAGAGAAAGCATACAAATCTGCTACGCATAGTGCAATGCTTGTTGTTGCATTTCTTTGTAAGATGGAAATTAATTCAGCGAAGAGAATCTATTAAGGTAAGCACATGGCTGATCTAGTTATCAATAATGAAGCGAGGCCATTGAAGCACTCTAAACTTGTACTGACATTTTGACAGGGGAAAGAAGTCCACTCTCAATTTGGTATTCTGACCCTCCATTTAGAGTTTACTATTGTGCCAAACGTGATGTTGAACTTGAGTGGGAGAGTGACTATGAAACTTGTGGTCCTGTGCCTATGAAAATTAACGTTACATATCAGCAAGATGGGAGCTACCTTGTTAAGGTACCTGTCCGTCATACTTTAGCAGGGAACTGTTGTGGCAATTTCTTTTTCCTTTTGGTATTTTATACAGTTTACCTCCGTAGAAGATGGTAGTTATTTTTAACCATTTGACAGGTAGACCATGAAATGATGATGTCAACTTTGACAAGGGAATATCTATGGAAAAATTGAGAGACTGAAAGGTGTTAAGAAATTTTTACCTCCATCTTATTTCTTGATGTTACGCTAAATATGTTTCTACTTTAAGAGTTTTATGCGTCATGAGAGAAGAGTGGAGTATGTATTTCAAACCAAACATGGGCTTTATAACATAAGTTTGTGATTTTAAAGGAGATTCTATAAAAATGAAGCTTATTGACATGGGAGAGAGTTCTTGAATATTTAAAGGATTGGTTCTTTTAACTGAATTGGAATAACTCTCTAGTTGATTATTCCCGTAGATTACAGGGAATATATTAATCGTCTATTACAAAAAGTACGTAAAAGACATCCTAAACTATCTATAATACTCTAATAGTTAACTAACAAAAATTAACTGCTAATCATATTTCAATAGGAAATGACAACAAACAACCTGGTCTTATTTAATTAGTCATAGTACCCCCGATTTCAAAATACTTATGGGTGTACGTGGACTGCGAAAAGTCCATAATGATATCCGATCCAATCCAAACTTATTTGACTGGATCGGATCGAAAAATGATTGGTCTCGACTCGAACTCAAATACTCGAGTCCAAATATTTTATTATTGGAACTAACAATGTCTTGGGTGTAAATGGACTGCGGAAAGTCCCGAGTCCAATCGAGATTTATTGGACTTGATCGGACCGAAAAATGTTTAGATTGAATTCAGACTCAAATTTTCGAGTTTAAATATTGTCGACTGGATTTGGACTCACCCCTTTGGAGTAAAATATAATATATAATATATAATATATAATATATAATATATAATATATAATATATAATATATAATATATAATATATAATATATAATATATAATATATAATATATAATATATAATATATAATATATAATATATAATATATAATATATAATATATAATATATAATATATAATATATAATATATTGCATTCTTAAGTGTTACCCCATATTATTTTATAACAAGAACAATAATTGTATTATTTAAACATGTTTAAATTTGGGGATATTATACCGTACGAGTTTTTTAATATAACTCCAAACACAGAAAAGAAAGCGTAATAAAACGTTTAAATAATGCAAATTACTATGTTTTTACCGGAGCTAACTCGTGACCGTACATAAAGTCATTGGTTCTGTCGCAATCACGTTACTTGTATCACAATTGATCATATTCATTGTGGCATTTAGGCAAAAAATAATTTCTTTGAGATAGAAATTCTCGTCTTTTTTAGAACATTTGACTTCTAATCGCAGACCGCCAAATAGAACTTCAACTTCCGAGACTTAGGTCGGTTTTCCTATAATACAAATTATAATTGGTGAGATATTACATTGATGCAATAAGTTAATTGATGCAATAAGTTAAACAGTAAATGAATACAAATTATATCTACTTGTTCCCTCAATAATCGTATAGGCATTGAAATGTTTGAATACGTCCAACGTGTACGAGAAGTATCGTATCACAGAAAGTAAATTTGCCTTTTTTCCGTGAGTTTCCCACTCGTGATCCCATAATGTGTTATATTTACCAGTATCTCCATAAAATTTTAATGTAGGCCATTTATCATTCATGTCAGCTATTATTTCATTAATGGTAACCTTACTGAACTTTTCACCTGAATCAGGTCTTGATTTATCCCTATATATGGGCCATAATCCGTGGATGGTAAAGGCGTTAAGCTCCCGGAATAATCTATCATACCCATCAAAACCCTCGTTTGGGACTTTACATAGACCTAATGGCCAAAGTATTGTGAACTTAAAACTTAAGAGTAGTGGGTCTATACCCTGGGGTATATCGGGTCGTGGCAAGTTTGGAGGTAATGAAAAGGAGATTTGGGGGTAAAGGCAAAATAAAAAAGAACACGTAAAATATCATTTGTAACATATTTCTGAACAAATCAGATGGAAATGGATGATAAGAAAATTGAACTAAAATGAAAGAGATTTGAGATTAAAGGCAAGTTTGGAGCTTGCAGTGTTTTATTTTTGTTAGTTTTTATCTTTTGTGGCATTATATATGGCATTATAGAGCGTGGCATTATAGAAGGTATACTTACGGGTGTAAGTGGACTGCGAAAAGTCCATAATGATATCTGGTCCAACCAAACTTATTTGACTGGATCGGACCGAAAAATGTTTGGTCTCGAATTGAACTCCAATTCTCGAGTCCAAATATTTTATTATTGGAACTAAAAATGTCTTGGGTGTAAATGGACTGCGGAAATTCCTAAGTCCAATCTAGATTTATTGGACTTGATCGGACCGAAAAATGTTTGGATTGAATTCAGACTCAAATTTTCGAGTTTAAATATTTTCAGACTGGATTTGGACTCACCCCTTAGGAGTACAATATATCCAATCCAGTTAAATATATAATATATAATATATAATTTATAATGTTAATATATAATGTATAATATATAATATATAATATATAATATATAATATATAATATATAATATATAATATATAATATATAATATATAATATATAATATATAATATATAATATATAATATATAATATATAATATATAATATATAATATATAATATATTCTTTAGTGTTACCCCATATTATTTTATAACAAGAACAAAAATTGTATTATTTAAAGATGTTTAAATTTGGGGATATTACACCATACTAGTTTTTTAATATAACTCCAAACAATAAAAAGAAAGCGTAATAAAACTTTTAAATCATGCAAATTACTTTGTTTTTGCCGGAGCTAACTCATGACCGTACATAAAGTCTTTGATTCTGTCGCAATCACGTTAATTGTATCACAATTGACCATATTCATTGTCGCGTTTCGGCAAAAAAATAATTTATTTGAGATAGAAATTCTCGTCTTTTTTAGCATATTCGACTTCTAATCGCAGATCGCCAAATGCAACTTCCGCTTCCGAGATTTTGGTCGGTTTTCCTATAATACAAATTATAATAGCGGAGATATTACATTGATGCAATAAGCTAAACTGTAAATGAATACAAATTATATCTACCTGTTTCCTCAATAATCGTATAGGCATTGAGATGTTTGAATACGTCCAACGTGTACGAGAAGTATTGCAGCACGGAAAATAAATTTGCCTTTTTTCCGTGAGCTTCCTACTCGTGATCCCAGAATGTGTTATACTTACTAGTATCTCCATAAAATTACAATGTAGGTCATTTATCATTCATGTCATGCTATTATTTTATATTATCTCTTTTTGGTGATAGGTCATGCGTTTGAAGCCCGTATATATGCCGAAAATGTTCCAAAAGGGTTTCTTCCAGCCACTGGGGTGCTTCATCACTATCAACCTGTTCCAGAGTCAGAAACAGGTTCTGGCATTTATCTTAGTTTGTATGTGCAGTATAATAATACGAGTTTTTTTTTCTCTATTGCACATGCTATGGTTTACATTTCGCCCATGAGATATAATCTTGTTCGCTTCGTAATTTGCAATGATTATTTTCTCCATCTATCTAAATAATCTGTTTCAGTTTGGAGGATAAATTGCAATTACTTGCTTATATATTCTTTATGTGTTACTTGTCTAATTTGGCAAGTGTTATAGGATGGTTACCTGTTTATACTATCTTTTTGGATGCTCTATGCCTCTATCCATGCCAATTACTCATTAATCAATCTCTTTGAACAGTTCGTGTTGAGACAGGAGTTGAACAAGGAGATGCTGTTAGTGTGCATTACGATCCTATGATTGCAAAGCTTGTAATTTGGGGGAGAAAATCACTCTACAACATTACTTAAATTGAAGGACTGCTTATCAAAATTTCAGGCATGAATGAAAAACTTGAACTTCACATGTTTTACATTGTATCTCCCTGAGTAATTGTTTCCTTTGAAGGCTGTCTATTATGTGTTTTGAAACTTTGTATAATCAGCATTGCAAGAGTTGTGCATTTCTTTTTACACCACCCTTGCCCCATCTTTATTTGAAACCCGAGGGGTGGGTAGGGGGCGGGCTGTTGCGTTTGTGAAGCACCATTAGATTGTGGCTCACTTAAGAATTGTCGTTTTTATTCTTCATAGAGAACCTGAAGCTATTTAAAATGTCCAAATGAACTTGTCATGAAGTATTTCTCAAAAAAAACGAGAAAAAAAGAAATAAGATGCTCGAGAGAGAAAGATAGAGTTTCCCAGAAAACCCTAGAAAAATCCCCCAATTTGATTTCCTTCCATTCTCTTCTTCAAAGCCATGTCTCCTCGAAAATTTCTTCATCATCATCTTTCCTGCTCTTAGACGCCTGTGTTTAAAGCGTCTATTGATGGTTTTGCTGCTATTAGCTACTGATTATTTCGCTATTCAGTTTCCCCAAAAATTTCCCCAATTCAATTGCATAGATTTAAGGCGAGAAAATCATTGCAAATAGCATCGTCCCTAATAAAGTGATTATTTGGCATACTTTTTCTTCTTTTCCCTTTTCTCGAGCCTCTCAAAAAGCTACAAGTTTGATTAAAGGGTTTTATTATCTTCAATTTAAGTTCAAAGGAGAGAGTGATTCTAGGGTTTCCTGGGTTGGTGCATTTAATGCGATTGAGAGTTCAATTGAGTTGTCAGTTGTTGTGTGCTGCAGTGTTGTTAATTCTGGTTGTGATGGTTCGTTATGTGCGTCTGGTGGTGGAAGTTCAGAGGCTTTGCTTCTGAACTTGAGTCTCTTTTTTTCGTCTGGAAATCCTCTTGGATTTAATGCGATGGAATTGATCATTATGGTAGCTGGCTCCCAATTTGGGATTGGATCTTCTCTTCAGGTTTGGCAATTTGCCTATAAAAGGCAAAGGTTGGTAAGTTTTTTTCTCACATCCCCATCTCACAGTCTCTTTCTCTCCTTGTATTTCTCTGTGATTAGATTTTATTCCCTTCATTGGTTGTTAGCATTTAATATGGCTCATCCCTCTTCCATTAAGGAAGCTTTACTTGGTAACCCTAACCCTAGTCCTGATTCTAATTTTATTACTTCAAATTTGCATGTGTCTCGATCCTTTGCTCCTCCCCCCTCTCCCTCTTCCTACGCCTACTTCTCATGTCATTGTTTCCCCGATTTAAGCCAAGACCCCTCCCCCTCCAGTTTTTCCCGAGTCCATTGTTCCGGATGACCTCCCTCGAGTCAAACAACAAACAAGGACATTCTTGAATTGTCAAGAACTTGCTTATTTGGTAAGATGCTGTCAGCTCCTCTTGATGTTAGAACTATTAAAGCTAGAACTAAAACTGATAGGAAGTTTATTAAGGGTGATGTGGATCTCCTTGAGATGGGCAATGGTTGGCTGTAAAGCAAGGATCTTGCTCTTGTTTGGTCTCTTCGTCCTTGGCATATCCAAGGTGACCTTCAGCCATGGAAATCATTTTTTGATCCTTACCTTGAGGAAATTTAATGGGTTGATTTATGGGTAAGAATCCCTCGCCTCCCAACTGAACTGTTAAATTTTGATTCTGTTGCAAATTTGCTTGCTGCTAATGATATCGAGGCCTTGATCAAACTTGATCAAAGTTCCTTGTTAAGAAACAAAATTAGATTTGCTAGAGCATGTGTGTGTGTGAATATTCAAGCCCCTCTGCTTGAATTTGTCAAGTCTGTCGTGTTGGTGATTTGGTTCATGGTTATGTCATTTACTATGAAGACTTTTCTGTGGGTTGCTCTTTTTGTGGTGAAGCTGCCCATGTGATTGATGCATGCCCTCTGTTGAACTCCCCAAAAAAAGAAATTACTGTGAAACTGTTGAAGAATCCAAAACAAAAAGATCTTTTCATGACTATGGCTAAGGCTTCTGGGCAAGAAATACATGGGTCCACTGCTGAGCAAGCAAGAGTGGTCCATGCAAAGTACAAACATGTTAATAAAGTTGTTTTTGCTCCCCCCCCCCTAATCCTCTCTCAAGAATATATGGTTCAAAGTCAACTGCTGGTGGTCTTTTGCCTACTCCTTCCGGGAGAGGTATTGTTATTAAGGATGTTTCTAAGGCTGGAAAAGATGTTGCGGGTACTCTCCCCCTCCTCCCCGTGTATGGGAAGGGTAAAGGTAAGCTTATAGTTGCTCACCCAGTGTTTTCTGATGATTCCTCTGATGATGAGGCTACCATTCTGGCCCCCATTGTCCCCCTTCATCCTTATGAGCCTTCTTTTATTAGGATTGAAGTAGCGGACGAGAACCTCTCCCCTATTTGCTCTCCTGCTCCTCTGTCTGTGTTCTGTCCCCCTGAGATGGAGACATCTGCCCATAGATTGATTCCCGAGGGGGGTAGTTCACATGCTCTTCTCTCTTCTCCCTCCTGAAAATGATGATAATACATTCCTTCTAGATAATGCTGGTTGTGGTAGCTTGGGTGAGCTGAATGCCTATGCTGAAAATTCCTTCCATTCTCTCCATTCTGATAGCTCTATTGTGAGGCACATTGAGCAAATGGGGGTTGATCCCTCTCGTCCAGTTATTCTCTTATCTCAGTCTGGCTCTATTAGGTGAAGAAATGATGACATGGAGCATGATGATGCTTCAGAGGAAAAAAAAACTAACTTGTTTAGCCCCCCCGGCCCTTGAATGTTTTTTGTTTTATAAATATGTCATTAGCGTGCTGGAATATCCGTGGTACTAGCCGAAAAAATGCCTTGCCTGAGGTGAAGGACTTTTGCAAGAGTTGCCATATTAGTGTGATGATGTTATGTGAAGTCAAAACTCAATCTCCTCCCTCGAGCACTACTGCCCATCAGATAGGGTTTCATAATTTTGATTATATTCCTACCTAAGGTTTTGCAGGGGGAATATGGCTATTTTGGAAGCCTTGTAACTTAAATCCATTTCGTTTATCAGTTATTTATAAAGCTAGTAGGTTAATGGTGTGTAATATATGCGTACTTTCTCAAGATTTTAATTTTGCTGCTATATTTATTTATGCCCCTGCAAGACAAGATCAAAAGCATGAATTTTGGCAAGAACTTATTCTTTATGTTAATTTCATCTCCCTCCCATACATTATAATAGGAGATTTTAATGAAATAGGGAGCTCCCAGGATAAAATGGGGGGTGCCTGCTTTTCTATTGCAAGAACTGCCATCATGTCCAACTTATTTGCGCAAATTAATTGTACAGAAATTCCCTTCATGGGGACTCGTTTCACATGGAGGAAAAAAAAGGGTGGAGATCATAACATTTTCGAACGTCTTGATAGAGCTGTTGCTAGTATTTCATGGCTAACCCAATTTCCTCAAGCTAAACTTCATCACCATAATTTTACATCGTCGGATCATTGTTGCATTTCAATAGAATTTTCTAAATCGTCGCATTCAAAAGCTCCACCGTTTAGGTTTGAAAAAAATGTGGTGCTCCCGTAAAGATTATGACTCTGTTGTTAAGAAGTGTGTTAGATTTGAGGGTTCTCACATGTTTCGGCTAGTCAATAAGTGTGAACTTCTCAAAGCTAAGTCTAAAATTTGGAACCACACCCAATTCGGAAATATCTTTAGACAACTTCGTAATCTGGATCACAAATTAGCTGACATTCAGACAGCGTTACTCTCTGATCCAACTTAATTTGGCTTTACTTAATAAACAAGATCTACTATTGCAAAAAAGGTCCAAGCTAATTTCTTTCAATCACGAATACTGGAAACAGAAGAGTATGACTATCTATCTTAAGCAAGGTGATGCCAACACTAGTTATTATCATGCCCATGCTTCCATTAGACGTTGTAGAAACCAAATCACAAAATTTACTTCACAAGATAACAATTCGATTATGGCTTCGGATGATATTGCCAGTGCTATTTCCTATGAATTTTCGCAAAGTTTCCGTTCCAACCCAAATTGCTCCTTTAATAGTAGTGTGGATTTTGACCTTATTTCACCAATCATTTCGTTAGATGACAATGCCTATCTTTGCGCTCCAGTATCGGGTGAGGAAATTAAGAGTGCCACATTTGATCTAGCTCCAAATAAATCCCCAGGCCCCGATGGGTTCCCTCCTTTTTTCTTTCAGAAATACTGGACTCTAGTGGGAAACTCTGTTATTCGTGATGTTCAAGCATTTTTTCATTCCGGCAAAATACTAAGAGAGATTAATCATACTTTTCTGGCGTTAATTCCTAAAATTGACAATCCGTCAAGTGCGAACCATTTTAGACCTATTAGCTTGTGTTCTACCATCTATAAGATCATCTCTAAAGTGATAACTATAAGACTGAAAGTAGTCATGGGTAAGATTATTCACCCGTTACAAGGAGCGTTTGTCCTAGAACGCCTCATCCAAGATAATATTTTATTAGCTCATGAAGTCTTTTACTCTTTTAGGCGAAAGGGGGGGAAATCTGGCTGGATAGCAATAAAGTTAGACATGAAAAAAGCCTATGATAGACTGGAATGGTCTTTCATCCTAGTAATGCTTCAAAAGTTAGGTTTTTCGCCTACTTGGATAGAATGGGTTAATTCTTGTATCTCGACCCCCTCTTTTTCAGTTCTTGTTAATGGGATTCCTGGTGCGCCTTTTCATTCATCTCGTGGTATTCACCAAGGTGACCCTTTATCCCCTTATCTCTTTATTCTCTGTGCGGAACTTCTGGCTCGCCAACTTGCTGCAACTTCTTCTAATAGGCGCAAGCTTATGGGTGTTCATATTGGTAAAACTGGTATTAGAATTCTCTTTTTGACTTTTGCGGATGACACTATGATTTTTGCTAAGGCTTCTAATGAAAGTTGTTGTCTGATTAGGACCATTTTAGATAAATATTGTTAACTACCGTAAATCCTCATTTCAAGTCACTAGTAATGTGGACCCTTCTGTTAAAGCTTGTTTCTCCCAAAACCTAGGGAATGCAGGAAACTAATGATCTGGGTGATTATCTGGGGTGCCCCATTATTACTTCCAGAGTTACTAAGGAAACTTTCAGCAAAGTCATTTCCAAGGTGTCAGCCCAACTACCTAAATGGAAGGCTAATTCCCTCTCTCAAGCAGGGCGTACGGTGTTGATCCAGGCTAATCTTGCCACAAAGGCCAACTATATTATGCAAAGTTTTTTCCTTCCTAAAAGTATTTTTGGGAAGTCTCGATAAGTCGTATAGGAATTTCTTTTGGAATAAAGACCTCCTGAACTCTTCTTCTAACCTTATTGGTTGGGATAGAATTTGTAAGCCCAAGTGTTTCAGTGGCCTAGGCATCAAAAAGGCGGAAGCGAATAATATTGCGCTTCAGCTTAAACTTCTTTGGAAGCTTCTAATGGACAGGGACAACTTGTGGGTCAAGCTTGTCCTCAAGAAGTATGCAAAAAACCAAAGTCTTTTGTTGCATAAGCCTACTTCATTAGCATCCTGGCAGTGGAAACAACTAATGAGTCTTAGGTCGATGTTTTGTAAGGGTCTCAGATGGCAAATTGGGGATGGTGCTAACATTAGCTTCTGGTTTGACAACTGGTTATTCCAGTATCACATTAAGGAGCTGGTTGATCCAATCCCTGGTTCTCTTCATTTAAAGGTTAGTGATTTCATTCTCTTAGGAGGGCTGTGGGATCGGGAGAAACTTGAGATTTTTCTTCCTTCCAGTCTTGCCTCTCAAGTCTCCGTTCTCTTCCTCCCCTCGTCCCCTCACGTGGATTGTTTAGTCTGGGGGCTTTCTGCAGATGGTCGATATTCGGTTAAGTCAGGGGCCTTATTAGCCCAAGGTCTGACTGTTGATTGTGTGCCTAAAGTTGATTATGCTTGGATTTGGAAATTGAGAGTTCCCCCTAAGGTTCGAAATTTCCTGTGGAAGGCTTGTAATGATGGGCTCCCTACTAAGGCTAGACTGGAGAGAAGCCATGTTTTTCTCCCACAAGAGTGCGTTTTCTGCAATTACCACTCAGAATCTGTTTCTCATCTTTCTTTTAATTGCCCCTTCATGATCGACACGTTTTCTTATCTACACCACTTCTTTGGTTGGCATGTGTTTCCTTCCTGCCTTTCTTCCACTTCAAGTCCCTCTTTTTCAGCTGCTCTTAATCAGTGCCATGCTATCTTGCCTAGTTCCTCTTTAGTGTTATTTTCTATAGGGTGGTGGTTCAACTGGTATTTCCATAATAATCTTATTTTCCGTAATGAGAATACTTCGCATAGACAAGCAGCTGAGATTATTTCTAATTCGCTTCCAATTGGCAAAAAGCTTCATCTGTTGAGGGGCTTGACTCTGGCCCTCCGTCGATTCCTATTGGTGTGTCCTCTACGATGCAGCGGTCGGGCCCTAAGTCCTTTTGGTATCCTCCTATGGGGATGGATTTCAAGCTAAATTTTGATGGTTCCAAACTTAGCAATGGTAGCGCTGCTTTTGGGTTCGTTATTCGCAATGTGAACAGTGACGTTATTCTAGCGGGTGCTCAAGCTCTAGGTAAGTCGACATCCATTCTGCAAGCGGAAGCGTGGGGTCTTTGGGCTGGCCTTCGAGGGGCTTTGTCTCAGGGCATTTCTAATCTTGTGATTGAAGGAGATAATCTTACAGTTATCAATTCAGTTAACAAAGTGTGGCACTCTCCGTGGGAGATTAACAATATTATCTGTGATGCAGGTGTGGATCTTGCTAAATTCTCTTCCTTCCGATGTGAGCATATCTTCAGGGAAGCCAACAGAGCTGCGGATTTTATGGCCCACCGGGGCCACTCGTGCCCTTCTCTTTTGTATTCTTTTCCTCCTTATGATATTGACTTTTCTCTTATCATCCGCAAGGATGTTTTAGGTTGGCCTCAGGATTGATGGAGGACTTCCTAAGTTTTCTTTCCTAATCAAAAAAAAAATAGAGAACCTGAAGCTAATTCACATGGTGGTTGTCTTCAAAGTTCAAATGTGATAATCTGCCTTGACCTGTACAGATTCTGATAGTAATAAATAAGATAGGTTATGATCTTTGATAGAATTTGAAAATTACATAAATAGATAAAGGTAGATATCAAGCTTTCTAGTGGTTTGAGTACTCCAAAACGCTAACTAAAACTTAACATAATTTTCTGTTGGCCTTTTCTCTCCCAACTCCTCTATACAAGTACTTCCCTCTGTCTTGTAATATGCGTTAATCTGTGCATTATGATCCTATGATTGCAAAGGTTGTCTTGATGACCGCCTTGCTCTCTGTGTTTTGCACTCAACTAACATTGAGATGCTTCTTTTGCTGATACAGGTTGTTGGTGTGCCAACTAACATTAATTTTCTTTATAAGCTGGCCAACCACCGTGCTTTTGAGGATGGGGAAGTCGAGACTTACAAGAATAATAATTTTCTTTATAATTCATGTCAGCTATTATTTTTCGATCTGATCCAGTCAAATAAGTTTGGATTGGACCGGATATCATTATGGACTTTTCGCAGTCCACGTACACCCATAAGTATACCCTCTATAATGCACCACTCTATAACAGTGGCGGATCCAGGATTTTGAAATCGGGGGTACTATGACTAATTAAATAAGATCGGGTTGTTTCTCGTCATTTCCTATTGAAATATGATTAGCAGTTAATTTTTGTTAGTTAACTATTAGAGTATTATAGATAGTTTAGGATGTCTTTTACTTACTTTTTGTAATAGACATTAGAATGTAAATCTTACCATCAATAAACTCCTCTCTCTCTCCCTCTCTCCTTACTGCCTTCTTTTCTAAACTCCGTTAATGGAGTTGAATCACATATTCTAACATTTTCTATAGCTAATACACAAATAAACTAATTACAATCTACTAAATACTCCATATAAAATCAAATCAACTACCGACACTCAATTCATCATACAAATCATTCAATTCAAACAAATTCAGTTTTTCATTCATAATTATTATTAATTTGTTATTAATGTGTATATTATAAATTTGACAATTAAAAATTAAATAGAGACATAATTATAATTCCCCTAAAAAAAGAGACATAATTATTATAAATTTGTTATAAGTTTGTCAACTAATTAAAATCTACTGCATGGAACATTTGCCAAATAATGTTTGAGAAATAATGTTTTAGTGGGAGCCAACCATATATTTTGCTCCTCCAAGGAAAAGACCGTGCCAACTAATGTTTAGAGACATAAATTGATTAAGAAGATTGGGAAAGACATAATGTAAGACAAAGTTGAAAAAGTAAAAAGGTTTGACAATGACAACTCATTGTTTTTCCTCACTTTCTCTCTCCCAACTCTCACTGCACACTACTCTTACTCCACACTGTTTTCACTCTCAGTTCACAGTGTACACTGCACAAAAACGGTAAGTTTTATTTTATTTTTTTATAAATATTTTCACAATTTTTTTTTAGTTCACAGTTTTTTTTTAAACGGCAGTATCCCCAATGTCCTACCTAGATACGCCAGAGTTCTATAATGCCATATATAATGCCACAAAATATAAAAACTAACAAAAATAAAACACTGCAAGTTGCAAACTTGGCTTTAACCTCAAATCTCTTTCATTTTAGTTCAATTTTCTTATCATCCCTTTCTTTCTGATTTGTTCAAAAATATGTTACAAATGATATTTTACGTGTTCTTTTTTATTTTTTCCTTTACACCCAAATCTCTTTTTCATTACCTCCAAACTTGCCACGACCCGATATACCCCGGGGTATAAACCCACTACTCTTAAGTTTTAAGTTCACAATACTTTGGCCATTAGGTCTATGTAAAGTCCCAAACGAGGGTTGTGATGAGTATGATAGAGTATTCCGGGAGCTTAACGCATTTACCATCCACGGATTACGGCCCATATATAGGGACAAATCAAGACCTGATTCAGCTGAAAAGTTCAGTAAGGATACCATTAATGAAATAATAGCTGACATGAATGATAAATAGCCTATATTGAAATTTTATGGAGATACTGGTAAGTATAATACATTCTGAGAGCACGAGTGGGAAACTCACGGAAAAAAGGCAAATTTATTTTTCGTGCTGCGATACTTCTCATACACGATGGACGTATTCAAACATCTCAAAGCATATACGATTATTGAGGGAACAAGTAGATATAATTTGTATTCATTTACTTTTTAGCTTATTGCATCAATGTAATATCTCACATATTATAATTTGTATTATAGGAAAACCGACCAACGTCTCGGAAGTTGAAGTTGCATTTGGCGGTCTGCGATTAGAAGTCGAATATGCTAAAAAAAGACGTGAATTTCTATCTCAAATAAATTATTTTTTGCCTAAACACCACAATGAATATGATCAATTGTGATACAAGTAACGTGATTGCGACATAACCAAAGACTTTATGTACGGTCATGAGTTAGCTCCGGCAAAAACAAAGTAATTTGCATGATTTGAATGTTTTATTACGCTTTTTTTATTGTTTGGAGTTATATTAAAAAAAACTCGTATGATCAAAACATGTATGGTGTAATATCCCCAAATTTAAACATGTTTAAATAATACAATTATTGTTCTTGCTATGAAATAATATGGGGTAACACTTAAGAATGCAATATATTATATATTATATATTATATATTATATATTATATATTACATATTATATATTATATGCAAAAATATTGAACTGGATTGGATATATTGTAGGAGTCCAAATCCAGTCTAAAAATATTTAAACTCGAAAATTTGAGTCTAAATTCAATCCAAACATTTTTCGGTCCGATCAAGTAAAATAAATCTAGATTGGACTCGGGATTTTCCGCAGTCCATTTACACTTTGATTCGAGAATTTGAGTTCAGGTCGAGACCAAACATTTTTCGGTCCGATCCAATCAAATAAGTTTGGATTGAACCGGATATCATTATGGACTTTTCGCATTCCACTTACACCCATAAGTATACCCTCTATAATGTAACACCCTATAATGCCATATATAATGCCACAAAAGATAAAAACTAACTTAAATAAAATACTACAAGCTGCAAACTTGCCTTTACCCCCAAATCTCTTTCATTTTAGTTCAATTTTCTTATCTTCCCTGTCTTTCTGATTTGTTCAAAAATATGTTACAAATGATATTTTACGTGTTCTTTTTTATTTTTGCCTTTACCCCAAATCTCTTTTTCATTATCTCCAAACTTGCCACGACCGGATATACCCCAGGGTATAGACCCACTACTCTTAAGTTTTAAGTTCTCAATACTCTGGCCATTAGGTCTATGTAAAGTCCCAAACGAGGATTGTGATGGGTATGATAGAGTATTCCGGGAGCTTAACGCATTTACCATCCACGGATTATGGCCCATATATAGGGACAAATCAAGACCTGATTCAGCTAAAAAGTTCAGTAAGGATACCATTAATGAAATAATAGCTGACATGAATGATAAATGGCTACATTGAAATTTTATGGAGATACTTGTAAGTATAACACATTATGGGATCACGAGTGGGAAGCACACGGAAAAAAGGCAAATTTACTTTCCGTGCTGCAATACTTCTCGTACACGTTGGACGTATTCAAACATCTCAATGCATATACGATTATTGAGGAAACAGGTAGATATAATTTGTATTCATTTACTATTTAGCTTATTGCTTCAATGTAATATCTCCCCTATTATAATTTGTGTTATAGAAAAATCGACCAAAATCTCGGAAGCTGAAGTTGCATTTGGCGGTCTGCGATTAGAAGTCGAATATGCTAAAAAAGACGAGAATTTCTATCTCAAAGAAATAATTTTTTTGCCGAAACGCGACAATGAATATGATCAATTGTGATACAAGTAACGTGATTGCGACAGAACCAAATACTTTATGTACGGTCATGAGTTAGCTCCGGCAAAAACAAAGTAATTTGCATGATTTAAACATTTTCTTACGCTTTCTTTTTATTGTTTGGAGTTATATTAAAAAACTCGTATGATCAAAACATGTATGGTGTAATATCCCCAAATTTAAACATGTTTAAATAATAAAATTATTGTTCTTGTTATAAAATAATATGGGGTAACACTTAAGAATTCAATATATTATATATTATATATTATATATTATATATTATATACTATATATTATATATTATATATTATATATTATATATTATATATTATATATTATATACTATATATTATATATTATATAGTATATATTATATATTGAACTGGATTGGATATATTGTACTGCTAAGAGGTGAGGCCAAATCCAGTCTGAAAATATTTAAATTCGAAAATTTGAGTCTGAATTCAATCCAAACATTTTTCGGTTCGATCAAGTCCAATAAATCTAGATTGGACTCGGGAATTTCCGCAGTCCATTTACACCCCAAGACATTTTTAGTTCCAATAATAAAATATTTGGACTCGAGAATTGGTGTTCAAGTCTAGACCAAACTTATTCCAAATAAGTTTGGATTGGACCGGATATCATTATGGACTTTTCGCAGTCCACTTACACCCGTAAGTAGAGCTGCACACAAACCGGTCCGGACCGGAATTTGGACCGGACCGGACCGGAATTTGGACCGGACCGGACCTAGGATTCCGGTCCGGTCCTCGGTCCAAAGGAAAAGTGGATTCCGGGTAACCGGTCCGGTCCTGGTAAAAACCGGGGGAAACCGTTCCGGACCGGTTGACCCGGTTTTATTTTTTTTAAAAAAATGAAATTCTTGACTGATTTGTAAAACATGAGTAACTCTTACAGTCTTACTCATTCTAACCCTAGCAGCCGCACGCCTCAGTCCTCACTTTCTCTTCTTTCTCTATCTTCTACAGTAATTATCTTTCTTGAAGAATAATCTCACTGATTCAATTAATTTGTTGCGTCTATATCCAGGTGGCTTCTCTTTCGATGGTGGATCGTCTTTTTGAGTTTGTTTCAAGTTCAATGAAGAAGCTGTTCTTTGATTGCAGAGTTATATCTACTGATCTTGTTGTCTGAAACTTGGTTATATTGGTTTGTTTGACTAAAATTTCTATGAATTGATGCTGTGGAATATGATTAAGTTTATTTTTTACTTGAAAGAATTGTTGGATCTCTTCGTTTCAGTAATGTTTGTATGTGTGGATAGTAACAGCTTCATGTGTTTGCTTTTCACTTTTCTCTATGTTTTTCTCCCAAAACACTAAAAGATTTAGATGTACTTATGAATTTGATAATATTTTTGCAGATGGAGCTTTAGATAATGATATCATGTGGTGTAAATTTGGGTGACTAGAACCTGCTCTAACTCTGGCCAGCATTTCTTCTCTCTTTTCTAGCCCCCCTCCTTGAAAGATGTGAATCACTTGACTGTTCAAACAGTAGATACATTTTCAAGTTTGCTCGAGGTTTCAGTAACAACCTGGCCCAAAACAAGATCTTTCACCCTTATAGATTGGTCAAGTTCAAACAACAGATGGGTCAAGCTATGGCAATTTCTAGAAACAAAACAGGTTTTTTTTTTTGAATTAAGAAAAAAACCCTAAAAGCAAAACAAGTCCAACCAGTCCAGACCTGGACCGGACCGGAAAACGCAGGTCTGGTCCGGTCTAGACGGGAATCGTAACCGGTCCGGTCCAGGTCCGCGTAAATCCACTAAACCGGTCCACCGGTCCAGCCGGTTCCGGTCCGGTCCGGTTCTGGACCGGTGTGCAGCCCTACCCGTAAGTATACCCTCTATAATGCCATATATAATGCCCCAAAATATAAAAACTAAAAAAAATAAAACACTGCAAGCTGCAAACTTGCCTTTAACCTCATATCTCTTTCATTTTAGTTCAATTTTCTTATCATCCCTTTCTTTCTGATTTGTTCATAAATATGTTACAAATGATATTTTACGTGTTCTATTAAATTTTTGCCTTTACCCCAAATCTCTTTTTCATTACCTCCAAACTTGCCACGACCCGATATACTCCAGGGTATAGACCCACTACTCTTACGTTTTAAGTTCTCAATACTTTAGCCTTTAGGTCTATGTGAAGCCCCAAACGAGGGTTGTGGTGGGTATGATAGAGTATTCCAGGAGCTTAACGCATTTACCATCCACGGGATATGACCCATATATAGGGAAAAATCAAGACCTGATTCAGCTGAAATGTTCAGTAAGGATACCATTAATGATATAATAGCTGACATGAATGATAAATGGCCTACATTGAAATTTTATGGAGATACTGGTAAGTATAACACATTCTGGGATCGCGAGTGGGAAGCTCACGGAAAAAAGGCAAATATATTTTCCGTGCTGCAATACTTCTCGTACACGTTGGACGTATTCAAACATCTCAATGCCTATACGATTATTGAGGGAACAGGTAGATTTAATCTGTATTCATTTACTGTTTAACTTATTGCATCAATGTAATATCTCACATATTATAATTTGTATTATAGGAAAACCGACTAAAGTCTCGGAAGTTGAAGTTGCATTTGGTGGTCAGCGATTAGAAGTCAAATGTGCTAAAAAAGACGAGAATTTCTATCGCAAAGAAATTATTTTTTGCCTAAACCCCACAATGAATATGATCAATTGTGATACAAGTAACTTGAGAGGGGATTGCGACATAACCAAAGACTTTATGTACTGTCATGAGTTAACTTTGGTAAAAGCAAAGTAATTTGCATGATTTAAACATTTTATTACGCTTTCTTTTTATTGTTTGGAGTTGTATTAAAAAAACTCGTACGATCAAAACATGTATGGTGTAATATCCCCAAGTTTAAACATGTTTAAATAATACAATTATTGTTCTTGTTATAAAATAATATGGGGTAACAGTTAAGAATGCAATATATTATATATTATATATTATATATTATATATTATATATCATATATTATATATTATATTTAATATATTATATATTATATGCAAAAATATTGAACTGGATTGGATATATTGGACTCCTAAGGGTTGAGTCCAAATCCAGTCTGAAAATATTTAAACTCGAAAATTTGAGTCTGAATTCAATTCAAACATTTTTTCCGATCAAGTCCAATAAATCTAGATTGGACTCTGGACTTTCCGTAGTCCATTTACACCCCAAGACATTTTTATTTCCAATAATAAAATATTTGGACTCGAGAATTTGAGTTCGAGTCGAGACCATACATTTTTTTGGTCCGATCCGACCAAATAAGTTTGGATTGGACCGGATCTCATTATGGACTTTTCGCAGTCCACTTACACCCGTAAGTACACCCCAGGGCATAGAGCCACTACTCTTAGGTTTTAAGTTCTCAATATTTTGGCCATTAGTTCTATATAAAGATCACACGATGGTTGCGCTAAGTATGAGGAAATCCATGAACGTAACGACTTTACCATCCCCAGATTATGCCCCATATATTCGGACAAATCAATACCTGATTCAGCTGAAAAGTTCAGCAAGGCTGCGATTGAGGAAATACAAGATGACATGAATGTCAAGTGACGTCATGAAAAGAAGCCACAATTATTTTCTGTGCAGCGATAATTTTCGTATACGTTGGAAGTGTTCAAACATATCAATGCCTATGCAGTTATTGAGGCAACAAGTAGATATAATTTGTATTTATTTATTGTTTTGCATCGATTTAGTATCACTTATTGTAGTTTGTATTATAGGAAAACAGACCAAAATCTCGAAAGTTGAAGTTGCATTTGGAGGTATGCGATTAGAAGTCAAATGTGCTAAAAAAGATGAGAATTTCTATCTCAACTAAATTATTTTTTGCCTAAACACCACAATGCATCTGATCGGTTGTTGCTACAAGTGACCTAACATGGAATTGCGATGGAACCAAAGACTTTAGGTACGGTTATGAGTTATCACCGTGAAAATCAAAGTAATTTGCATGATTTAAACATTTTATTACGCTTTCTTTTTTTGTTTGGAGCTATATTAAAAAATCGTATGGTCATAACTTTTGGAGGGTAAATGAAAATCTTAGCGCTAGGTAAAATTTAGAGTGATGAGGTTAAAAACTCCAAAATTTCAACAAAAAAGTCAAAGATTTTTTTAAAATATACATTATATATATTATGTATTATATATTATATATTATGTATTATATATTATGTATTATATATTATATATTATGTATTATATATTAAATATTATGTATTATATATTAAATATTATGTATTATATATTAAATATTATATATAATATATAATATATTATGTATTATATATAATATATTATGTATTATATATTATATATTATGTATTATATATAATATATTATGTATTATATATAATATATTATGTATTATATATTATATATTATATATTATATATTATATATTATATATTATATATTATATATTATATATTATATTCTTTCTCTCATTCAAAACCGTGCATGAGACTTTCATCTCGCACGGCTCCTAAGTGATAAAAGAGGAAGTGGTTCTTAGTCTTCAATGAAACTTGAGTAAGGAGTAGATCTTTTATTTTGGGGATTTTCTAGAATTTAGTATATATTATATATTATGTATGTATATTATTATGTATTATATATTATGTATTATATATTATGTATTATGTATTATGTATTATGTATTATGTATTATGTATTATATATTATATATTATATATTATGTTAAATGTATTATATGTTATATATAGTATATATTATATATTATATATTATAATTATATATTATATATTATATATTATATATTATATATTATATATTATTTATTATATATTATATATTATGTGCTAAAATATATTTCTTTTGAACTTGATTGAACTTATTGGACTCCGAAGGGGTGAGTCCAAATCTACTTTGAAAATATTGGACTCGATAATTTGAGTTCGAGTCGAGACCAAATATTTTCGGTCTGATCTGGTCCAATAAGTTTGGATTGGACTAGATTGGATTCTGGATTTTTTACAGTTCACTTACACCCTTAAATATACCCCAAGACACAGAGCCATTACTCTTAAGATTTAAGTTCTCAATATTTTGGCTTTTAGGTCTATGTAAATCCCCAAACGATGTAATTATACTCACTCCATGAGACATTAGGAAACATGATGTATTTACATTCACACCAACTCTGCCTCTCTTCACACTCCTCTCATGGCATATCAACTATTCCTCTCTTCCCTCTATAATGTCATATAAAATGCCACACTCTATAATGATATATATAATGCTGCAAAAGATAAAAACAAACAAAAAGAAAACACTACAAGCTGAATACTTGCCTTTACCCCAAATCTCTTTCATCTTACTTCTATTTTCTTATCATCCCTGTTTCTCTAATTTGTAGGAAAACTTCATAAATATGTTAGAAATGATATTTTACGTGTTCTTTTTTAGGTTCGCATTTACCTCTCAAAGCTCTTTTTAATTACCTCCAAACTTGCCACCACCAATTATACCTAGGGGTGTAGGTGAATTGGACTGTGTTGGACTTTGTCCAATCTAAATCTAGTCCAAAGTTTTTGGACTCGAGATTTTGAGTCCAAATTCGATGCTAACTTTTATTAGTCTAGTTCAGTCTAGTCCTAAACTTTTTTCTTGAGTTTGAATCCCGTCCAGTCCTACTATTATATAATATATTAATTTGTTTTTCCTATTTAGGTTCACAATGTTCTTTCATGATTGAATCATTGAAATTTGAAAAACTGAACTCATTACATCCATTCCACAAAATAGGTTATATACATCTTTAAAGTATTACTAAACAGTCCTACTTTTGCCTATTCTGTTTTCAGTTCTCACTCTAAACTTTTGTATGGTAAGTGAAAATTTTAGCACTAGGTAAAAAATTTAGTGCGAAGGTGTTAAAAATTTCAGCAAAAAATTAGTGCGAATATACATTAAAACATAATATTATTATATATTATATATATTTTTAAACTGGATCGGACTTTGGACTCCGAAGGGGTGAGTCCAAATCTACTCGGAAAATATTTGGACTGGAAAATCTAAGTCCGAGTCCAATCCAAACATTCTTCAGTCCGATCTAGTCCAATAAGGCAATAAGTTTGCATTGGACTCTGGACTTTTCGCAGTCCACGTACACCCTTAAATATACCACAGGACATAGAGCCACTACTCTTAAGTTTTAAGTTCTCACTATTTTGGCCATAGGTCTATGTAAAGCCCCACGCGAGGATTGTGCTAAGTGTAAAAACGAAATCCGAGAACTTAACAATTTTACCATCCACGGGTTATGGTCCATATATATACGGACAAATAAAGACTTGATTCAGCTGAAAATTTCAGCAAAGATGCGATTGAGGAAATAGAAGATGCCATGAATGTTAAGTGGCGTACATTGCGATTTTATGGAAAAACTGATAAGTATATCAATTTCTACGATCACGAGTAGGATCGTCATGGAAAAAAGGCACAATTATTTTTCGTGCAACGATACTTCTCGTACACGTTGGAAGTGTTCAATCATCTTAATGGCTATGCAGTTATTGAGGCAACATGTAGATATAATTTGTATTCATTTACTGTTTAGCTTATTGCTTCGATGTAATATCACATATTGTAATTTGTATTATAGGAAAACAGACCAAAGTCTCGAAAGTTGAAGTTGCATTTGGTGGTCTGTTATTGGAAGTCAAAAGTGCTAAAAAAGACGAGAATTTCTATCTTAAAGAAATTATTGTTTGCCTAAACGCCACAACGCATCTGATCAGTTTTGCTACAAGTGACCTGACAGCGGATTGCGACAAAACCGATGAATTTATGTATGGTTATGAGCTATCTTTGTCAAAAGCAAAGTAATTTGCGCGATTTAATCGTTTTATTACGCTTTCTTTTTATTGTTTGGAGTTGTATTATAAAACCCGTATGTCAAAACATATATGTTGTAATATCCTCAAATTTATGTTTAAATAATAAAATTATTGTTCTTGTTATAAAATAATATTGGTTAAGACTTAAGATTTCAATATGCTATAATACTTTTAACTTACTACTATTACCTTAAGGAGGTGAGACTACCTAAATAAGATAATCTACGTAACATTATAAAACAAACTCAGTGTAAAATATATATAATTAGAATGAAAGTGAGCAATTAAACTTAGTATTTAAAAAATCCTCTACCGCCTACAAATATAGCATGCCATTCACCTTCCTCTTCCGTTAGTGAAAGTTTGAAATTATGCAACTTTGGAGATCAAATCTCACGACATAAGCCACCTCATCTCAAGTACAAAGTCAGCAAGATACAACTCCTTGAGCCCACAAAACTCTGAAATGAAGATCACCATATCTCCGCTTTCAAACCCATTTTCATCACCTCTATAAATACCCAAGCAATTACCGATCAAGAACTCAAGCAAAAATAAAACCAATTACTTACCAATTGCTCCAAAATTCATAATTCTTCTCTTTCCTATTTCTTAACTGACGTGAAATGATAATTATGCTAAAACCCAATAAGTTCGTAGCCATTTGTGCATAAAAATAACTTGTACAATCATAACTTAATAATAGTAATTATTTATAGAAGTAATATGAACTATGGTCATTCTTCCAAGTTCCAATAATAATCTCAACTATGTATTATTCTAGATTTATGATATATATAATACAAGTTTTTTTTTTCCACTTTTAAGGCCAAATTGCCAAATTAATATAAAAAAAGATGGGTCTTTGATAAAATGGTATAAATATAATCATTAGCAGCATATGGGTATAAATAAATAGGGGCACCTTGACAAATTGGTATAAGAAAATTGCTCCATCATATAAGCCTAAACTTAAACTAGGTTTAACTTTTTCATTGGTGTTTAACATAAACTCAAATGTTAAATAATAATATGTTACTATAAACATCATCTTTTCACTCTTTTTGCACATTTATTTAACCTCTTATTATTATCATAATGTTTTCCTTAATACATGTTTCATTATTGTTATCGTTATTATGTCATTTAAAAATAGAAGAGATAGCAAACAAAGTAAAATAAGACCCAATAATAATTATGCTAACATTTTATGACATTGGCTCGAGATATAAGTAACGAAAATATGAACATGTTGAGGTGAAATGATACTTATGCTAAAATCCAATAAACATCATCTTTTCACTCTTTTTGCACTTTTTAACCTCTTATTATCATAATTTTTCCTTAATACACGTTTCATTATTGTTTCTTTTTGGGTAAAATGTAAGTATATTACCAAAAACAGAGTAAAACCACCAATACAACCTAAACTACTACAAGTACATCACACTATAGCAGATTAGCGGCAACAAAAAACACAACTAACAACGAGACCACATTAAGTTACACAGTTTCTAACTAGGCTTGAAACCAAGCCTTATCTTCTTCATTCCATTTTACTTCCACCAAACTCTTGAATCGCCACAAACATCCAGTTAAATATTCTTATTGATAACATTAGGCATCATAACCGCATCATACCATAAGGAATGATTACGAGCTCTCCACGGATGGTAAACCATAGCGGCCAATTACCGAGTAACACACCTTCTCGCTTCTTTTTGTTATGGAACTTCCTCCCCCATTTCTTCCAAGCAATATACAAGTTACTATAAGCACTTCTAAATACATTCCTAACTTTACATAAGCATCTCCATACCCAACTAGCACTAGTGGGAACTTCCTACTCCCACCAGTCTTCTTCTCTTAATTAGACACTATGTATCAACTTAATCCGAAGCAAATCATGTTTCATTATTGTTATTGCTATTATGTCATTTAAAAAGAGAAAGAGAACGCAGAACAAAGTAAAATAAGGCTTAAAATAGTTTTTGTCGTTTAAATATATTAGGAAGTCTATTGTAAATAGAATCCCTTTATCTTGTGTAGTTTGGATAGTAAATCTTATAGCTTGTATAGGAGTTTTGGTGGTTGTTTTAGGGTTGTATAAATAGGTGTGATATTCTAATGAGAAGGGAAGCCGTTTTACTCCTAATAATTCTCTGATTAACATGGTATCAAAGCCACCCAAATAAGGGTTTTTTTTTTTTTTCGATCCTCCCTTCTTCTTCCTTGTGTTGCTGTGTTTCTCCTGCTGCCATGGGAGACGCCGAGAAAGCTTCTTCAACCCCACGTTATGAACCTTTCTCTGCTTATTATCTTCATCCTAGTGAAGGTACCGGTGCTATTATTAGTCCTATTCTGTTGAAGGGAGACAACTATGAAGAATGGTCTCGTTCTCTACGTAATAATTTACGTGCCAAAAACAAGTTGGGGTTCATTGACGGCACGATTGTTGTTCCTGATAGTAAGTCCTCGGATTACCATCAATGGGGTATTGTCAATTCCATGCTCGTTGCCTGGCTTTTTAACACTCTCGATATCTCTGTTCGATCCACTATGCGGTTTCCTGATGACGTAAAAACGTTGTGGGACGATCTACGTGATCGCTACTCTCTCGGCAACGGACCTCGCATTCTTGAACTTAAAAACCAGATTCGTGATTGCCGTCAACGGGGCCGTTCTGTGGCCGTATTTTTTGGTGAACTCCGTCGCCTCCAAGATGAATTAGCTAGCTATTGTAAGCTACCAACTTGCACTTGTTCCGCGGCTGGGGAGTACGTGAAATTGCAAGAAATTGAACACTTGCATCAGTTTTGTTTGGGGTTAGACTCCAAAAAGTTTGGAACTTTAGTTTCCGGTCTTCTTATGATGGATCCCCTACCTTCTCTCAATGTTGCGTATGCAAAAATTATTTCCGATGAACGGAAACAGGCTGTTTCGGATGCCAATGATTTGCCCAGGCCTGATGCCGTGGGATTTGCTGCTACTGGTGCAGCTATTTCTCGTCAACCTTCTGGTTCACAGTTTGACGAGCCGCGGGTCTGCAGTCATTGTGGTCGACGTGGGCACGAGAAGGAACGCTGCTATGAATTAGTGGGCTGGCCCGAAGGTAGTCGTGGGGGACGTGGTGGTCGTGCAGGTCGTGGAGGTCGTGGGGGGCGTGGTGGTGCTCGTCCTAGCAGTAAGCAATTTGCTGCTAATGTTGGCAGCACTCGTGCTTCCTCCTCCACTGATGTTGGAGAGCAGGATCGTGGTTCAGTACCTACTCTCACTGATGACCAATGGAGTCAACTAATGGCTGCTCTAAAGGTTACACAATCCTCCACTTCGTCTGAAAAGTTGTCTAGTAAGTATGGTGTTGATGCGTGGCTCATTGATTCTGGAGCCTCGAATCATATGTCCGGCAATCTCCGCTTGTTTTCTGATTTACATTGTGCATCTTCTACTGGTTGTTTGCCAAATGGCTCCAGTACCATTGCTACTCGAGAAGGCCGAATTGTTTTGGGACATGACTTGGTGTTGGATAATGTTTTATATGTTCCTGAACTTGCCTGTAATTTAATTTCTGTGTCTCAATTGTTAGAAAATAATGAATTGTTTGTTATACTCACTAACAAGTTGTGTGTTATTCAAGACCGCACTTTGAAGAGCCTGATTGGAGCGGGGGTGCAGTCTAATGGGGTCTATACTTTTGTGCCTGTTCCTGCTCGTGTTACTCAAGCTAATAAGGTCAATGTTGGAGATGAACGGATTCTGTGGCATCGTCGTTTAGGACACCCTTCCATGAAAGTTGTGTCGTCTTTATCTTTCTTAGCTAGTCATAGTAGAAGAGGCTTCTCTAAACAGTGTGATTTGGATTGTTCTATTTGTTTTATGGGTAAACAACCCCGTAATTCTTTTCCAACTAGTATCAATAAAACAACAAGTGTGTTTGAATTAATTCATTGTGACATTTGGGGTCCGAATAAAGTTGTTTCTAGTGGCAATGCTCGTTTTTTCCTCACTATTGTTGATGATTTTTCCCGTGCTACTTGGGTTTATTTGATGGTTGGAAAATATGAAGTTGGTGATTTAATTAAACAATTTTATGCTATGGCTAAGACTCAATTCAATAAGAAAATTAAGGTGTTACGGAGTGATAATGGCCAAGAATTTTTGTGTTTGAAGTCTTTTTTTTGCTCAGAAGGGTATTTTGCATCAAACTACTTGTGTTGACACGGCACAACAAAATGGCCGCGTAGAGCGTAAACATAGGCATATTTTGAATGTTGCTAGAGCTTTGAGGTTTCACGCTAAGTTGCCAAAATATTTTTGGGGAGAATGTGTCTTGACTGCTGTGCATCTCATTAATTTGACTCCCACTCCTGTTTTACATGGCAAATCTCCCTATGAGTGCTTGTTTGGTGTTGCGCCTTCTTATGCTGATGTTCGGGTTTTTGGTTGTCTCTGTTATGCTGCTCATCGACCTCGTGTGAAAGATAAATTTGATTCAAAGTCTCGAAAATGTATTTTTGTTGGTTATCCTCATGGAAAGAAAGGATGGTGTCTCTATGATTTGGAGTCTTCTGAATTTTTTGTTAGTCGGGATGCTGTTTTCATTGAGGATACCTTTCCTTATATTACTTCTCTTCCGGATTCTGCTCGCCAACAATGGGAGGCTTATTTCTCCCAACCTCTGTTATGGGCTGATGATTTTGGTGATGGTATTTTGTCTGCTACTATTGGTGTTCCCGATGGTGTTGCTATGTTGGATGATAATAATGGTGGTGTTGGTTACGGTGCTTCCCATTGTGCGTATTGGTGACATCTTGTGTGACACGGCTACCCCACTTCGGTTAAGGGGGAGCCCGGTGGCTCGTGGCGAGTGCCCGGCTACGGCTAGAGCATGATGGTCGTGGCGAGCGCACTGCTCCTGTCGAGTGTGCTGCTGGTCGACACGCCGAGCCTGATGCTTGTGTTGGTCCCAGTGTGGGTGATGCACGTGTAGGGGTGAGTGAGCACCCTGACGATGCTGCTGGGGTTCGAAGTGGTGCGCCTTTAGGAAGAGGTCATCGTGCGAAAATTCCGTCTACTAAACTTCGAGGTTTTGTTACCAACACTGTTATGTGCCAAAAGTTAGACCCCCCTGCTGCTACTCCGTCTTCGTCTCGCTCTTCAGGTACGCCTTTTGACATCGCTTGTTATATTGATTATAATAATTTTTCAACGAGTCACAGATGTTTTCTTACCGCTGTTACGAAAGGTTGTGAGCCTCAGTCTTTTCAGGAGGCCGCTCAACATCCTGGTTGGCGAAAAGCTATGCAAGCAGAAATTGATGCTCTTGAACGGAATGACACATGGACCATAGAGGATTTGCCTCCTGGTAAGCGTGCTATCAGTAGTGGTTGGGTTTATAAAATCAAATATACTTCTTCTGGTGCTATTGAGCGTCATAAGGGACGTCTCGTTGTTCATGGCAATCGCCAGGTGGCTGGTCTTGACTATAATGAAACGTTTGCCCCTGTGGCAAAGATGGGGACTGTTCGTCTCTTATTGGTGTCATTGCGCTTGCTCGTAATTGGGAACTCCATCAGATGGATGTTCACAATGCTTTCTTACATGGTGATTTGGATGAGGAAGTTAATATGAAACTTCCTCCGGGTTATAATTGTTCTTCTCCCACCAAGGTTTGTCGTTTGCGCAAATCTCTCTATGGTTTGAAACAGGCTCCCCGCCAATGGTTTGCTAAGTTGTCTGCCGCATTGAAATCGTATGGTTTTGCTCAATCTTATGCAGATTATTCTTTGTTCAGTTATCTGCAGGGCGATGTTTCTCTTCATGTGTTAGTTTACGTCGATGATTTGATTATTGCTGGTTCTTCTTCTGAGGTTGTTCAGCGTTTTAAACGCTATTTGAGTTCTTGTTTTCACATGAAGGATTTGGGACTGCTTAAATATTTTCTGGGCATTGAGGTGGCTCGGAGTCCTTCCGGTATTTTTCTTTCCCAGCGCAAGTATGCCCTTGATGTTTTGAGTGAAGCAGGTATGCTGGGATGTAAGCCTCTTGATACGCCTATGGAGCAAAATCACAGTCTTGCTCGTGTGACAGGCGCACCCATGGAGGATCCTGATCGTTATCGACGTCTTGTGGGTCGTCTCGTTTATCTTTCTGTTACTCGCCCCGAGCTTAGCTATGTTGTTCATACGCTTGCTCAGTTTTTAAGTGCTCCTCAAATTCCTCATTGGGATGCTGCTCTGCGTGTGTTGCGTTATCTTAAAGGTAGTCCCGGGCAAGGTGTTTTGCTTCGTTCTACCAATGACATGTGTTTGTCTGCTTTTTGTGATAGTGATTGGGCTGTCTGTCCTTTGACTCGTCGTTCTTTGTCGGGTTACTTGGTGTTTTTGGGCCGTTCTCTTGTTTCTTGGAAAACCAAGAAGCAACCTACTGTGTCTCGTTCTTCTGCTGAAGCCGAATATCGTTCCATGGCCGTTACCACTTGTGAGTTGAAATGGTTGAAGTCCTTGTTATTCTCTCTCGGTGTTTTGCATTCTCGGCCTATGCAGTTGTTTTGTGATAGTCAATCTGCGCTTCATATCGCCAAGAATCCTGTGTTTCATGATCGTACAAAGCATATTGAAGCTGATTGTCATTTTGTTCGCGATGAAATTCTTTCCAACAATCTTTCTACATCTTATATTCCTACCGGTCATCAGTTGGCTGATATTCTCACCAAAGCTCTTGGTCGTCAACAGTTTAGTTTCTTGTTGCGCAAGTTGGGCATTTGTGATTTACATGCTCCAACTTGAGGGGGAGTATTAGGAAGTCTATTGTAAATAGAATCCCTTTATCTTGTGTAGTTTGGATAGTAAATCTTATAGCTTGTATAGGAGTTTTGGTGGCTGTTTTAGGGTTGTATAAATAGGTGTGATATTCTAATGAGAAGGGAAGCCGTTTTACTCCTAATAATTCTCTGATTAACAAAATACGAGTTTAAGTTAAATCCGGCAAAAATTTAAGTGACTGTGATGTTGGAGCTGTTCTTTTATACTATCAAAGTGCCACTTTTTTTTATACCAATATCACAATATGTCACCAGTGACTTTTTTTAGACCAATTCGTCAAAATTCCCCAATTTTTTTTAAACCAATCTGGCAATTTGGCCTCACTTTTAATACTGTTGAATAAAAGTAACAATATGCCCTCTTAACTTTTGTCAATCGTGAAATCAATTCTGTTAACTATAAATTGTAGCAATTAGGCCTAGTAGTTTTTTGGGTAGCAAAATTAATTGTTTTATGTCATTTTTTTTCAAAACTATATTATGTCATCTATCTATATCTCTATTATATAAGGGAAGGGGGAGGGAGTGGTGTCCACCTAAAAAGACTATAATGTCCCATCATTACTTTGTTTTAGAACAAATTAATCACATTAATTTCAATTAATACTAAATATGTCAATTAGAGCAAATGTCAAAGTGAGTTGCGAAAGGAAATTTGCCATATGAATAAAGGAAATTTAGCACCACCTTTATATACTTAAATTTCAATCATTATTGAAAGAACATACATATGGAATTTTCCGTCATTAATCAAGGACACTCATATGTACATGTATCATTCATCATACAACGATTCAATACTTTCAACTTAACTTACAATGTTAAGAACAAGAAAAGATTAAAAAATATTTTGTAATTGTTATTTTACACTATTATGTGCTTGATTGGGTTGAAGGTAATTCCTTAATAAATATTAGATTTTTTTTATAGAGAAATTAGAACGAAGATATCTCACTTAATTACCTGATAATAACTTAACCCAGAAAACAAGACAACTATATTTCATATTGTAACTAGTATTTTGGCCCGGGTGATGCCCCGGGTCAGTTAAGTTATCAAATATATTATTATTCATAAATTTCATAATTGACTTCACTTGCTTTTCATAATTTTCTGTCTAGTGCGAAATTGAAAAATGGACGTCATAATATGATAAGTTGTTATAAAAAAAACTCTAAGGACTAGGGATAAAAATAACAATTTCAATAGAATTGAGATATACCTTAATAAAAGTGTTAGAGATTGAAAAGCTTATCTATGTCTTTATAGTTACATATAATTATAAAGACTTTATTATGTTCTACTTTGAAACATTAACATTGAAATTGTAGTGGATTGGTGGTTAAATTCTCACATTTCATTTCAAAAGTCATGTGTTTGATTCCTAGTAACTACACATTGTTAATATTTTTAAATGAGATCATAAACATGTGTATTAGAAGTTTGAGAAGAGTCTCATGTGGCACCGTTCCTTTGATAGGAACGCCTTTTAATATATTTGTATAGACTAGTATTTGGGCCCGGGCTTTGCCCCGAATGATACTTTTTCCAAATTTGATTTACATTTTTTTTCCATTCTCATTAAAATGTAATAAAGAAAACCCAACATTTAAAAGGTACACATATAATAATGTTGACATTTAAAGCATGATCAAAAGTTGGTTGAGATGGTAATTGTGCTATATATAATAACAAGATGTTATGGGTTCAAATCTTGTTGCAAGCTAATTTAATTTTGTTAGTTGACATAACATATGTACACATTGGACAATTCTAGTGGGATAAGAGATGTGCCATGTGGCGTGTATACGTTGTTTGACACGCCTTTTAATATATTAGTATAGATTTCTAGCAAATAACTCATAGATCACATAGTTTCAAGCAGATTATCCATAATCTCTACCAAACTCAATTCAATAATTTAACGAATTTTTAAAAAATCCACCGAACATATGAAATTTATTTGTACAAACACGTTTAATAAGTAAATTAAAATTCATTTCGATCTTAACATGAAGCAGGCATTGCATGCACAAATGACTAGTATATATTATTAAAATGTATAGGCAAATATTGCACCCCGTCACTTGTTACCCCACCTCATACGATAATGTGTCGCCGCTTTGTCTCCAACATAGCTTTTATACACCGATGTGGCACACCCCTTTATCTAATATGACATTCATATGCTAACATGTCATTCCCTTAGAAAATGATTATTGCATACACCCGTAACCTCTTACTTTGTAATATTATGTTTTTACCGCTAATATATTTGTGACAAAATATCTACCTTAAATTATACATCCTCTTTATCTTATTAGATTACTCATATACATCCTCTTTATCTTATTAGATTACTCAGAAAATCGCTCTGGCCCAACAACTAGTTTTTTTCTTTCTGAAACTCGACATATATGTTACATGAACTGAAGTTGCATTAACAAACAGGTGTCGTCTCATTGCATGCAAGATGGTTGGAGCTTACTGCTCCCATTTCTATAGCTTACAAACTGCGAACTGCCAGATCTCGCACATTTATATTTGCTTCCTTCGTTTCTTTTCAATTGTCACATTTCTCATTTATCGAAATGTTATAATAAGTGACATATAACTGAAGCTGGCAAAAAAAAGTTAATCTTTATTACGAAACTGCCATAATTAATTTCACTCACCAACTTTATTAATTACGTCCCTCAACCGTACCCGCATTAATTACTTCAATTGATCAATTCCCTCCCAACTTATTTTAATCAATGTCCCACAACTTAAGAAATAGAGAGAAAAGGCCCATAAAAGGTATCTCATTAGTTGTCAATTAAGGTAAACAAGTCACACGAAGGTTAATCAAGATTTAGTAACAGAATTAGAATTAATGACTAAAAAGCCATCAATCGTTAGTCACAAAGAGTATGTAATGAATTTTCAAGAAATTAAGGAGTTGTATGGTAAATTTTGAAAGATTGAAGAGTTTTTGGTTAAAACATCTATTTAATTAAACTGTCTATTCTCTGTTTAGTCCACGACTCTCTCTCGAACTACTTTAGTTTGTGTATCTTTTCTATATGTGTTGCTTAGAAAGAAAGTGAGAAAATGGATAAAGAGAATTATAATGTTAGAAAACAACCCCCCCTCAAAGTAGAAGTTTGGTGAAGTATATCTTAATGATGCATCTCATTTGACACATTCCAAAATCTCATCAAAGGTTTATGCAACAAGAGGGAAACACGGAAAAGGGATAGAACCAAATCAAACCAGGTCTTCAGAGGCTTTCCAACTCCCACAAAAACGGACATAGGAAGGAGCTAAATTGATCAAAAGCGCTGAACAACTGGTCCCACAACCGATGTAGTTCAGGCTAGCCATGACTTGGCTATAGCGGCTAGGAACGGTAATCTTGTATAAGGCTTCTTTTATTTTGTTGTTTGTTCTTGTTGTCAAAAAAAACTGGTCCCACAACCCAACAGTTTAACCCCAAATCCATAATGTACCGTTTTCCATACCCCATATTGGAAATGTTGGAACAATATCAGAATCATATCTATGAATATGAGTATATGATTATGATCCATCACACTATAACTTCACGTCTTCACCAAATGCCTGTAAAAGAGATCAATTTTCTACCGAATAAGAATTGTTAGAAGTAAAGAAAAATAGGGACCGATGTGAAAGTAATCGCTTCATTTGAAAACAAAAAAAAAAAAGTTATCATACATCTTTCTCTTTTTCTACATTCTACCCTTGCTTAAAAAGTCTCTTGATTTTCTGGGGAAAAGAAAAGGCATTAATAACGACTCATACAAGAGCTTCACCCTGGCTCTGTACAGAAATTACAACTAGAGAAGGAGAATCATTATGTTAGAAGAGCAAACTTTGCTCCCACCTATGACTCTCTACTTCTGAACGGGCTTTTCCAGATATGTGAACCCTGTCTTTGCATCGACCAAGCCTACAAATCGCAGAAACAATCATGTAAGTATTCAAAGTTAGAGGACATTCAATCAAGTTTTGATGGAAACTGAAAATAGCTAGTTTAGCAGCAAGAGTCTGCGAAAGAGGACTGCATGAACTGAACTGCAATTTTCATCCTAGACCGGAGTGTAACTTTACACTCACTTTCTCCATCCCATATGATCATGTGATGATGAGAGGTTGACAAGGTGAAAATTTACACTAGGTGTAGGATGAAAACACCCTGATGCTAAACTTCCACCCAACCTAGAGACGTCACCCTGGATGTAGTAATATAAATTCTGATATCATATAGGCAACATGAATCTCGGTTTAAAAAATTATATTTAATCACAGAAATAGTAATTACTTTCTCTGGGTAAAAGCTTGCTTTCCTGAGACCCGGAAGATTTGATGAACTCTTCAAACTGAGACTCCATGACCAACAACTCTTCATCAACACCAATATCAATTTCATCGGGAAGCAAGTCAAGAACGTCATTCTCCTCAAAGCTGCCCACATTGTTGCCATACAACATTTCAGCTTCCTGGTGTTGGCTGAGCCAATAGTCACGGAACCACATTGATGTAGTGATCAAATTGTACCATTCCGGGGAGAAGTCCTCCACCTGTCGAAAAGCAGCGGGGACATACAATGGAGCATTGGGATTCAGCGTCGACCTTACACCTGAGACTAGAGCCATCTTCACCAAAATGTTTCTTCAGAAAAAATCTAGAAAGCTGCCTGCATAGGGTTGAATACAGAACAGAAAACCATCAGTTATAGTGAAGCAAAGACATCAATAGCTTTCATTAGAAAAACAAGCTATCATAATCTAGCAATAACTCGAAACCAGTAGAAACACATGCACAAATGCCACATCACAAAAAACACCTGATAACGGAATACTGAGTTGAGAAACAACAGTGAAATCTGCAATATCAAGATCATGAATTAGTCATCAGCATTATCTAATTGTCTCAAAATTTCCTGGATAACCCTCATGGTCATGCGATAGATTATTTCCTGAAACACATTTGTAAATTTCCTGAAACACATTTATAAATTGTATATAGTTTATTAAAAGGAATGTTAGTTAAGTAGTGTGTTAATTACTATTCCGGCAAGTGACCAAGAAATTGAAGGAATGAATGTACTAGATTTGCGTGGGATTTGTTATTCCGGCAAAGATATGTTCTCTTCGGCCATTTATGACAGCGGCTCTCTGCCTTAAAATATGTGTTCATTTTATTTTTTCCACTTTCATCCCACTCACATACACACTGCTCCATAAAAGTGGTAATAGAAGTCAAAGGAGAAAAATCGATACAACCTTCATAAATTCAAAACACAATCTCATCATCCCTTTATTCATGACCTCCAAAGGTCGCCAAATAGGTGATCACAATAATGTTACCAAAAATTCTCAACATGATCTCAAAATTTAGAAGCTACATCATAGATACAGCCATACAGGTGGTTGCATTAATGCAGCAAGACTTCTCTATTCCTCCTGAGAGGCATTTGGAACAGGAAACTATTAGAGCCATAACCAGAATCAAAAGCATACAATTTCCTTCAAAAGGCATGTCTGATTTGGTTTGACGACAAGAAGATCTTATGGTGCAATCAAAACAGAATTACTACTTAAGCAACGAACCATCTTACAACCCACCTTACCAACAGATTATAGCACAAAATTCCACACACCAAACGATCTTAAAATTCACATTTCCATCACATGAAGTCAAGTACTTCTAACACTAACATAAGCAACCTAATTCCGAAGACTTTGCCTCTGCTTTCTTCCATTCGCCACCTTTCAAGTGAAATTGGAATTCCTCAAAACCAACTTACAAAATTAAAGCGGCCCACAGCTTCGTCTCTTCCTGCCGAGACGAGTCAACGTGCATTTCCTAGAGTAAACAGAGACGAATCCGCGTCTCATCAAAAAGTTCCCAAATTTCCAACAAGAATAGACCCTTAAAAAGCCACACAACTTCTCCTTGCCTCAAGTACAACAACAAAATCTCATCAAGAGCTCTCCAAATTTCAAACACGAATACTTCCCTCAAATAAAACCACATAACTTCCCTCTTCACAGACGATCAAACCAGATTACATCGATAATTCTACTTCTATTCTAGCCAGGGAGCCAACTCATCCAAATCACAAAGTAAGCAACCGTCTTCGCCACGCCTAAACCTAATCAAACTCAAACGTTCTTATAGACTTACACACATGTAACAAACAAAAAACCACAACTTTCAGGCACACGACCGCGTAGATCTGGACCGCTTAAAGCTAAACCTCATCTTCAGTCCATCAACACACAAAACTATGATCCGACACAATTCATCGAAGTCCAAACTCAAAATCACTTAAAGAATATCCTCTCTTTACAAAAGACTACTAATAGTGTTACTAACATCAAGATCATAAACTTCCAGAGCGCAAATTTTACACAGATCGTCCAAAATATAGCATCATCAACCAAATTAACCTCTTAATAAACAATTACAACAAAAATCAATCCAAAAGTAAGTCAAAGATTAGATATGAGCTCATTATTTAAAAGAATCATGTTTTTTAAGCATCAAAAATCAACACAAAAGTAATCATCTTCTAACAATAAACTCAAAAATCCGATCAAAAATTTAAAAAAAAATCACTTCAAATTCAATCAACGACCTAACTTGACTTTTGAGTATGAATTTCGCAACAAATTCAAACATACTCAACCAGATCGAACTAAACACAAAACAGATATAATCTAAAATCGAATAAAGTATCATAAAGTAAATAAATTATACCTTCAATAATCGAGAGTTCGAGAGGAAGAAGATAAAAATATCTGCAACTGTTCAGACAAAGAAGCGAAGAAAATGAGGAGAGAGAAAATGAGGAAAAGAGAGCGAGCACATTCGTATTATATATAGCCGGCATTTAAACCGGATATTTCTTAACTGGATATCCGGCCCACTGATTTTTATTTAGATCATAAAACTTAAATAGATCGGATTTTATAGTTCTTTTTTTAATAATAATTTTATCATTTGAACATGAACAATATGTTTTTCTTACCATGAATAATATGTTTTTACCTAAAATGTGTGTTCTTTATTTTTAATTTTTTTTTTTCCTTCTCGAAAACCAAAAAAAAATATTCATTTCTTCCCCATACCGGGCCAAACACATAAAAGCCCTAACCCACCACAACAATATTAAATATATGACTACGTGACTATTTTATTTTTAATTGTATGTTCATATACTAATGTGTTCTTTTTCAAAAAAAAAAACTAATTATAATAATAATAATAATAATAATAATAATAATAATAATAATTATTATTATTATTATTATGTTATCTATATTATTATTATTATTATTATTATTGTTATTATTGTTATTATATTATTTATATTATTATTATATAATTATTATTATTATTATTATTATTATTATTATTATTATTATTATTATTATTATTGTTTAATAAAGTATAGTAATAAAATTTAGAAAATGGATAAAAGTAATAATAATATTAGTAATAATATGTTTTGTAAAAGATAAGTTCATAAAATGTATGTATCGATCAGATCGAGAAAAAAAAAAGTTCGATCGGATCGGGTGAAAAAGAGTTATATATCAGGAAACAAAATTTGGCGTATTATACGAAAACTAATTATATCATATAAAAACGACTATATAAAAGGTAATTATATCAAATAAAACCGATTATATCAAATGAAAATTGGAGGTTGTTTTGCAATGCCATTGTTGCATTGGCTTTTAGGTGGTTTAGTTGGCTTGTTTGTAGGCCGGAAGCATTGGTTTGTATGTATTGGTATTTTAAGTTATTTAGTTTAACTGTTTGCAAAAGTGTTTGGCAAAATTAATTGTGTGTTAGTACATTTATTAGAGAGTTTGTGGCCAACAACAAGCAAAAGCCAAAAAAAAAGCTCGGGCGACTTTTTCATTTTGGCTTAAAAGCTTTTCAACCCAACCAAAAGCCTAATAACCAAACACTTTTTTTGGCTGTTTGACCAAATTAAAAAGCCAAAAGCCAATGAAAAAGTCATTTACCAAACACGCCCTATATCAAATAAAAACTGACGGTATCTATCATACTCTATGATTTTCGATACCGGTTATTATGAACCTGGTCTACCTGAGACGTTTTGTTTTGGGATATTATCTCAGATAACCCTGACATATAGGCATTTTTCCCAAATAACCCCGACATATTTTTTTTTCCTCAGATGACCCTAAACTTGTATTTTGTCATTAAACATAACGAAATTAGTAACGGTGTTAACTCTTTTAAAAAAGTTTAATTACTTTGTGTTTTTTTTTTTAAAAAAAAGCCCAAATTATTTCTCTTCTCTTCTTCTTTGAAACCCACCTAGCCTAAAACCCCACCCAGATCTGAAACCACCACCCTTCCATCGGAAACCACCACCTGACCCATCGAAAACCTAGCCTAACCCCGTAGCCACCACACCCAGTTAAGCCCCGTAAACATAACCCCTAGCCCAGCCCCGAAAACACAACCCCCAGTCCAGCCCCGAAACCACCCCCCAGCACAGCCACAAAACCACCCCCAACACAGCCACGAAACCATCACCACCTGACCCACTGTAAACCCTAACTAACAACAGTGCAATTAAGGGCGCGGTTAGGGAGGAAGAAGAAGGGTCAAAGGTGAGAGAAATGTAGTTAAGTGAGGCAATTTGCTTGGATTGGGTTGTTTGAGGATTCGGTGGATGGCTGAATTCATACTTATGTGCTCGATTATCGATTGATTTAGGGATTCGCAAGGCCCCTGTTGACTCCGTTTGAAGCTGAGATTATCTTGGCTTGATTCGTGGGTGATGGGAGCGATGGATGCGTTGTTGATGTTGAGTGTGGGGAAATGAGGGTAGTTATGGTTGTGATGATAGAATTAGCAAAGGCAGGGTTGAGGAATTAGAGGAGAGAGATGGGGGTTGGCTGGAGGAGATAGAAAGTGGTGGGCACCATTAATGGGTGCTTGACAAGAATGAGGAAGAAAGAACAATAAAGATGTGATTTTGGGTTTTTTTAAAATTAAAAAAAACAGTAATTATGTTTGTTTTAAAATAGAATTAACACCATTACTAATTTCGTTATGTTTAATGACAAAATACAAGTTTAGGGTCATCTGAGAAAAAAAATATATGTCGGGGTTATTTGGAAAAAAGGCCTATATGTCAGGGTTATCTGAGATAATATCCCTTTTGTTTTTATTTTACGACTATAGCCGGTGAATTTGGACTGGTGGGCCCAAAACCGGCGACTTGTAAAGTCGCATTTGAATGGCGTGTAAATGGATAGACTTTGGTGGATCTTTTTGAC
Source organism: Beta corolliflora (assembly GCA_947648045.1). NCBI lineage: Eukaryota > Viridiplantae > Streptophyta > Magnoliopsida > Caryophyllales > Amaranthaceae > Beta > Beta corolliflora. Next base: position 425,593 of record CANSZD010003689.1, read on the forward strand.
CTATGTAGGACCCACATCCCATGTGGTTTGAGGGTGACTTTTCGTCTATAAGTGATGCTTTTTTTAATAGATGAACGGCGAAGATTTGTTGATGAGGTAGGAATATGTGACGTGGAGGAGATCTAATGGTGGATATTTGTAATTTGTTTGAGGTCGGTGTAAGCCAACTAATCATTTCACTATTTGTGATTAGATATAGCATTTATAATTATACATAATACATCACATGTTTTGTTGGTTGATTAGGTATATGGTATGGCAATGACAACAATTTTTGTCTATTTTCTATAGCTTTTCTCTACTTTCTTCCTGTTTTCCTAGTCCTAATAATTGTATCTAGAAATATTCCTATTTCGAGTTTTTGTTTTTATAGCTTCTGTCCGTATAAAAACATTTTACCATTTTTTTTTATTTTTTTTTTCTTGAATGTATGGAGAACAAAATTATAGTGGGGGTCAATCCTAATGCAGTAGATAATATATATTAGTCGGGGGTAATAAGATAGTCAAACGAAGATATAGTTGGTGAATAGATAGTGAACAGTTGTAAAATATAATTAATCAATATGGTTTTAGGAGTTGCTTTCTGAAAATATGGTGAATTTTATATTATAAAATCTCATATAAGATCGTCTTATTTCTATTATATAAGGGAAGGGGGAGAATGATGGTGTCCCCCTTTGAAAATACTAAATCACCCTTAATGATTTAATGGAATAAAAAAAATTACAAAAGAAACCAAAGAACCATTTCTCATTTCAACTTGTCATTCTAAATAAGGTAAAAATGGTATATGTAAATGGACAAAATATCTTGACCTTTTTTTATAAGAGAAGATGGTATACACTCACTACCTTTGATACTTTCTTTAATTGACCAAACCAACTCATTATGTCTAATCTTTTTGTGCAAAATTCATTCACAAAAAAATAATATTAAAATTCACTCACAACCTTTGTTAGTTTTTTACATTAGCGAATTAATATATATAAATTCATCTAACTATTAATCTTCACATTTTAGTGTAATCACAACTATAATACAGATGGAGTATATAATAGAATAACAAGTTTTGAAATTAACGCACGCATAGCGTGCATATAATTCTAGTTATGATTTATGGTAAAATGAGGTTAATTTATTATTCTAAAGGGGCAACTTATATAAATGACTGATACAAATTAAAGTGTCCAATTATCTAAAAGTGACTCATTTATCTTATACTTCCTCTGTTTCACAATACATGCACCATTTGTTTTTTCACGTACTCCAATGCTCTTCTTTCGACATTAATATCTTTAATTGTATATAGGTAAAAATTATAAAAAGTTGATATTTAAAATCTTCGCATTGAGACGAATTTATCAAGACCCCACTTGACTATGTTTTTTCTTACATAATTTTGAGAGAAATATTATCAAAGTTGGTTGACGAATAGTTGCCCATATGAGAAATGGTGCATGTATTGTGAAACGGAGGAAGTATTTTTTTTGCTAAGCAAGATAAGTAGATTAATTGAAACAACATATTACAACCTAAACAAGTCAAAAGGAGGCAGACCAACTAGGTTGAACTCTCTCACACTAAGACTAAGACTTGTAAAACAAACCCAACAAAAGGGTCATTAACTCTCACAAGTTCACAAACCACTCATGATCTTTCCTAGTGATTTTCTTTGGTAATGCAACAAAGATTCTATGCTTAACTATACTTTTAATTTGTTTTATCACAAAATCAATACAAGGTAAGCATTTCTGCCAATATACAGCATTCCTGCCTTGCCATACCATGTAAACCAAAGCAGTGATTCCAGCTTGAATTATTTGCTTTTGAAATTTGGTTCTTCTCCCATTCTGTACAATTCTGATAAGCTGCTGCAATTCCAGCCCAGGGCTTCTGATATTAAGCCAAATCTTCAACCTTTTAAAACATTCTTGACTATAGTGACAGTGAAAGAACAAATGCTGATGATTCTCATCATGTGCACCACATATCAAACACAAAGGATCTTGACTGATGCCATATTGAAATAACTTTGAAGTAGTTTGTAATTTTTGCTGAATTGCTAACCACATCACAAATCTGTGCTTTCGAACATTAAGCCTGTTCCATATGATTTTATCCCAAGTAACTTGGACTTGGTCTCCCATAAGCTTCTCATATACAGCTTTGATGGAATATGAACTCATTGCAGCCATATCTGCCCTGGTATAAAACTGCTTCAGTTGCTCCTTCACATGGCAAATCCTCTTCCAGTACCAACTTGCACCAGCATTTGGTACATACTTGTAACAGCCCAACTTCCTGGAGCTGCTAATTAGGCCTACTTAGCAGCTCCAGGTGTAACACCCCCAAATTTCTCTCTTTTTGAAGAATATATTTTAATATAAAACACTTGAGAAACTTGAGAGTATTATTGCCACGTGATAACGTTAAAGACTAAAACTACTAACTACTAATTTAACAATGCAGCGGAAACTAATAATAATAACTTCTCTTTATTGATAATATAAAAACTTTAGTATTCAACTATGACAAAAATGGAATCTACAATAAATAAAAATAGCAACTCCTAGCTTAAGTATTATTCCTCACTAGCTCCCCCCACGTGAAGTATGCATCAAATCAACCTGTAAATTCTGCTCACCGAAAGGGTCATCACAGGGACAAAGCCATAAAACAAACAAAACAAAAAGCGTGTCAGTAAAAATACTGAGTACATGTATATGCGGAAATTTAAATACTTTATTAAACATTCAAAATATTTCTATAAACCTTCCTTGGATACTTGTAATACTTGTATAATATAAAGTATATAACTTTAATAAAACTCATTTCCTTGCCTAGGTACCTTTCCTAAAGTGTGCACACCCCCCAAGTTTAGTATTCCCCAATGAGTCTATGACAAGGGGAACTACCTTGTCCACATGACTTATACAAAAAGTACATGGGTAAAATATAATAGCTACCGTTCTTGTTTATAACAAGCCGTTGCCTCTTTATAATTTGCGATCATAAAAGATCATATATCTAATAAAAATCTTTCGGAAATAATACTCCTTTAAAAGAATAATAATTCTTATATAAAACTTTAGCCATAAAAAAAGCATAAATAATAACTGTTCACGGAATAATCTTTGGAAAACTTTAATGACAATTCCAATAATAACAATCTCAAAGCACGACTTTACGACCAGTACTATACAACAAATAACTTACGAATCTTCATGATAAATCTTAAAGAACATAAGAATAGCAAACTGATTACTCGTACAACTCATCACTCAGGATTATCCTCAAATTCCCTAATGTGCATGCTTACTACCAAATTATAGCATTGGCACTTTTGACCACCATACTCTACGCCTTCTTTATCTTTAAATCTTAGATGCAAAGAAATAATATTAGGGATTTAGGGAACATAAAATTTGAAAGGCAGACAACATTAGTATTGAATTATTAGACTTCACGTTGGCTATAACTCATAAGCATACATAACAATTTCATGTTTTTCACGTTTAACTCATAAAAAAAAACATGCATATTAATTCAAATAACAACCCTAGAAACATGATACTAAGTTGCAAAATAATATTTAGAAATCTACATATACATGCACCTTAAAAATTAATAACTACTAGGGAGAAGAGAGAGAAGGTAGGCTAAGAGGGAGAGAGAGTTTAAACTTGAGAAAAGAGATGTATTCCTCAAATTTGGTGTGAAGAATATGAGGGGTGGAGGCCCCTATTTATACTAGTTGGACAAGTAGAGTCATACTAGGACTCGGAACTAAAAGATGGATTTTTTTTGAGAAAAGATAATTAATTTTAGCTAAGATACAATATTTCTTTATGATCATATAGCTAGAATAGAGGAATATTCCATAAGATAAATAGTCTAGATGCTAATTAACCAAAAGATAAAAAAAAACAAAGTAACCACTTTGGGTACAACTCACTCCCGTGAGTTTGCACCGAAACAAACTTATTTTTTTTTTTTTTTTTGTAAATCTTTTCTCTTTATTTTGTAAATCCTTTCTTTTTGAAAATATTTTAAATTTTATTAATCAACTACTTGGATTAGAATTGTGAACTTAGGCTCAATACTTAATTTGGGCTAGAGTTTATTTGAAAACCCATAATCTATTATAAAATCCTATTTAAAACCTTTATAATTAATAGAAAGCCTTATAGTAAATAAAACCTTTTAAAAATTATAACTAATAGCTTACTAAAAATACGGAGTATTACACTAGGAAGTTGGGCTGTTAAAGATGGTATCAGAGCTTGGTTGTTATTGGAGTCATCGTGATCATCATATCATGGTGTGTAAGTTGGGAATTAGACAATTAGTTACCATATTGGTTAAGGCCAAAAGGTGATGTGAATTGTTTTTGGAATAAGAAACTCGTGGATTTGGAATAGGAGTTGAGATATAACAGAAGTTTTTTTGGAGGTATGGAGTTATTAAAGGATGAATATCGAGGATTATAATATCAATGGTTTTGGCAGTTGTGCAAGTTGATAATTGAGTATAGAGATAAAAACTAGATTCCTTTGAGATTGAATTTCATATCTAATGCTTTCATTGGCATTAATATAAGAATTAGGATTGGAGCTTACGCATTTTGTTAATAGGTTAAATGTGATTAAGAATTATATGGTTGAAATTATGAAGTTCTTTAGTTAGTTACGTGATTAGTTAATGAAATCGTTTATACCCTCATGAATTGTGGAATAAGTTAATGTTATATCGAGTATTTAAAAAGTAAGGTATTAAGAAGAAATTTAGTCTATGAAAGGAAGCATATGATATAATGTGGAACTTAGAGTACTTATTTGTTGAGATTGTGTGAGGTAATTGATATAGAAGTTTTGATGATACGACTACTTTGTCAGTATATGAAGTGATATCATGTGATTGTTCGATCTTTATGTAAAAAAAATTATGAAAATGGATGATAATATGTTTAATTCACTGTGTATGTGTTATGTGCATGTGGTAATGTTAAAGCATGAAGTGAGTTATGTTATGTTATGATTCTAAAAGTTTGATGAATGTACTTTGAATTAAGATGGTTAGAACAAGTACTGATCAACCTAATGAAGCAACTAGCCAGCGGATGCAAGAAATGGAAGATAGAATAAATCAACTGGAAAGTATTCGTCTGCTAGGGCTGTTAGAAAACCAAGTTAACCGCAACGATGATGCAGAAGGGAAGCTTTACAAAAGGTTAGCAGCGCACAAACCAAAGAGTTATGATGGTGAGGCTAATCCTGTAAAATTTGAGGAATGGATATCATACATGGAAAAGCTTTTTAGATGTTGTTAATCGCCCGAAAACTTAAAAGTGAAATTAGGTACGTTTTATCTTGAAGGACAAGCTGAAATGTGGTGGAAAACTATCAAAGGGACTTCACAACAATCTGATTTTACTTGGGAAAGATTTCTCGAAATGTTGAAAGAAATATTTTATCCCCCTGCTTTACAAAAGAAAAAGGAGACTGAGTTTTTATTTCTGAGACAAGGAGATATGACAGTAGTTGAATACGCATCCAAGTTCATCGAATTATCAAGGTTTGTGCCAGAATTAGTTAGTACAGAAAAGTTCAAGATGGCAAGATTCTTTGAGGGATTAAAGTTTAAGTATCAGAAAGCTATAGGACAATACAATTCCTATCAAGACTTATACAACCGAGCCTTGGAACTAGAAAGGATATACGAAAAACAAGAGGAGTCGGGTAAAAGAATTCATGCAGCAAGTGATGAAGAGGAGAATAGTAAAAGAATCAAGAGTAATGATCATGATGCACATAAGCATACCAACTCCCATAAGGTCTCACTCGTGAGATGGAAGTGTAACCAGTGTGGGAGAAATCACCCAGGTGTGAATTGTGATGGGAGAATTATCTGCTATAGATGTAAAAGATCAGGACATATCGCGAAGTATTGCCTGAAAAGATCATAACATAAAGACCAAAACTAAAGGTAAAAACAATTTATTATAACTTGTTTACAATAGTTTTCTTATGTGTAAGTTTCGAGGACGAAACTTATTTTATCCGGGGAAGTATGTAACAACCCTCTAAATTGAGCTGTTTGTTTAAGCATTATTTGATGACTTAATTAACTAAGTGTGCCGACCTTATAAGTACTTATTAGCATCAATTAAGAAATATTTAGATGCTTGAGTAACTCTTTTATTTAGGAAATAAATAAGTATAAGAGAAAAAAAACCTTAAAGAAAAGAATTCTAGACTAGCAACTTAGTATGTTTGATACGTAAGGGACCAAGTTTTAACAATTAAAATATTATTATAAGAAGTAATTAAGACACAAAACCCAAGTGGGAACCTAAACCATTATGTTAACCATGTTATGTTATAAATTCGTGGCCTAAAGTGTAAATAGTACCTAGTCAATCCAAGTTTAAGGGTAAAGAGTGATCAGCCTGTATAGTTGATAAGTCTTTGCATTAAAACCCAACCAAATGACGAGGTGTCAAGGCCAAAATTTGTCACAACAACCCTAAGACCCTGTAGAATAAGGAGCAAGATTATATTTCAAGAAAAGAAGTAAAGGAGAGGAGCCCATAACTCATTTCCCCTGCTTTCCTTACTCGCCTAACCTACGGGTTCAGCACCCTTATGACGTTCTTCACTTTTCTTCCACAATTCTTTCATGCATGTCCATTTTTCTTGGATATTATTGTTCTAAACTAAATTACCCATAAGTACAAGCTTTATTTTGTGAATTTCGGACCTTGGAAGACCAAGAAAACCTCCATAGAAGTTAAGGGATTGTGCAGCTTACAAACCAGTTTTCTGTTTGAGTGCAATTCAACTGTAATCAAGCCTAACCTATGGATTTCGTGGGTTTACCTTCTTTGGAGTATTGTTATTAAGTTAGTTAACCTAGGAGGCTTGTTATCAAGGATTAATTCAAGTCTTAAAAGGAATTAAGGTACTAAACTTGTCACTCCATTTTTCCTCTTAATATTTATGTTCATGTTTTAAAGTGAGTGTGCATGTGTGTTTAAATGGAAAAATCAGAATGTTTAAGCTTGTTAGATGAGTGGTACAATACCTAAAAGTATAGGAAACCTTAATTAAGTATCTTTGAGTGAAAAGGGTGGAAGAAGATATGCAAGAATGTTGTTGAGAATGAGAACTTGTTGCTATGATTGCGAAATGCTTGTGCATGTTGTGTTTATAAGTGTCATTATCAATTACTATGTGGTTATGCGTATGTGGATACATGATTAATAGCAAGAATGTTGTGTATGCAAAGTTGTGGAAAGCTAAGCAAGAATTGATTTATGAGAGATAATTTTAGTAGTTGTACCAATCTAATAATGTTGATGTTCGTGCATCTTTTATTTTTGTGTAGTGGGTTAGAGTTGCTATATATATGCACTATGCTAAGTACAATATTATGGATTCGAATTAGAAATATGGAATCTAGGGCTAGCCTTTAAGTAGAGCTAGTTTTGGAGCACGGAGACATGCCCCAAACTAACTTTATGCAGAGCCGAAGACACCTCTTCATGAGAAGAACAGAAGCTCGGAGACACGCTTCTGAGATATAGGATATGGAAGCGCGGAGACACGTTTCCAGAGTAGTTGTTGGAAGCGCGGAGACACGTTTCCAGTAATTATGGGAGAGACGGAGACACTTCCTCATAGGGTTAATGGAAGTGCAGAGACACGTTTCTAGTCTAGTAACTTGGATCACGGATACCAAAGGGATGTGATTAGGTCGATAAGAGACAGATCTCCTAGGCATCCTCAACGGATAAAAAGTCGCACCTCTCGGTTAAAGACTAGTAAGTTATACGCAGAGTGGAGTGAATCTAGATTAGATAAAGTGGTAATCCTCTGTTTGTTTAACTTTTTGAGTGTTGCATTGAATAAGTGTATATGATATTGGAATTTTTTCAAGAAAACCACCAAAGCATGTTTTACTTATGTGGCAAGTTTAGTACTCAGCGTCTGATTGTTATTTTGTCATTTTTGTGGCCTGTCTCTTGGTGGGAGGCAAGCGCAATGTTGTTGTTACGAGTAAAGTAGCATGGCTGATTGACGCACTTTTGCTAGATTTACTTGATGATGTCACAGAAGCGTCATCCCTGGTGTATTGTGGAAGCGACAACATTTATAATACGACTAATATTTAAAATGGATTATACTTAGCTTATGTAATGAAAGTTATAGATGTTTAAGTAACTGCTTATTGAACAGTGTGAGTAGTTCCCTATGATCTAGTTTTTGGTATGAACAATCTTAAGTTCAAATATATGTAATATTGGGACGTCTTAACTAAGTAAATAGTTGGGTCATGAGTTGATTCTGACACTCCTCGTTAAAGCTCGGTAATCATACAAAAATATTCATACTTTTATAACTATAAAAGTATGAATATTTTTGTATGATTACAAGTTTTGTTTCAGGTGGTATCAGAGCTAAGTTGCCTATATATTGAGTTTTATAAGTTGAATCTGCAATTACTATTGTGATAAGGTTATTTTGAATTAGACTTGACAGTATTTGCTACATTAATGATTATAGATTTGATATTTATATTGATTTCATAGATGCTGGATTATGAGTTCTTAAATTGGTATTTTTACTAATGTATGTATCATTTCCGAAATTAAGTTGATTGAGCACATGGATTTCGGGTGTATTTTTAGTGAAATATTATTGTAGAGTTTTCAGATATATGGACTTTACAATATCTTTTATATGCTTTAAGTCAATAAGATTTTAGGAATGTTATTTTTCTTAAGCGATCTCTAATCTAAAGATTTGCATATTGATTTCAAAAATTCAATTAGGAACCTTGTTGAAGGAGATTATCGAAATCTTGGCCTTTTTTTCATCACAATATTCAACTTACATATTTGAGGAAATCATATGCCAAATCCATTATATACAGATTCCACTTTATTCAGTAAGTTAAATATTGTGATGAAAAAAAAAGGTGGTATCAGAGCATATGTAAGTTTCTCATACTAGATCTTCTAAATATAATTTCTAACAATCCAACCATAAGTTCTATAGTTCTACCATATAACTTCTCACAACTCATACAAAAGAGTTCCCATTTAGTATTGACACAACCTTTTTTTTTCATCACAATATTTAACTTACATATTTGAGGAAATCATATGCCCAATCCATTATATTCTCTATAAATTAGAATGGGAAATTAGAGTTATCATGTGAGATAGAAAATGTGAGTTGATTGAGCACACTTTGTGTTAAGTGACCTTATAAGGACTGAAAGCTCATGGATTTCGGGTACATTTTTAGTGAAATATTATGGAAGAGTTTTCAGATATATGGACTTTACAAGATCTTTTATTTGCTTTAAGTCAATAAGATTTTAGGAATGTTATCTTTCTTAAGCGATCTCTAATCTAAAGATTTGCATACTGATTTCAAAAATACAATTAGGAACCTTAGTGAAGGAGATTATCAGAAGTACTAGTATAATACATAAGGTCGTATCTCGAGGACATATTGTTAAAAGTTAAGTTATTTAAATTAGAAGATAATCGTCGAAAAAAAATCTTTGAGGAATTATGTCTTATTGAATTGGAGATCTATATTGGAATGTATGCGAGATGAATTAATTGATTGAGAAAATCTATTTTAAGAATACGAAGTGTGATACGAGAATGTTGGGTTGGTAAATAAAGTTGTGATTCGGAAGTGAGTACAAAATGTATTTGTTAATGGGTTAGTAAAACTAATATGGTTATGATGCGGGCGTTTGAGGAGTCAAAGATAGTTGTTACGTGAGAACATTAAGACTGGAAATTAAGAGAATCATAAGGAAGTAATGGAGGATAGAAGGAACTTCGGTAGTTGATGAATCCCCAGATGTATTATCCGAGAATTTGCGAGCGACAGCCTGAGCCTCTATGTAGTTAAAGCCATGAGAAAATTACTTTGAGCATGATTTGGAATGGAAGCTAAGGAATTTACCTTAAAGGTTTTATTAAACTTATACTGAAATCATAAGGCTCAAATGCTTTTTATTCAACTTACACATTTATTCATATCTTTAAGTCAATAAGATTTTAGGAATGTTATTTTTCTTAAGCGATCTCTAATATAAAGATTTGCATATTGATTTCAAAAATTCAATTAGGAACCTTGTTGAAGGAGATTATCAGAAGTACTGGTATAATACATAAGGTCGTATCTCGAGGACATATTGTTAAAACTTAAGTTATTTAAATTAGAAGATAATCGTTGAAGAAATCTTTTGAGGAATTATGTCTTATTGAACTGGAAATCTATGTTGGAATGTATGCGAGATGAATTAATTGATTGAGGAATTCTATTTTAAGAATACGAAGCGTGATACGAGAATGTTATATTAGTAAATAAAGTTGTGACTCGAAAGTGAGTACAAAATGTATCTGTTAATGGGTTAGTAAAGCTGATATGGTTATGATGTGGGTGTTTGAGGAGTCAAAGATAGCTATTACATGAGAACGTTAAGACTGAAAATTAAGAGAATCTGAGGTAAATTTTGGAGTTTAACGTCAACTAATGGTTTACTAGGATTATTACTAAAACTTCAAAGTTATTAAAGACAACAAACTCATTGAGGACACATCAGGGATCAATGGACCTCGAATATTGGGAAATAAGATTGGAGATACGAATGGCATATTAGTGGTATAAGAGATTGAAATCTAAGAGATGGTTCGCAATAGTTATGTCAATAATAAATGGGAACTCTTTTGTTTGAATTACGAGAAGTTATATCTTATGGGTATGACACTATCCGAGTTGGGGGAATGTTTTCTTATAAATATTGGAATGGGGTAAGCTATATAGGTTAACAGATTAATTTTCTATGTGAAGTGTAAGACCAACTAAAGAATTGGAAGTAAGGAGGATGTAATCTGCCATTGTAGAGCACTTGGGGTTAGAATTGTGACTCGATTACAAAGAAATTATAAATTTAAGATTAATTAGGACATGGAGTTAAATATTGGGATGATTAACTACAATTGACTATTTGAGTCGTTGAGTATGGGATCATGACATATAATTCGGAGTAAGATGTTCGTGAGCTATGAAAGTTATAGATATCAACAAGTGGGTATAAAGATACGAAATACTGATGAAATAAAGTTGGAAACGCTTGCTATTCTGGCAATTCGGGGTTGATGTATTGAATATGAGATTGGTCATGATTGGGAAGTTATATGGTAGAACTATAGAACCTATGGTTGGATTGTTAGAAGTTATATTTGGAAGATCTTGTATGAGAAACTTAAATATGCTCTGAACGACGATCTGCTTACTCTTAAATGAACTTTAAGGAGATAAAGGTATTTCGAGATTTTAGGATTTTGAATACTGCTAATTATTTTAGAATTATTTAATGGAACTTGGAATGACAACACGTATTTAAAAGATATGAATTAATGTTGTAAGTTGAGTAAAAGCATTTGAGGCTTATGATTTAAGTATAAGTATCTAAGTGTAAGTATTTCAATATAATTATTTCAGTATAAGTATTTGAGTATAAGTACATAAGTACAAGTGTTGAATATAAGTATTTTTGTACGAATACAAGTTTGGTTTATAAAGGGAAGTAGCTGCGTAAGTAGTGACGAACAACATTCATAGAGCGGGTATTGCTCATTATGTGTTAGAGCGGGTATTGCTCCGGAGCGGGTATTGCTCTGTTGTATAGGGTCATGACCTGAAAGTCTTGCAAGCAGAGTATGATAAAGGTGGGGAGACGTCCCTCAAAAGTTTGGAGACGTGGTTTACACCTCTCCATTCGTGCTCCTTCCCTGAGTTAAATATTTTGATGCTAAAGTATTGAGAAAAATGTGAGCTATGTTTGATATGCTGATATAGCAAGATAATTTATGGAAAGCATTTGGGAAGTTACTTAGTATATTCTTTGACATATTACGTTTGCATCCTTGGTATCTATAAAGGAGTATCTCAGTATTTTGAGCAAGTATAAAATGTTTGAGAAGTATAAATATATTGTTTATGCGGAATCTTTGATTTCTTTGATGAAAAGATATACTTTCGTGATTTTGTTTTAAGTACATTGATCTATGAGATATAAAAGTTCACATGTTAAGGTAATTTCTTTATTACGCATTTATTTTCTATAATATCACACTTAATAACTCGAATATGTTTTAAGCCACCAAAGAGAGAATTTTTGGTTGGACAAGTGTGTACTCGGGCCATTTGATTTTGTTCTTGGAACCCGTTCGGTGGGGGCAAAGTGTTCAATGTTAGTGACTTTTGCAGGAAATGTGGAAGCTAGCTCCGGTGTGGGATCACGAATGTTATAGAAGACGCTTTTCGGATGAGCTATGGTGGAGATTATATAGTGTTATAGGAAAGAATGTTATGGTGTTTTATTGTATTATATCGGAGATTCGATTGATCATTTCATGTAAATTATTTTGGGATATTGTTGTGGGATCATAACCCACAGGTCCAGGATCGTTTTTATTGGTTATGTTTCCTCTGCGAATACTTGGATTCGAGGCTAATTAAGTGTTAATTGTTATTTGTATATCTTAAGTCTGATTAGCGAGCAGCTCGGAAGTACGGGTTGTTTCAGGTGGTATTAAATTACATTATCTTGCAGCGGAAACATAACCTTTTACACGATCCTGGACCTGTGGGTTATGGGCCCACAACAATATCCCAAAATAGAAATACAATTACATGAATTGATCAATCGAATCTCCGATATAATACATAAAACACAATAACATTCTTTCCTATAACACTATATTATCTCCACCATAGCTCATACACTAAATTAATAATATGAGTTAGATTCGAAGAATGATTTATATTATAAGGCTTTGTAGTTCATTCATAAAAGAGTTTAGAAGGTATGAGCAAGTCAATTTATTAGTTTGATTTATAGTAGGGATGAATTGTAATTGTTGTCATTATTGTTGTGAGGTGATTATTGGAGAATTGTTAAGGAGATATATGAATGATTCAAGCTAAGATGAGATCAAGTTTGTGATTCTTGGAGGTTGGTGATCAAGTATATGTCCTTTAACAGCTCGCACTTTCGAGCTGCTAGCTAATCACACTTAAGATATAGAAAAATCTCAATTAACACTTAATAAACCTCAAATTTACATTTACTCGCAACGGAAACATAATCTATAAACGATCCTGGACCTGTGGGTCAGGGCCCACAACAAAAACATCCTCAAAACCAAATTTCGTATTACAAAATTCTTTACTCGATTCCCAAAAAAAAAAATTTATTCTCAAATAAATATTCAAATACTTCGAGATACAACCTCTGAATCATTAATCTTATTATAATTTCATAACCAAACTCTTGCTTTTTGATCCATTCCGAGCTTCCAACATGAACCTGCAATTACAGAAAAGAATGCAAAACAAAAACAAATCTAAAGTGAGCGGAAAGCTCATTAACTTCACTTCAGCCCGTCAAAACGATTTTGGTTCGTAAACGTTTTTGATATGAGAAACAAACTTGGAAATTGTTCGGAAAATAATTCATCCTTTAAAATATATCGCTGGCATAGCTTAATCACTTAACAGAAATTGCTGGCAAGTACAGGCAGAAACTTAACATAATATAACATAACACATTATTCGACCTTATCTGGTCTTAACAACTCATATATCTGAATCATTTTTCTTCACCTGTACCTTGCCCACTATTCATCTCAGTTCATAAGCTAGGCCAGCTAAAACAAATACGAAATCATTTTCTCATTATCATACTCAAATCATATTCCAAGAAACATAAGTATTTCCGAGCAATCCCAATAACAGAACAAAATCATATTCCACAAATCCACACATAAAGATGCATCTATAACCATGGACATGACTATAAACAATGTATGATATCAAAAATACAATATAACACACACACGGGCATTTTAAATACATTTTGCTGAACATAAATGTTACCTCAATAAAAGACTCTTGAAAATAAATCCAAGAACATTTATACGCGACCTCCAAGAATCATAACTTGATTACCATCTTAGCTTGAATCATTTATATAACCATAGCACTTCTCCGATAATCACCTCACAACAATAACAACAACAATTAACATTCACCCTACCATAATTCAGATAAATAAATTGACTTACTTCCTAAACTCTTGTATTCAAGTCATTCCCCTAAACTAACTCACATTATCAATCTACAACTCTAATAAACCCCATCAATCAAACTAATAGACCATTATTAGATTATATACAGCAAAACAGAAAGTTGCAACCTCGATACGAATATTTTTTCAAATCTCATGAACTAACCAATATGATACCATAAACCAACCTCAATTTCTTACCTGGAAACAATTAGCAAACTAATTCCTTCTAAATCAATCAACTTAAAACAATAACAGAACTTACTTCATAAAATTGATTTGGGATTTAAACAAACTACCTTCCAAAAATCAGTTTTGGGCTCTTTGGTTTCGAGGGAAATGGGCAAAATTCGAAGAACGCAACATAAAAGGGCATCAACAGCTTTAAACTTCCGGAGGGCATAACTCATAGCTCCGGACTCCAAATTGAGTGATTTTTGGGTCTAAAATTCATTAACTCGAAGAGATCTACAACTTTGATGCAGAAACAAAGAGAAAAATTAGGTTGCATATTGGAGATAATTGAGGCAACAGATTGACGAAAACAGAGGAGAGAGAAAACTTAAGGGACTTTGATCTTCAATTCTTGGTGATGAATAAGAAGAAATTGAGAATTTGTATCTAGAAATTGATAATTGTATTTTTGATATCATACATTGTTTATAGTCATGTCCATGGTTATAGATGCATCTTTATGTGTGGATTTTTGTGGAATATGATTTTCTAGATACAAATTCTCAATTTCATCTTATTCATCACCAAGAATTGAAGATCAAAGTACCTTAAGTTTTCTCTCTCCTCTGTTTTCGTCAATCTGTTGCCTCAATTATCTCCAATATGAAACCTAATCTTTCTCTTTGTTTCTGCATCAAAGTTGTAGATCTCTTCGAGTTAATGAATTTAGACCCAAAAATCACTCAATTTGGAGTCCGGAGCTATGAGTTATGCCCTCCGGAAGTTTAAAGCTATTGTTGCCCTGTTATGTTGCGTTCTTCGAATTTTGCCCATTTCCCTCGAAACCAAAGAGCCCAAAACTGATTTTTGGAAGGTAGTTTGTTTAAATCCCAAATCAATTTTATGAAGTAAGTTCTGTTATTGTTTTAAGTTGATTGATTTAGAAGGAATTAGTTTGCTAATTGTTTCCAAGTAAGAAATTGAGGTTGGTTTATGGTATCATATTGGTTAGTTCATGAGATTTGAAAAAATATTCATATCGAGGTTGCAACTTTCTGTTTTGCTGTATATAATCTAATAATGGTCTATTATTTTGATTGATGGGGTTTATTAGAGTTGTAGATTGATAATGTGAGTTAGTTTAGGGGAATGGCTTGAATACAAGAGTTTAGGAAGTAAGTCAATTTATTTATCTGAATTATGGTAGGGTGAATGTTAATTGTTGTTGTTATTGTTGTGAGGTGATTATCGGAGAAGTGCTATGGTTATATAAATGATTCAAGCTAAGATGGTAATCAAGTTATGATTCTTGGAGGTCGCGTATAAATGTTCTTGGATTTATTTTCAAGAGTCTTTTATTGAGGTGACATTTATGTTCAGCAAAATGTATTTAAAATGCCCGTGTGTGTGTTATATTGTATTTTTGATATCATACATTGTTTATAGTCATGTCCATGGTTATAGATGCATCTTTATGTGTGGATTTGTGGAATATGATTTTGTTCTGTTATTGGAATTGCTCGGAAATATTTATGTTTCTTGGAATATGATTTGAGTATGATAATGAGAAAATGATTTCGTATTTGTTTTAGCTGGCCTAGCTTATGAACTGCGATGAATAGTGGGCAAGGTACAGGTGGAGAAAAATGATTCAGATATATGAGTTGTTAAGACCAGATAAGGTCGAATAATGTGTTATGTTATATTATGTTAAGTTTCTGCATGTACTTGCCAGCGATTTCTGTTAAGTGATTAAGCTATGCCAGCGATATATTTTAAAGGATGAATTATTTTCCGAATAATTTCCAAGTTTGTTTCTCATATCAAAAACGTTTACGAACCAAAATCGTTTTGACGGGCTGAAGTGAAGTTAATGAGCTTTCCGCTCACTTTAGATTTGTTTTTGTTTTGCATTCTTTTCTATAATTGCAGGTTCGTGTTGGAAGCTCGGAATTGATCAAAAAGCAAGAGTTTGGTTATGAAATTATAATAAGATTAATGATTCAGTCGAAGTATTTGAATATTTATTTGAGAATAATTTTTTTTTTGGGAATCGAGTAAAGAATTTTGTAATAAGAAATTTGGTCTTGAGGAACATTATATAAAAGAGATTATCAAATGGTTATGAGTTATATAATTAAGATTGATCAAAATAATGAGTTTAAGTATCTGTAATTGTAAATTTTTGGATGAATTTGAGTCATGAAATATTTGTTTATGACATAGAAATATGGGTTTTATAGGTTATGTTTCCGCTGCGAGTAAATATAATTCGAGGTTTATTTAGTGTTGATTGTGATTAGTGAATCTAAAGTGTGTTTAGCTAGTAGCTCGGAAGTGCGGGCTGTTACAGGTGGTATCAGAGCACCTGAAACAGCCCGTCAAAACGATTTTGGTTCGTAAACGTTTTTGATATGAGAAACAAACTTGGAAATTGTTCGGAAAATAATTCATCCTTTAAAATATATCGCTGGCATAGCTTAATCACTTAACATAAAATAGTGGGGCAAGGTACAGGTGGAGGGAAATGATTCAGATATGAGTTAAGACCAGAAAAGGTCGAATAATGTGTTATGTTATATTATGTTAAGTACTCATTAAAATAAATAGCTGGCGTAGCTCAATTACTTAACACAAATCGCTGGCAAGTACAGGCTTTGGAATAACATAATGTAACATAACATAACATAACAGAGTATTCGACCTTCTCTGGTCTTAACTGAACTTATATCCGAATCATTTTTCTCCACCTGTACCTTGTCCACTTTTCATCTCAGTTCATAAGCTAAGCCAACTAAAACAAATACGAAATCCTTTTTACATTTTTATACTCAAATCATATATCAAGAAACATAGTATTTCCGAACAATTCCAACAACTGAACAAAACATACTTTTATGATCAATCAATATAATTCACAACTCAACACATACTCATGCATATATAACCATGGCCATGACTATAAACGATGTTCGATATAAAAATCACAACATATACGGGCATGTAAATACATTTTGCTGAACATAAAGGTTACCTCATACGCAAACCAATTCCTTACTAATACACCTCCAATATCATTTCCGATATGAGTGTCCTTCCACTTTAATCTTATTATATTTTGGAATAACACTTATAAACACAACAAGTTGATTGAGCACACTTTGTGTTAAGTGAGCTAAATATAAGGACTGAAAGCTCATGGATTTCGGGTACATTTTTAGTGAAATATTATGGAAGAGTTTTCAGATATATGGACTTTACAAGATCTTTTATTTGCTTTAAGTCAATAAGATTTTAGGAATGTTAGCTTTCTTAAGCGATCTCTAATCTAAAGATTTGCATACTGATTTCAAAAATACAATTAGGAACCTTAGTGAAGGAGATTATCAGAAGTACTAGTATAATACATAAGGTCGTATCTCGAGGACATATTGTTAAAAGTTAAGTTATTTAAATTAGAAGATAATCGCCGAAAAAAATCTTTTGAGGAATTATGTCTTATTGAATTGGAAATCTATGTTGGAATGTATGCGAGATGAATTAATTGATTAAGAAATTCTATTTTAAGAATACGAAGTGTGATACGAGAATGTTGGGTTGGTAAATAAAGTTGTGATTCGGAAGTGAGTACAAAATGTATCCATTAATGGGTTAGTAAAACTGATATGGTTATGATGCGGCGTTTGAGGAGTCAAAGATAACTGTTACGTGAGAACGTTAAGACTGGAAATTAAGAAAATCTGAGGTAAGTTTCGGAGTTTAACGTCAACTAATGGGTTACTAGGATTATTACTAAAACTTCAAAGGTATTAAAGACAATGAACTCATTGAGGACATATCAGGGATCAATGGACCTCGAATATTGGGAAATAGGATTGGAGATATGAATGGCATATGAGTGGTATAAGAGATCGAAATCTAAGATATGGTTCAAAATAGTTATTTCAATAGTAAATGGGAACTCTTTTGTATGAGTTGTGAGAAGTTATATGGTAGAACTATAGAACCTATGGTTGGATTGTTAGAAATTATATTTAAAAGATCTAGTATGAGAAACTTACATATGCTCTGAACGACAATATGCTTATTCTTAAATGAATTTTAAGGAGATAAAAGTATTTCGAGATTTTAGGATTTTGCATACTGTTAATCATTTTAGAATTGTTTAATGGAACTTGGGGTGTCAAAACGTATTTAAAAGATATGAATTAATGTGTAAGTTGAGTAAAAGCATTTGAGCCTTATGATTTCAATATAAGTATCTAAGTATAAGTATTTCTGTATAAATATTTCAGTATAAGTATTTCAGTATAAGTATTTGAGTATAAGTATATCAATATAAGTATTGAGTATAAGTAATTTTGTATGAGTATAAGTTTTGTTTTATAAGGGGAAGTAGCTGCATAAGCAGTGATGAACAACATTCATAGAGCGGGTATTGCTCATTATGTGTTAGAGCGGGTATTGCTCCAGAGCGGGTATTGCTCCGTTATGTAGGATCATGACCTAAAAGTCTTGCAAGCAGAATATAAGAAAGGTGGGGAGACGTCCCTCAAAAGTCTGGAGACGTGGTTTATTCCTCTCCATCCGTGTTCCTTCCCTGAGTAAATATTTTGATGCTAAAGTATTGAGAAAAATTTGAGTTATGTTTGATAATGATGCTGATATAGCAAGATAATTTATGGAAAGCTTTTGGAAAGTTACTCAGTATATTCTTTGACATATTATGTTTGCATCTTTGGTATCTATAGAGGAATATCTTTGTATTTTGAGCAAATATAAAATGTTTGAGAAGTATAAATATATTGGTTACACGGAATCTTTGATGAAAAGATATACTTTTGTTTATCCATATTACTCCTAACTCCATCATAACAAACTTTAACTTATCAAAACAAGTTTCGTAAAGCAAGCTTGCTATGTCAAGTTCCACTACTTTTGGAGAAGTGGCTTAATAACAAGCTTTCGGAAACGACTTCATGGTTATCCAAAATGGTTATGGGGTGGTCGACATGATATGGCAGCCTGAATGGGTTTCACAAAGAGGTTCTTAAATATATGAGAAGGCGACGCCACACAAGTACTCAGATGATCAATTTCATTGTTTCAGTGTTAATATTAAAATATGGGGTTTAGGTGTGAATTTGTATCGAAACTTTTATGCTTGGCTAAGGTTTAGGTAGATAAACAAATAAGTGGATACATTCAGTAGGTACTCAACATTTAAAGGTAATTAATGAACCAAAGAAACATGGTTATTTAACCCGAAAAACAACTAGGCAAAAATAAAGTTTTAGGTGTTCTTTTACTCCATGAATTGAGGTTGCGTGTTTAATGAGGAAAATGAAGCAAAGGTTTATTTGATAATCAAGACATAAATGTTCCAAGGAAATATCATGGAAGTTTAGCCACAACAAGATCTTTAATCAAAACGCAATCGAGATATAGCAAGGATTGATAAATTTTTGAGGAAACTTGTTATGCTTACAACAACTTCCAGACAACATAACTTTTGATGTACAACTCCAAATGGAGTGATTTTTGGGTCTAAATTCAATAACTTTTCAAGATCTACCTTTTTTTTTTCCTTACTGCGTACATTAAGTAATATTTCGAATATAACATTTAGGATGGGTTTTGGTCACTATGAGTTGTGAAAACATCGATCGAGCTTAGTAATGCACCAGTAGCGTTCGTAAATACGATGTAGGGATATTTTATATCTTGCTAGACTAAATTATGACAATTCTTGTAGATGATTCATGCGATCAATTAAAAGGAGTTGGGGTGTTTGAAAGTAGATCTAAGATCAGGGATATCAATTCGAAATAGATGATATTTCGGTATGTTCAAAGAATCAGGAAGCGCATCTTAAAGAAGTATTAGGAATTTTGAGGAAGGAACGAAGTTTTAGTGGACGAAAAATTTCAAGAAAGCTTTCTACAAGTTGTAGAAAAGGTTAACTAATACCCCAGCTATAGCTTTGCCTTCGAGGACAAATAAAGGATTTGAAGTATATAGTGATGTTTCTCAGGAAGGTTTTGGACGTGTATTGATGTAGCGTCAGTGAATTCTTCTAGGCATCTAACGCTCATAAGAGAAATAATGTTGGGCATGGTATAGAGTGGAAGTTCAGACATTTGCTTTAAAATTGTGGAGGCCTTATAAAGTTAAGTAATTTGTATGGTTTATATTGATCATAAAAGCTTAAGGTATATCTTTACTTAGAAAGAGATGAATGTGAAACCGCGAAGGTGGCTAGAATTTCTCAAGGATTATAATGTAGACATTTAGTACCGCCTGGGAAAGGCAGATGAGGGAGTAGATGATGTGAACGGGAGACCTCGTTAGAATGTTGATCCCATCATTTCAATACCAGAAGAGTTATATAAGTAACTAAGGCAACTGAGTTGGAAGTGATTTAAAAAAAGAGATTTGCAAGGACGGATTAATGTTGTGATTAAAATATACCTTTTGAGGGAATTTGAGCTAAATAAGTTCAAGCTAAGTTATCAAGGAACTGAGGTTAAAGATAGAAAAAAATGAGACAACGAATTTTCAAGTATATGTTAGTGGAAGCATACGAATAAATGGGTGGTCGCTTGTTTCCGACAATTCGGAGCTAAATAAAAATAAACAAAAGTTTCAAGGAAAGCACATAAAGGTGCGTACTCGGTTTATCCTAGAAGAGATAAAGTAATTCGAGATATCAAGAAATACTTCTGGTGGAAAGGTTGAAGTGAGATGTATCGCAATATGTTATAAAATGGGTAGTCTGCCAGGAGGTAAAGATTGAGCGAGGGAAGATACCGGGGTTGTGGCAACTATTGCCAGTACCAGAATATAAATGGGGCTAATCTCAATGGATTTAGTACTTAGAATGCCCAATTCAAGAAGAGGCAATGTATCTATTCGAGTAGTTGAGAATAAGTTGACAAGAACAACTTGATATATTTTCATGGATAGCATGAAGTAAGTAGCAGTTAACTGATGCATATACTACAGGAATTGTATTATTGCACGGAGTTCCAACGACTATTATTCTGATCGGGATACTCGCATTACTGAGAGAAGTTGCATGCGCAAACAAAGTGTTTTATTCAAACATTGAGAAGTAATACTGTAAGTTATGGATTAGAGATTAATATGGATAATGAGTGTAAGTAATTGGAGTATAAGTTTCAGGTAGATAGCTAAATCCTGGTATATCTATGTATGATAGGGTGATATGGAGTAAGATTTATTAACATACAATAATAATTGTCATAGACAATTTGTTAGGATGTAATATGGTTATCCAGGTAGAAGGTATGGGGGCAAGAACTCGAAAATATGGATATCATTTCGGTAATATAAGAATCAATATGATTGTGTAATAACCTAATCGGGGCGTTACAGATTGTGATGGGGAATTGACCAGGTTAAACTTGTATTTTCGATTTGTAATCTATGTACTCAAAACATATTGTAATAACTTATTTTCATAATAAGCTTGGATACTATGGGATTTCCTAATTTTCTCTAGCAGGGAAGGTGCGGAAATCCGCCCTAACAGTCCCTTTAATTAGCAGCTTAACTTTGTAATTATCAGTATTAGGTCTTAATTAAGTTGCTATTTGGAGCGGGTCACGTTACAAGTGGTATCGAGCTTGAGACGAGTAACCATACTCAATTGGTAGCTATCGGTATAGAAGAATTTTGTCCATGCTAATTTATCCTTCCTTGAACCCTTAAACTTCAATACACAAGGTTGAAACATATATCTCCCAAGAGAATATCATGAAAGTTAAGCCACAACATGATCTTTAATCAAAACGCAATCGAGATAATAGCAAGGATTGATAAATGTTTGAGGGAACTTGTTCCGCATACAACAACTTCCAGACATCATAACTTTTGATGTACAACTCCAAATGGAGTGATTTTTGGGTCTAAATTCAATAACTTTTCAATATCTAACACTTCCAAGTGACACCAAGGCTAAAAACATAATGGAAAAGGAATATATTTGGCAGGAAAAGTCACGGCAACATAGCCCAAGAGAGATGGATAATCACTTCTTACTCGGTTATTCAAAGAGTCTTAGGGAACTTGACATGCAAGAGGATTTTAACACAATATCTTCCATAAGAAAACACATGCACATCAGTATTTATACACATTCAAACATAATCCAAGTATTCACAATTCCACAAACAAATTCCATGAGCAAAGCTAGAAATAAAGTTTAGGTGGTGGAGCTTGTGTACCTTATTCCGGTGTTAAGGAATCAAATCTCTTTCAACAACTTTTAGATCTTCTCCAGCAACTCCATAAGACCTTAAATAAAATATTCATAACTTAAAATTCAGCAATTAATCCAAAGTAATCAAGTTTCGTAAAACAAGCTTGCTATGCCAAGTTCCACTATTTTGGGAAAGTGACTTAATAACAAGGTATCGAAAACGACGTCATGGTTATACAAAGTGGTCAATAAAGTGATCAACAAGATATGGCAGCCTGCATAGGTTTCACAAGAGGTTCTTAATTATATGAGAAGACTACTCCACGCAAGTAAACAAAAGATCGATTTCACGGTTCGGTGTTTTATTAAAATATGGTGGTTTAGGTGTATATCGTAACTTTTATGTTTGGCCAAGGTTCAGGTATGTAAACCAAAAAGTGGATACATTCAGTAGGTATTTAATATTTAATGGTAATCAATGAACCAAAGAAACATGCACTAGTGGAAAAAACCCCACCTGACGCGGTCAAATCTGGCCTTTCAGATGCGGTTTTGGTCCGCATCAGGTGGCGGCGCAGCAGCTTACTAATAATTTCTGATGCGGTCCAAAACCGCATCAGAAAACGATAATCTGATGCGGTTCATAGGGAAAACCGCATCAGATTAGGTGATAATCTGATGCGGTTTTCCCTATGAACCGCATCAGTAAGTCAAAATACTGATGCGGTTCTTAGAATGACCGCATCAGAATGTCAATTGTTAGTGTTGAAAAAAGCACTTTATACAAAGCACAGTACTGTGCTTTGTATAAAGCACTTTTTTGTGTGCTTTGTGTCCTCTTAGATCCGGTCCAAATAATAGGGAAAATTACACAAAATAAAAATCAGATTTAACATTTACAAATCCATCTACAACAATATAGTACGATAATCACACAAAAAACTCAACTTATAACACGATAATTACAACAATATATGTACGATAATTAAAAAAAATACAGAGGAACAACATGAACACAAAAAAATTATTATATATAAAATTACAGAAAATAAGTGTACAGAAAATTAACAAACATACCATCCAAATTTATATATGTATAGAAAATTACAATACATATCCAAAACCAACAACTACAAAAAAAAGCAATATAAAGCGAAGCGAAAATGACGAGGCTAAAAACGAAAAAGATAAAAAATTAAGACCTAAAAAAAACTAAATCAGATAAAAAAAAAGGAAAAAATTAAGAGCCTTAAACCAAAAAAATCGAAACAAAAATTGAAACCAAAAAAAACTCAAACGAATAAACGAAGAAATCTAGTAAAAGAACGAAAAAAAACGAAAAAACGAAGAAACGAAAAAACGAAGAAATCTCGTAAAAGAAAAACGAAAAAATTGACGAAAAAATAAAAAAACGAAGAAAAAAGACAAAAACGAAGAAATCTCGTAAAAAAACGAAAAAATCTGGAAAAACAAAACGAAAAAACGAAGAAAAAAAACAAAATCAAATCCCATCAAAACTCAAACGAACCACTTTCGTTCTTCGATTCTTCGTCTCTTCATTTCTTCGTTTCACTCTTCATTTCGTTCTTCGTTTCACTCTTCATTTCGTTCTTCGTTTCTTCATTACCCATTTTGGCTCTTCATTTCTTCGTTCTTCGTTCATCTTCGTTCTTCGTTTCACTCTTAATTAGGGATGCATGATAGTAGAGAGGAAAGAGGAAAGAGGAAAGAGGAAAGAGGAGAGAGGAGACGGCGTGGATGACGAGGAGTAGAGAGTAGAGAGAGAGAGAGAGAGAGAGAGAGGGGAGAGGCGGAAAATTAGGGTTTGGATCTGAGAGTGGTGAATGGGGTTATGAGGGAGGAGAGAGAGTTTGGGTCATATTTGTTCGCGTATGGGTCGTAATGTGTTCGCGTGCTGGGCCGTAATTTTTCGCGTGCTGGGCCGTAATTCAGTGCTGGTCCAAAGGCTGCAAATGTGGGTTTTGAGCGAAATAACAAAAATCTGATGCGGTCAACTAAACCGCATCAGATTTTAAATAAACCGCATCAGATTATTTAATCTGATGCGGTCCACAAGTGGACCGCATCAGATTGTATTCTCAACATTCCTCCCCATTTTTAATGTATATTTTCGGATGCGGTTTTACAAAAACCGCATCTGTTACTAAGTGACATATAAGGTTTTTTCCACTAGTGATGGTTAATCAACTCGAGAAAACAACCAAGCAAGAATCGAGTTTTGGGTGTTCTTTTACTCCATGAATTGAGGTTGCGTGTTTAATGAGGTGAATGAGCAAAGGTTATTTGATAATCAAGACATGAATCTTCCAAAATATAAAAGGTTTGCATACTGGTTGATTGAGTTGATTGAGCACAAAAGAGATAAACATTCTATTCTGTCTTTCGCCTTGGTGTCTCTTAGAAGTTGTAGATCTGGAAAAGTTGTTGAATTTAGACCCAAAAATCACTCCATTTGGAGTTGTACATCAAAAGTTATGTTGTCCGGAAGTTGTTGTATGCATAACAAGTTTCCTCAAAAATTTATCAATCCTTGCTATATCTCGATTGCGTTTTGATTAAAGATCTTGTTGTGGATAAACTTCCATTATATTTCCTTGGAACATTTATGTCTTGATTATCAAATAAACCTTTGCTTCATTTTCCTCATTAAACACGCAACCTTAATTCATGTTGATGTTCGTGCATCTTTTATTTTTGTGTAGTGGGTTAGAGTTGCTATATATATGCACTATGCTAAGTACAATATTATGGATTTGAATTAGAAATATGGAATCTAGGGATAGCCTTTAAGTAGAGCTAGTTTTGGAGCATGGAGACATGCCCCAAACTAACTTTATGCAGAGCCGAAGACACCTCTTCATAAGAAGAACAGAAGCTCGGAGACACGCTTCTGAGATATAGGATATGGAAGCGCGGAGACACGTTTCCAGAGTAGTTGTTGGAAGCGCGGAGACACGTTTCCAGTAATTATGGGAGAGACGGAGACACTTCCTCATAGGGTTAATGGAAGTGCAGAGACACGTTTCTAGTCTAGTAACTTGGATCACGAATACCAAAGGGATGTGATTAGGTCGATAAGAGACAGATCTCCTAGGCATCCTCAACGGATAAAAAGTCGTACCTCTCGGTTAAAGACTAGTAAGTTATACGCAGAGTGGAGTGAATCTAGATTAGATAAAGTGGTAATCCTCTGTTTGTTTAACTTTTTGAGTGTTGCATTGAATAGGTGTATATGATATTGGAAGTTTTTCAAGAAAACCACCAAAGCATGTTTTACTTATGTGGCAAGTTTAGTACTCAGCTGTCTGATTGTTGTTTTGTCATTTTTGTGGCCTGTCTCTTGGTGGGAGGCAGTTTCAATTGTTGTTACAGGTAAAGTAGCATGGCTGATTGACGCACTTTTGCTAGATTTACTTGATGATGTCACAGAAGCGTCATCCCTGGTGTACTGTGGAAGCGACAACATTTATAATACGACTAATATTTAAAATGGATTATACTTAGCTTATGTAATAAAAGTTATAGATGTTTAAGTAACTGCTTATAGAACAGTGTGAGTAGTTCCCTATGATCTAGTTTTTGGTATGAACAATCTTAAGTTCAAATATATGTAATATTGGGACGTCTTAACTAAGTAAATAGTTGGGTCATGAGTTGACTCTAACACTCCTCGTTAAAGCTCGGTGAAAGGCTTGGTGATCGTTTGTATGGTTCAATAACTAGTATTATATTAATATTGATATTAAAGCAGAAAGCATGTTGAAATTGTGGGTTGGTGATCAAAAGAAGGACTAAGCTTTTGGGTTAAGTAAAGCTAGTTATGTTTATGATTACTAAGTAGGCCTAATTAGCAGCTCCGGGGAAGTTGGGTCACACAATCGCCACCAGTCTTCCTCTTTCAAATACACATAATGCACCCACTTTATCCATACACTATCCTGCTTTGAAGCAATTGCCCATACATATTTTCCAAGGCTAGCAATATTCCAGAGTAGAATATTCCTAAACCTAAGTCCTCCAGCAGATTTTGATGTACATAAATGTTCCCAAGCAATCAAACCAGCTTTTGAAGTAAAGTGTTGTCCACTCCATAGAAAAGCCCTACAAATCCTGTTGATTTCTTGTAGAATTTTCTTTGGCAATACAAAAACTTGTGCCCAATAGATGTGCAAACTTAACAGAACAGAATTAATAAGTTGAACTCTAGCAGTGTAGGATAACTGCCTAGAGCTCCAAATTCTAATCCTGGATGTCATCTTCTCAACTAAAGCTTCACATTGCGCTGCATTTATCTTCCTTTTACATATTGGCACACCTAGATATCTGAATGGCAATTTTTCTTTTGCAAAACCAGATACCTCTTATACTCTCTTCACTTCTGCTTCTGTCATTCCACAAGTATAAAAAGCTGACTTGTTGGCATTTGCTTGTAAACCAGATGACTCTGAAAATAACTTGAATGCCCTCAACATCAGATAGATGGAAGTGAAATCACCCTTGCAACATAGTATAAGATCATCAGCAAAACACATATGAGTAAGCTTCATTCCCTTGCATCTGGGATGGAATTGAAACTCATATAGCTTTCCCATATTTGTCAATATTCTAGATAAATATTCCATACACAGCACAAAAAGCAAGGGTGATATTGGATCACCTTGCCTTAAACCTCTAGAAGATTTAAAAAAAACCTTCCATGTTCCCATTTAACATGATTGAAAACTTTAGTGTAGAAACACATTCCATTACAAGATCTATGAATGATTCAGGAAAACCTAAAGCAATCAACATTTCCTTGAGAAAATCCCAACTAACTGTGTCATATGCCTTTTGTAAGTCTTATTCAATAAACAACTAGGCTTGACTTGTTTCCTGCCATAGTGTTTAACCAGATCCTGTATCACCATTATGTTATGTACAATAAATCTCCCATGTACAAAACCTCCTTGGTTTTTCATGATTAAATCAGGTAAAACCCTTCTTAGTCTCCCACACAATACCTTAGTAATACATTTGTACAATGTATTACAACATGAAATTGGTCTGAATTCACTAACATTCTGAGGGAATTTTGTTTTAGGAATTAAAGTTATCACTGTAGTATTCAATTCCTTCAAAATCCTCCTACTTTGCAGAGTATCTAATACAGCATCAATCACATCATTATTTACAATATGCCAAGCATCCTTGTTAAAATGAGTGCCAAATCCATCAGTATCAGGTGCTTTGTCACCTGGAATTGTTAATAATGCCTTTTTCACTTCCTCAACTGTGTATGGAGCATTAAGGATCTCCCTGTGCTCATCTGTTATAATAGGACCCTCCTGAATAAGCTGATTTATCACAGACTTCCTCTCTACATTGCTTCTGCTCAAAAGCTTCTCATAGTATGATAGAAAAGCATGTGACACAGTCTCAGCTGTATCCTTCCAGTTGCCATGTTCATCATGTATGTCATACACCTGGTTTTGAAGCTTTCTTGCTTTGATACTTTGATGAAGAAGAGAAGTGTTCTCATCTCCATCTTTTATCCAAGCAAGCTTAGCTTTTTGTGATAAGAATTCTCTATATGCCCTGTGTTTCAAATGATATTCCTTAATTGCTTCCAATTCCACCTCTTCCAATTGGCTGTCCCCTGGATGATTATGCATATCTTGTTGTGCTTGCTGCATTCTGTATAGTGCTTGAAGTTCAACAGCTTGAATTTCTGAGAACCCCTCTTTGTTCAACTCTTTCAGTGTATCTTTCACAGCTTTAAGCCTTTTAACAAGCTTAAACATCTTAGTACCTTGAACATCTACACTCCAGGCTCTTCTGATTCTGTCATTAAACTAGGAAGATAATCTCCACATAGTGTACTATTTAAATGGCTTTCTACCATTTAATACCTCAGGATAAACAGTCAAAATGGCAGGTGAATGATCAAACTCCCCTTCCTGCTGGAAGCAAACTTCTGTTGAAGGAAATATATTCTACCATGCTTGATTTGACAGAATTCTATCAAGCTTTGAAAACACTCTGGCATCTCCTAGTTTATTGTTCCAGGTAAAAAAAATTACCAGAACTTTTGACATCAAACATATCAGAATAGCTCATACATTCTTTAATATCTCTAGTTTCAACTTCTCTAACATATGAACCTATTCTTTCATCATATTGCATTACACAATTAAAATCTCCACACATAATCCAAGGATCTAAAGTTTTCAAACTTTTAAGATCTTCACACAATGCAATTCTATTATTTCTTTCATTAAAAGCATAAATGAAAGTGCAATAAAATCCACTTCTATTGCTAGTAGGTTGCAAAAAAACAGTGAATTAATTGACTTGTAACATGTAGAATTGTTACTTGGAAACTTCCTGATTTCCAAGCCAACACAATTCTTCCTCCATCATGACAACTTGCATTGCTTGTAAAACACCATCCTCTGAATGCTTTCTGATACAAAACACCCATATTCTTGGCTTTTATTTTTGTTTCCAAGAGACTAACAACACCAAAAGCAGACCTATGAACAAACTGTTGCACATCTCTCTGCTTATTAATGCTGTTCAAGCCTCTAACACCCCAACAAAGATGCTTATCCATTGATATCAGGAGGTTCTCCCCCTCCCTTTTGTGAATTAGCCTTCTTGCTACTTGATACTGGAACTTCTGCATTCAATTGTCCAGTTGACTCAGTCTCCTGATTTATCACATCCAAAAATTAAAAGTGATTCTGAGTTTGTGTGGGTTTGACAGAGTTCACCCTGACTTTGATTGGTCAGAAAGCCCTTTGAAAGCCATCCTGGTCAACTTCCACCTCCTTAGTCTGTGCTACTAAGGTTTTTTGTTGAGAAATCTCCACTGTTTGTGTAATTATTGGAGGATTAGTTACAACCTGTGGCATTGTAACTTTTGGCACCCATATCTTCTTAACCTTCTTCTTCCTGCATTCTTGTGTTGTATGTCCAAAATTAAGACAATTTTGGCACTTATTTGGTTTCCACTCAAACACTAAAGGCACATTAATCAAATTTCCATACTCATTCCAGAACTGAAGTGAGTCAGGGAATTTATGATCCATCTTCATTTCAATCAGTATTCTAGCATACTGTAATTTTTCCCTGTTTCTAGTTGCTTCATCACGTTTAATTGGGTCTCCTATCTGTGATGCAATCTTATGAAGAGATTTCTCACCCCAATACTTCAGGTTCAGCTTCAATTGGACCCAAACTGGAATAGTTTTCAAGTCTTCCTTCTCAAAATCCATGTCTGGTATCCAAGGTTTCACAATCAAAGGTTTCTTATCAAAAAAGAAATGTCCAACCAGAATTTTGTCTCTAGAATCCATGGCATTAAATCGAACAAGATAAATACCTTTTTGAATCAAAGCAACCTTATCAACATTATATGTCTTCCAGATTCTCCTCAAGAATCCCTCCATAACCTGAATTGGAGGATTTGAACCTAATACATAGCATATAATCGATGAACTCCAAAAATCCACCTCCTCCTGAATATCATCAAATTCAATGTGAATCGGTTCTAAATCCACCATCACATCATTCGATTTCACCTCAATTTCATCTATATTATCCTCATTATCAATCTCATCCAATTCTATCACATTTCCATCCTCATTAAAATCAACATTAATCTCCGAATTATCAGCTTGTTGTAAGATAGGAATCAAATTACCTGAACTAGTTTTGCCACCACATTGTTGACTAGTATGAATGGATTGCAGCCATTCATTGAAAGTGTTCTTGATTTCCGATTGAACTTGTAAATGTTGAATTGACGATTTTGGAGTTACCACCTCTCCAATGCCTAATCCAAAATCCAAAGCTTCTATGCCCAAAATTTCATCCATTGAACGAATACGAAGAGCTTGAGAATCAGACGTTGGTCCTCGAGCTTTCCCCTTCTCCTTTCCATTTCCAGAATTTTGAGTTTTCCCGCCAGATGTTCTTGCCATGGCAACGGCGCAAGATAAGGTATCATGCACCGAGAGAAAAACTTTCATTTATCTTATATAATGACTCTTTTAACTTACACAAGACTTGCCTTGTTTTTCTAGACTGAATTCATGGAAATTCAGTTCAATTTCAATTCATTCAGACAAATTTTGTTCAGTTAAGTTAATTGAGGCAAATTCAGTTAATTTTGTCCATACTACGTCCTTGCTACTCATGCATTTGAGCTCATTTTGAAGTCAAAAATAGTGTAAAATTTTCAAAAAGTGAGAATAATGTACTTAAAATGTGAAAATCTAATGGCACACTATAGGAATACCCAATATGCTCAATTAAATTCAAACTTGATCCAATAATGTGTTTTTTAGGTGTTGTTTTATATAAAAAGGACACCGATCCCAAAAGAAAATTTAAATAAATTGGCTCAAAGTCCAACTTGAATCTAATATCTTCATATGGTTCTCATTAATTGGCTTGACATGTACTAAATATGGATAAATGATCTTAACACTTGCAAATTCTAGGGGTGTATTTTCTCACTTTTTTTTTAAAGGGATTAAATTTCTCACTTTTATAACATTAATTTACGTTTCCATCTATGCGTTTCATTGTCTTTTATTTTATTAAACCTAGAAAAATTTAAAGTTATTATAAAATCAGTGAAGTAATTAAAAGTCCATACCAAGTTACAAATTGGTTTGGACTTTGTAATTAGTTCAAATCACTTAGACAATTGGACATTTATGTGGTGTTTGTTGAGAGGGATAATGAGGTAGGAATGGAGATAATGAGTTGGGAATAGAGGATGTCCTAGGTTTATTATATTTCGGGGGATACAAATTATATGCAAAAGATGGGGATATGAATAAGATAAGAAAGTATAAAACCCCTAACAATGAGTGAGCTCCCACTTTGTTCACTTCTTTTTGTAGTGACACTAACATATTGAATATAGACACTATTTTTAAAGTTAGATACAACATTCCGTGTAATATCTCATTTTACTCAATATCATGTGATAATGGCATTGGGGTAATTTAATTGACCTATTGGTCTCCGCCATATTGGTAGCTAAACATAAACACTATTTTTATATCAACTTTTTTTGTTAGTGGATTGATGATGAACTCATGGTTAGTAATTTGTTAGTTCAGGGGATGAAACATCCACTTTATCCCACCAAAATAGTGTTTTTCTGATTTTCTTAGTTCTACCATCTCTACTTTACATGTTTACCAACACAAAATCTTGAGCATTAATATATATAAATTATAAAAAGTCGATATAGAAACTATATATTTAGACGAATCTAGTTATATGTTTTTTTACGTATAGATAGTAGAAGATGGTCAAAGTGAAATGTGTGAACAATTCAAAAATAATACGGTAAAACTAAATAACCTAGAGGAAACATGAGGAAGGGGTGAAAATATGGTGAAATATACCTTTGTACGCTTAAAAAGAAGGAAGAAAAGAGAAAGGTAGAGAGGTTATTATAATTTAGTAACTTTGGAATTTCTTTTTAACTTACTCCTAATTCATACAAACAATTGAAAACATATCCTTACCCGACACAGAAATTCCCTTAATTTATTTCAGCCTTTTATATATACTTTATGTATTTTTTAGTTTTGCCATTTATTTTTTTCACGTACTCTAACATGTTTCTTTGGACATTAGTATCTCTAAATGTGTATAGATAAATATTATAAAAAGTTGATATTTGAATCCTCGCATTAGGACGAATTTAACAAGATCTCATTTTGACTATGTTTTTTCTTATATAATAGTGAGAGAAAGCTTGTCAAATTTCATTGATGAGTAGTGTCCAAATATCAAATGGTGCAACTACAAAATAGAAGAAGTATAATCCTTATCACATGTATCAAACGATCGTTCGTTAAAGCCCCTCAAAAGAGGAAAATGAAAGAAAAACAAAATGAAGGTTGAATTATGAGTATTGTCTGATTATCTATGAGATAAACCAAACAATATAAGAGTAACGGTTTTTTCACCAAATGCCCCTGAGTTTTCACGAAATTCACCGGGTACCCTCGCACTTTTGAAAATATACCTGGTACCCCTTAGTTACTGTTTATTAACATTAAATGCCCTTACACTTAACGGACATTAGTGCTCCGTTACTGCTTATTTACAAGAATGTCATTAATTTGTGGCGCCATAATGATAACCCCCCCGTCACACATCTTCAACCCAATTCGTAAAAAAATTTATCCCCTCAACTTCCTTCCTCTGTTCAGGGTCATCCATGGAATCCTAAAACTGGGGCCTTTAAAGAAAATTGTTGATTCATTTGGTGCGCATTAGTGAGTTTTTTTGGTGCGATTGTTTTAGAGTGCAACAAGTTGAAGAAACGAGTGAAGAAAAAGCACGAGCTCCTGGAATTGCGAAGAACGATTTTTTTTTAAAACGACGGTTCAAAATCTTCAAAAGGTAAAATTTTACTTCCAAATGTTCATCCTAAAGTGCTTTAAAGCTTAGTAAACATCTGATTGTTGCATGTATAATGTTTTGTATTGTTGTGGGATGTTAGGGTTAGATTGTTGTTGTAACTGTTTTTTTTCAAAATTTTTGTGCTTTTTCTTTACTTTGTGTTTGATGTGGATGTAATCTTGTTATTAGGATGGATGTTGTGTGGTTATTGATACATTACAGTACCCATGATTTTGATGTTAGGGTGGAGGACACTGATTTGTGTCATTTAATGGGTTTATTTGAGGATTTTCTTGAGGAATCAGTGAAGCAAAATGTGTATTTGCCTAAATTGTTTAGGTTGTTAGTTGAAAACCTTAGGACTAAGAAGAAAATAGAGTTGAGGACTGATTCTGATTTGATGAAAGTGTGGGTGTGAGGTTTGGGCAAGGATACCATTGAGGTATGGGTAGAGGAGACTGTAGACCCTTGCCATGTTTTTAGGTCTGTTCTTGCAAAGAAGGATCGGGAGGAGAGGGAAAAGCTTGAGAACATTAGGAGAGTGCATGAGATATTATAGAGGGAGAGGGAGGAGGAGATTAGAAAACAAGAGGAAGAGGAGAATGAAAGGAGGAGACAAGAGGAAGAGGAGGAGCAGAGGAGATTGGAAGAAGAGAGGTTGTATGCTAAGGGCTTAGGTGCTGCTGTGGAGGTTCCTGTTTTGTCAGTAGACAATGATGAGATTGAGTACATGAGGGTGTACTCAACCCAAGATGCTGATGAAGTGTTCCCTGGCACATCTCAACCAGAACCTGAGCCTCAAACACAAGAACAACAGGCCTCACAGCCCACCCCAGAACAACAGCCCACCCATGAATAAACACAACCTACTAATGAGCCCACCTAACAACAACAACCCACAAAAACAACAACACCCAGGAAAAAGACCACAACAATAAAGCCACTAGAAGAAAAAACTCACACCAAGGCCCAAGAAGAAGGCTGCCCCTAAACAACAACACACCCCCTCACAACCCACATCCTCGGAGCCCACCCAAGAAGAGCCCACCCCTCACGGCCCACCCCCTCACAACCCACCCAAGAAGAGCCCACCCCCTCACAACCCACCCCCTCACAAGCCCCACTCCCTCACGGCCCACATCCTCATAATCCACCCAAGCCTACTCCCTCACGGCCCACATCCTCATAATCCACCCGGCCTACTCCCTCACAGCCCACCCAACCTACTCCCTCACGGCCCACCCAGCCTACCCCCTCACAACCCACCCCCTCTAAGGCACCTTCACCTCCACTTTCCCAGCCTACATCACTACCACCATCAGTGCAAGGGAAGGGTAAAAGGGTTAGGCCCTCATGTTTTAAAGTCCCTAAAATCACAGCTAAAAAGCAGGGCACCTATGTTCCAAAAAACTTAGGGAACATGGAGGAAGGGTAGTGGAAGGAGAGCAAGACTACCTGGATTGGATTTTGGTGATGATGATGGAGATGCTGAGAGCAGTGATGATGAAGATTTTGTTGCTGTGGAGGATGAAGAATTATCTGAGGATGATGATGTGTTAGGTGAGTTTGTGGTAGAAGAGGGGGATGATGACCTCCTAGATGATGATGTTTCTGAGCTTGGTTTTGAGGATTACCTAGATGGAAGCTCAACCATGGACAAGGTGTACAAGAATGGGAAAATATAGACTGAGCAGCCATATGGTGTACAAGAATGGGAAAATATGGACTAGAGCCTTGGTTGATCTTTCCAACTAGGGGGGTGTTTCTAGAAGTTCTGAGAGACTTTTGCATTTAAGAAGGGTTTGGCCTTTGTGTTTTCAAGGCTGGCAACAAGAGATTTACTGCTGCTTGTATCATGGAAGCATGTGAATGGAGGATACATACTTCCAGGTTAACTGACAAGATAAGTTGGGCCATAAAGACTATCAAGGGGGAACACACAACATATGGGAGGTTAAAGGAGAACCCCATGATTTCAGAAGTTGGTTGTGTAAGCACCTACTAGATGTGATTAAAAGCAGTCCTGAAATTCCATTGGAATCTTTGCAAAAGATCACCCAAGAGAGGTTTAGGGTGACAATGAAGAAGAGATTGTTTTATAAAGTCAAGGTTATGGCTAAGGAGCAGATTTATGGGGGTTTTCTTTGAGGCTTATAGCTTCTTGCCCGGATATGATGAGGTTATTGAAGCCACCAACCCGGGGTCATATGCATTGATAACTTGGACAACGAGCACGGGTGAGGTGGCACCTAGGTTCAAGGCTTGTTTTTTCTCCTTTGCTGCCCAAGTCAGAGGATTTTTAAGGGGTTGTAGGCCTTTGATAGGCATTGATGGGGCACATTTGAGTGGATACTATAAGGGGATCTTGCTGTCATCTCTTGGTGTGGATGATAATAATGAGATTTTTTTTGATTGCCTATGGGATAGTTGACACGGAGAGCACGAAATCTTGGGAATACTTCTTTAGGAATTTAAGGATTTGCTTTGAGAAGGAAGGGTGCACCAAGGATGACTGGTGCTTCATTAGTGACAGGATGAGAGGGGTTGATGCTGCTGTCCATGGGGTGTTTCCCAAGGCAAGTAGAAGGGTTTGTTGCCCGCACCTTTACATGAATTGCAAGAATTTAGGGCCGGAGTGGAACAACCTTCCACAAACTGTTTTGGATTGTAGCAAATGCTTACAACACCTATGTGTTCAACAAAGCTATGGAGAAGATCAAGGCTTTTGATGTAGATCTTGCAAGCATACCTAGATAACACAATGAGCAATGGTCTAGGTACATGTTTGACACAACAATCGGTTGTGATCACAATACCACAAACTTTGTTGAAAGTTTCAATGCTTGCACCAAAGCTCACGGAGATTTACTTGGCTTGAATCTACTTGAAGGTATTCATTATGACTTTGTTTTTTTGTTTTCAATTACTATATTATTCATGGTCTAATATTTTTGTTCTATTTCACAGCCATTAGAGTGTGGTCCATGAAGAGGATTGGTGCAAGGTTTGACAAGGCCATTGACTTGGAGCCAGGGCATCTGACTGATTATGCTTCAAAGGTCCTTGAAACTAGGAGTGGGGATTCAAGGTTCTGTCATGCTACACCATGTGGAGGAGGAGAGTTTGAAGTGACAGATGGGAATGTCAATTTCCCAATCAATTTGGCTAGGCTCAGTTGTAGCTGTGGCAAGTGGCAAGGTTGTGGGATCCCTTGCAAGCATGCCTTGAGGGTCATGTACAATCAGAGGATTGACCCTCTTGAGTATGTGTCTGATTATTACAAGGGGGCAACTTACAAGGCCACCTATACTGAGCACATCCATCCCATGGCTGATCCTTCATAGTGGCCAGATTACAATCTCCCTCATATTCACCCTCCAAACAGGAAGAGAGGTGATGGCAGACCTCCAAAACAGAGGAAAAGAGGAGTGAATGAAGCAAAGAAGGCCAAGAGACACAACTCTGTTAAGTGCAAGCAATTGGGCCACAATGCAAGAACATGTGGCAGAGGGGATAAAGGTTAAAAGAGAGCTGCTGACAGTGGGGCTAGTACTTCCAAGGCACAGAAGAGAGCAAGGAAGGCCACCTAAGCAAGCTAACAACAACAACCTTGGTTTTGAACATATTTTTTTGGGTTCTAATTGAATGTTCATATTTTTGGGTGATTAAGTGAATTCAGTTTTTGTAAAGAAACAATGATTTAGTCCTCCATTTGATGATGTTTTAGTGAAGTTAGTTTTTGTAAATGAAGAAAACATTAGATTACTTTTTGGCTGTGGATACATATGTATGCTACAATGATTATTATGAATAGCAACTTTGTTTTTCCAAATCTTGTGGCAAGAATTACATACTAACTTACTTCCAAATTACAAAGAGGAGCAATACAAACATAAGCAAACCTAACTTAATTGTAAGCCTAACTTCTTTTGTTCTTTAAGCTTCTTCTTCAATTGCTTCAATTCTTCTTGCATATTCTCATTCTCTGCGCTTCCCATACTCTGTGCCTCATGATGGATGCCTCCACTTTGCTCCACCCAACATTTGCACCACCTAAAAGTATCACAAACATCACACTTAAAGTACAATCGTTGTAGGTTTAAACTTGAATCAGAACTTCTAATTGCGAATTTCCTCCCACATCTACACATTCGATTTGGAACCCT
Source organism: Beta corolliflora (assembly GCA_947648045.1). Taxonomy (NCBI): domain Eukaryota; kingdom Viridiplantae; phylum Streptophyta; class Magnoliopsida; order Caryophyllales; family Amaranthaceae; genus Beta; species Beta corolliflora. Next base: position 462,759 of record CANSZD010003689.1, read on the forward strand.
AATGCATGTAGATTATTGGGTTGAGGAAGATGTTTTTGAGAGAGAACTCATTAGGATAATTTAGAGAGATGATAAGAAGAGAGTGCAGGTAAGGATGTTAAGAGGGGGGTCAACAATATATAGAGAAACTGAGTGAAAAGACATAACGGCTAGTTTTTCAATCAATTTCTAACCGTTAAATTGCAGGTGGTATTTCAAAACATTTAGGGGTACCTGGTGAAATAAGTTTCAGTTTAAGGGTACCTCGTGAATTAAAGTTTGCTCTAACGGATGGTTGACAGTAGGGGCATTTGGGTGTATTATGTTGAAACTGAAGGGTACCAGGTGTATTTTCAAAAGTGCGAGGGTACCCGGTGAATTTCGTGAAAACTCAGGGGCATTTGGTGAAAAACCCGTAAGAGTAATTTCAAAACTTTATTTGTATATTATACAGTTACGACTGTATATTTAAATTATACTACTGATATGTTTAGGAGTATTAACCAAGCTAAGCTTGACCTAGTGGTAAGGAAAGAACCTTCCAACCTCAAGGTTGGGGTTTGATCCCCACTAGGGGCACTTTGGGAGAGAGTTTTCCCTTACCATCCCCCAATCTCAAAGTAAAATCACGACAAATCGACAATGCATTCAATTTGTACGATTATATATATGTCACATTTTTACATTACAAAAATGTCAAAAAATTTACAAAATCCGTTCACATATACAAATAGTGCTCCCAATTATATTGTCTTGCGCATTTGTCACATACTTTGCTCTCTCAAAAAAAAAAATTGTAAGATTAACGAGCGGAATCTGGTTGGATACTTGGATTTTCTTCCAAAAACTTAGGGCAGGAAACCCAATCGAAGAAGATTCTTGGGCCATATTCCCCCATCCAAGGGTTAGTATACCCCCTAGCTCAAACTGTGTACACTGACCGAAGCAATGAATCTAGAAAATCAGCACCACCGAGTTCAACCATCTCACCCACACCTTCCGAGTCAACTCGCTCAACTAATCTAACCCGGTAAAATCCAACGTTGAACATCTTCATCTCGTCAGCAGGCTGCAATTCGACGCCAAAATTAGCGTCATTATTCATCACTGAATTGCTGATTTAGAGAGAGACAGAGTGTTAATGTTGTTAAATCTTGAGATTAGCATAAAAAATGAGCACAAAATGTAGGGTTTGGTGGCCGAAGGAGCTTTCATCATCATCATCATCATCATCATCATCATCATCTTCATCATCAGAAAGTCTGTTGTTATTCGGATGGTTCATCTCTTCTTCTCCCAGTTGCCTTGATGTTGTTGTGGCTTTCGGTTACTCCGATGATTTTCTCTCTCCTCACTCCTCTGATTCCGCAATACAGGTTAGATTTCTTTCTTTTTAAGTTCTTTTCCTCAATTTTTGCTGGTACTACTGTTTTGAAGATGACTTTAGGTTTAAATTTTGTTGGTTTAGGATTCACTTTATTCGCAATTGAGTCGTATTTTTAGCACATTTAGCATGCATTTGTGCCGTCTTTTGACAACATTGATGGGAGTAGAAAATTGAAGAAACAATAGTGAACGTTCCACAATTAGGATGATGTGAAGGAAGTGATGTTATATGTTCTAAGGGGTCGTTTGGTTCAAGATATGGAATGGGAATGGATACAAATAGAGGAGGTGAATGGTAACAAAAATGGTTGAGTGTTTGGTTCAAGCCAAGGAATGGAAATGAATGTTAACCATTACCACCAAGTAATGGATCTTGTTACTTGCGGGGAGGGAAAGATAACTAATTGGGGGAATCCATTACCGTCAAGTAATGGCGATGGATTGATGAGGGGTTGAACCAGACAGGCAGAAAGGAAATCGGTAATTGATTCCGTTTCTTGGAGCCCGAAAATAGTGAACCAAACGACTCCTAAGTTATATTCGGTGAGGTCGAACCAGGAAATTTTGTTTTTGTACTTTTTGCACCTTCCAGTTTTTATCAACTCAAGTTTGCAAATATATGTGCAATGCACTCTCGCGGTGTTGCCCTTTTGTCATCATTCTTGAAAGTTGCTGAGCCAAAATAAGCGTTGGAGCTTGTAAATTTAGGTTCAGATTAGATTACTTCATTACTATAGTACTTTTGGCATAGATTACAAACGAAACCTGTAATTTCGTGTGGTATATATTATGGCAAGGCAGAGTATTGTACGCTTGAGCCTTCTACGTCGAAGTCTTGTTCCCCCTAGTTATGACTTATTGTAAGTCCCAGAATTTAGTAATAGAAAAAAATAAAATGAAGACTTTGAATAAGTTATCTGAGAAAGGATCCTTGTCATCACCAGGTTCATTCTATTGTTGGGGTGGTTCAGGATCTTGAGATTCCCATGGTCCATTTGGTAGGCGGTAATAAATGACGGTAATGGCAATGAATTTCAGTTTAGTTTTATAAGAAAAGTTCATGCCAATGTGCATAGTAATGAACTCTCATTCTCAAAGTGTTTTTCTTCAAAATTTTGCATCAACATCCAGAGGTGGTACCCGGTGGGAATTGAAATTTGTGAAGAAAATCACTTGTTTAGGGATTAGATTTTATTACCATGGTAATGGTTAGGTGATTTTCCTTACAAATTGTTATGATTTCATTTCCATAACAACCATTTAGTACTGCCTACTGAACGGGCCTTCAGGATCTTGAAACGTATGATCCATATCCGCCGGATCCTCAGAATCAGTTTCCTCATCTGGATTCTCAGTTTAGGGGCAATGGCAAATTGACAATTTATAGATTAGAGTGAGGGAATGGACCTTCCTCACTTGCATCACCTGTAAACAACACGTTTTGAGTTGTCAGCCATGTTTTAGATCAAAATTGCCCATATGAAATGCTTTAATCCGGGTTATCAAAACTTTAACCAACTCGCAAATGAGAGAGTTGGAGAGATGCTAAACACTCAAATCAACATAGCACAACCTCAGATACATGATGGAAGTGGAACCCACAAATTGGGTTCTCAACTTACAATGATGATAGTGAAGTACTGAGATTGAGAGAGAGAGAGAGAGAGGAGGAGAGAGGGGGGGGAGAGGACGGAGTGAATAGGGATTAAGTGAGGCAGATAGAGTGATTAAAAGAGGGATAACGTTGAGAGTAATGTGAGTTTATGGATTTAGAAGGGGATAAGTGAGACCTATCCCTGGGCGTAAAGTGAGAGAAAATGGGAGAGTTACAAAAGAAAGTGCAAAGATCAAAAGAGAAGCAAGGGAGTATTTTGATTGTACTATACATATGCCATTGAGTGAATGTCATTTGCAAGTTGCAACATAGTGTGATCTTCATCTATATGACCAAAAAGGCGAGTAGAATTGTATTTCATTTTCTTTCCCTTCTTTGTTCTTTCTATAAATTTTATGTCTGAGCTCTAATGGGATCATAACCTTCCCCTTTGTTAGATTAGGGTGAGTTATTCCTTTAATACACGTTGCTAATATTGCTATACATAGTGATTTTGATGTTGTTTACGAACTTCATGCGGGGGTCTTTAATTCTGATAAAATATCAGGAGGCTATGCGTCAAGCAAATGGAGGAATGCCTGTCATTTTACAGGAAAAGTGTAGTTTGACTGTTGTGGGTCGCTGTGTGCCTTCATGTGAGAATATGGATCATATGGACATATCTAATGTGGTTGATGATGACAACAACCTGCCCTTGAAATATGCTGAGGCCTTTTCGCTCAATGGCGAACATACTCATTCAGCAAATCCTAGAAATTCAAGAGTTCAATGTGTTGAATATGAAGAGTTATTAGAGCAAAACAGGCATGCTTGTCCTTGCAGCTCAACTTGGATCCAGCTTGTGCATGATGCTCACAGTTATCTTTCCATCGAGATATGTTGGATTCCCAAATTAGATTATCTGTGTTGGAATGGGGAATTATTGTCTCAGGCTGAACTCCACGTATGTAAGTCCTTCTATCTTCTGTTGCTTGCTTAATAAGATGGATGCCATACGTTAGAGTCATTTATTTTCTGGTCTTGAAGTTTTCAGGTTATGATATATGAAACTCCGAGATACGGCAGTCATCATTTCGCTATAAACTCTTTTAGTTCCAAGCACATAAAATGTCCACCTAAACGACCCAAGTGGATTGATGAACTACATTACAAGCCTCAGCTGATAGACTTGGTAAGTTTTGTGAACATTTATTGTGTTAGAGCATGACTGCTGAGTATATTAGGCTCATTGTATTGTTATATCTGTCAAACTGCAGGACACAGTTATTCTAGCAATTAACTGCTCTGCTGCTGCAAATATGTACTTCTACAAACATCTGGGACTCCAAAGATCTTCTCGGCTATCAGTGCTATACATGTAAACTTTATCTGGTACTTTCTGTTTTGTTCTTGTATCATCTTCATCATTCAAATTCTATTTTTGTTGATCATCTGAATATATATTATAGGTTTCTTGACATTATTTGGAGGTTATGGGCGACTATCGTGGCCACCTTTTCTACATTTCTCTTTATCGTTCTTCAGTTATTCAACAAGCTTACAGAATGTGGATCAAAATTTTGGATGTGCACTGTTTTAGCAAAAGTTTTCAGTAACACCTGCAGAAATATACAAGTTCGATGTCACCAGATTCTGTATTGGCCAATCATCCTTAATGAAACAGGCCCGAGGTAATTACCGTGCATAATGCTGGTGTTGTCTTTGCTAGGTATTGTGAACTTATACTTCCTTAATTGCTTGTGAATTTATTCCGAGAACAATTTGCTTATATGGATGTTAGAACTACTTCCAGTATAGATTGGGACTTAGATGAATTTAACATGGTTGTTCCCCAATTAAAGCGTGGGAGTTGGGACAAGAAATGTTGTGCTTATTATGGAGAATATTGGCTTCACAAAACAGAATTTCTGTGACGAGAAATTCTTGTCTTTTGTGTCTTTATTGAAGATATTTCTGTCCTCCTTCCTCCTTCCTCCCTTCTCTAGTTCCATGTACTTTGATTTTTCAACTCATTCCATGTTTTTGTTTCAAGGTGGCCAGTGGACCATTCTGGGCTCTTGCAGGCCTTCAGGCCATGTCCTGAAATTGGACTGGTTGAGGGTTTTAAGCCGGCACTTGTTCTTTGAACCTGGGCTTGGTGGGGTGCAGAGACTCAGATTAATCTTGGGTGTTAATTGTGATATGGCTTGCTTGGTTACAAGATGATAAAGTGGAAATGTGAATCTTTATGTACTTAGAATGCATTAAAAAACGTGGTTTTATTTCGGTTTGGCTTTTAATTTAAAGCTAAGACTTCAGACACTACTATCTCATGTAACATCAGACTCAGACGCTATAAGATTATAATGGTTTTGTAGGTATTATTTTCATTTTTGTCCCCAAATCTTTTATAGGGGAGTGCAGAACTCTTCAAGTGGCAGTGCAGGTTATGTTAACCGATAAAATCGCACTAAGACACCTCTATTAGCATGTATTATGAGCCAGGCTGTTGCAGTAATGATTTGGCATGGGACTCTTGATTCTCTTTTCTAACTACTTTTGAACTTCCGAATCTTCAAGGTCTCAAGCATGTGTTGAATATGCGGAGAAAGCTGGCTTACGAAGGCATTCCTTGTGGTCATCTGCAGTCATTGATGTGTTTTTTGGGAACTTGGTTGGATTCGCTTTGTCAATCCATGCAGACGCTGTTCTCAAATGGTTTTCAACTTTTGCCATTCACTTTACTGATGATGTTTTACGTACGGGCTGTGTCTGGTTGATGGGGGTGCCTGCTGGTTTCAAGCTGAATACAGAGCTAGCTGGAGTTTTTGGCATCATTGCCCTTAATGCTATCCAGATCTGGAGTACCCTTTGGTTTTCTGCTACAGACATTTTTTCTTATGCTATCAAGGTTATTGCTTTAGCGGGGATTTTTCTTGGAATTACTATACCTGTGGCGTGGATCACAGACATGATTGCATTAGCTGCATTTCATGTCTATGCTCTCCATTATCTGATCTCTCTCTTGTATTCACTTCAAATTCAGGCGTTGACAGCTTTATGGCGTCTGTTCAGGTAAATTTCTTACTATAAGGAGATATTCCACTAATTTAATAGGATGGTGATGCTCTTGATTATGATGCTGTGATACACACATGCACGCACAATGATAGTCGTAACCCAATACGGATTATGTTGTGTGGGGTTTGAAGATTTTCAGATGTCGAAAATCTTCTCGTACCAGATGAGACGTGTGAACAGGCTATTACAAAAAGACCCACTGAGAAAACAATCTAAAAGGTTGAAATATTGAAGAGATACTGAAAATATAGTACTTAAAAAACATTATATGTGAAGTGAGCAGTACTTTCAAAAAGGTGCAAAGCTAAGGTGTATTGGCTTTTATTTTGAAAAGACTCTCGTAAGTTGTAATTGCTGTGCTGCTTGGATTTTTATAAGGAATCAGAGGACTAGTTACTTGATCAAGTGTCTCTTACCTGATTAAATTGGGGTGTATAACCAGAAATAGACTGACCTTGTTTCGTTGAAAACTTGAAATTCTAGGTAAAAGGACTGTGAATCCACCCCCCCTCCTCTCTCCCAACAGAAAAAGTACTAGAATAAGACATTGTAATGTATATGACGTTCGAAAATTGAATTAATGAGTGAGTTAGGGTCACCTTATCAGAAGGTACAATTTCACCTATTATTGCTAGAACTCACTCTAATTGCTATTAAAAGTTATATAATCAATAGGTAAACGTCACCTACTCTTTTATTTTATACGGGTCATCTCAAATTCATCTTAACGACTTAACGTATGCATCTATGCACTTTAGAAGTCCTCATGGTTTTTTTAGTCTTGGATGGGTAGTGAGGGGCGGGGGGTTATGCAAAGCAGAAAATTAGTGGTACTCGTTAGAGCATGTGGTGTTTTTGTTGGTAGATGTAACTAGTAAATTTGTTAATGCGAATCCTTATTAGATTATGCCGAGCATTAATCATAATGACGGTGCTGGTTTTTATGTGCTGCTTGTGGCTGGCAGGGCCCGTAAGTGGAATCCTCTTCGTCAGAGGCTAGATAGCTATGAATATAGCGTGGAGCAACATGTTGTGGGATCCCTTTTGTTCACTCCGCTCTTGCTACTGCTGCCAACTACATCTATCTTCTATGTGTTTTTTGCCATCATGAATTTGTCGATTATCTTCTCCCTGACTTTAATAGAGATCATTATATCTATTATCCATGGTACACCTTATAGTAAAATCCTACTTTGGCTGGTGAGATCGAAGAGATTCCCTTCTGGAGTCTGGTTTGAAATTATCTGTTATCAGACTGCTTTAAGTGCTTCCACGGAGTTTCTTACGGAGTCATCATGCAAGAGTATGCCTCAAGACAAGAATGTGAATTGTACGAAGTCTGTGCCTCTGCTTTCACTTCTCCGTAGCAACTTTTTCACATTGGGTGAGGCCTCGCTTTTTATTTTCTATTTTTTTTTATCTTTTATCTTTTTAGCTTTCAGAGTATGAAGATAGTTTGAGGTGGCCAATTCATTTTATTATTGTTCGCTTATGTTTCAATATTCTGATTATTGTTCACCTTATTGAAAACTGACTGTAGTAGGTGAGACAGAACAATAAACAATTAATCAGAAGTTATTTATGTGAGTTTTAGGGCAACCCTTGGGCGGGTGAGGCTGCCCTGGAGTGTGAAGCCTTTGCCTAAGGTTATTTTGCTGTGCTTTCTTTACTGTTACTTCAAACGATTAAATGAGTACGATGTGAAGAATGCAAATATGTCCACATAAATAGAATCTTTGAGGATCTGCTGACTTATTTGGCAACTGTTGATATAATCAGCTGTGAGGACTTGACTTGGCCTTCCGCGAATGATGTCGTGGTATTTAGAAAGAATAGTTTCTTAATGTTATGGTTATACAAGTACAATAAGGAGCCTGAAAACAGAAGAATCGCATAGGGATTATGGAGGAATAAGCAGCTTGGAATAGAAATTTGGTTTGTTTGACATGTTGCTAGCCTGAGTAAATTACAAGAGCTTACATGGTGTGACTTGTAAATCCGGGGTCTTTTTCACTTTGGAATAAGGGTATGGTATGCCATGATAAAAAGTTATGTTTCATATGGATAGCAGGCCAAATTCTGCTTTAGTTTTGAGTCAGAACTTTGAGGATAGATTCTTGGCATATGGGATATATTTAGGTTTTTTTTCTGCTAAATGAATCTCATTAATTTCAGGACAAGTGGTCTTTCCTCACTACAAAAATATCTGCTGTGGAGTTCATGGACAAACTCTTCGTTCTGCAATATCTGGGATTCTCACAGGAAAAAGGTTTGTGTTAATATCTCTCTCAAAGTGATTGTACCTTGGCCTTTATCCATTTCTTTTGAACAGACGGATGTACCTCTCACTCTTAACTATTCTACGTGCAGTATTTCAACTACGTTGTGCTCGGAGGTTCCTCCAAAGTTGCCTTGGATTTCCATTTCATACAGAGACTATTGGTATATTTGCTACAATGCAGTTCTTGGCGGCGTGCAATGACCGTCATTATTATTACAAGGCATTGTCATTACCGAAGTTTGGATCATGTAATGCCCTATGCTGATCAACCTGTTTATATCTCTGAACAGCAATCGGTCCACAGGAAATACATTGGTTTCTCCTGCAAATCCCCTCCTTTGCCCCGGGGATGCTCCGTCTTTTCCTGCAATTTTTCAAGTGTAACATTTACTGTTTCACTAATCTTTGGTTCGAGAAGCTCTAGAACATGTTAGGGCAGCGATTTTGTAACTTACAATCTGATCATAGTAGAATGCAACTGAGGTTCTGATGTTGAAAGAATTTCAAATCTTTACTAGAATGGTCAACCAATTTCAGGTTATGAAGAGAAGGGAAATACGCAGACATGTTCAGTTCCTCCGGATTACGCAATTGGGGGTAGTTGTGGCCGACCCCCTCTTAGTGTATCACTCTTAATAAATTAGTACTTCATTCGTTCTCTTTTACTTGCAATATATTGACTTTTTCATTATTTACAGTTCACCCTTTGACCTTCTATAATGATAAATACATAAGAAAAAACATAGTAATATGAGATCTTATTTGATTCGTCTCAATGCGTATTTTTCCTAGATTTTACAAACATATAACTACAGAAGTAAATATATTTATAGTCAAGATCATGTCTCGGCAAGTGTGAAAACCCAAATATTGCAATTAAAAAAGAGCGGAGGAGGTATACTTGGACCTAATTGTAAAACTTTGTGGGTAAGTTTTTTTTTTTTTTTTTTGAATGGGAGTTGTCTTCTCAGTTATGCATTATGTAATAGTGCTTTTTTCCTTCTCCAAAGCACTAAACTGTCATAAAATATAGAATTATAGTATACTTGATCAGTCACTTTTTTGTTTATCCCACTTCACCTTTTGGAATGACCTTTAATGTTTCAATATCTAATTTTTTTTTTTTTTTTGAATAACATATCTCATTGTTGAACTCTCATGTTACACAATTATCTTTCAAGAAATGAAAAAAATGCGAACCTCACTCGCACTAAACTCGTTCTGAACTCTAATGAGGCAACCAAAGAGTAATTTTTTATTACACATCTGGATGTGCTATGTGAGTTGTAAATTTAAGACTAGTTTTCTTGCTCGTTGAGAGCCTATACAAGCAGAATGAGAGAGTTCTATATAAGCAAGAAACAAAAAATGACCTTAGTTATATCACGAGTAGTCGAGTATGGTAAACCTCAAGTGTACATGAACAAAGAGGGGATAGAGGCAGTAACAAAGAAAATTTTGAAGAAGGAACAATTGGTAAGATAAGGAAAATTTGGCAGTATAAAAGCATAATGGAATTTTTTTTACAAGTGCCAATGGTGTGTATAAGCACTGGAATTATCACTATGGAGTGCTTGGAGAATTAAATACAAGTAGTTAGATTCTAGAACCAAAGTTGAGGATACTTTCATTATGCTTTCGTATTGGCCAAATGAAGAAGGTTCTCTTAAAATATGTCCGATATAATCTCATTTTTCAGATTTATTAAAGAAGTTTTAGAACTTCTTAGAGAGATTATTCTAGAGAGAAATTTGAGAGAATGATGAGAAGAAAAGAAGAAGAATTATTATTACATCATTAGGAAATGATTACAGCAGTATATAGTGTATATATAGTACACAATCTAACTAATCAATGCTGAGGTGTACAATAGCTCTAACAAACTCTAACAACTAGTAACAAACTAGTAACAGAATGTAACTAACTAATTAAACTAAGCTAGTTTGAATCAGCTGATTTGTTGGAACTAAGCTGTTGTAGCTTGTAAATCCGAGCCGAGCCGTCGGAGCTTGTAACTTCATTACCCCCCTGCAAGCTGAAGGATGACTGAGAATCAGTCATACCAAGCTTGGAAATGAGCTTTGAATGTTGAGGATAAGCCAAGGGCTTAGTAAAGACATCACCAACCGTTCGAGGTAGGAAGATAAGTTAATTCTAGGGAGACCTTCCAACACTTTCTCTCCGGTAAAGTGACAGTCTAACTCAATATGTTTTGTTCTTTCATGGAACACTGGATTTCTCCCAATATGAAGAGCACTTTGGTTGTCACAGTTTGAAGTGACAGGGGTGAGATTAAGGACATTAAGCTCTTGTAATAACCTGACTGTCCAAGTAACCTCAGCAGCAGCTGCAGCCATGGCCCTATACTCAGCCTCACTGGAGGATGTGGAAATAGTAGACTGTTTCTTGGACTTCCAAGACACAGGAGAATTACCATGGAGAAGAATATACCCAGTAACAGACCTTCTGGTGTCTGGACAAGAGGCCCAATCAGAGTCAGAATAGGCTTGAAGGGTAAGATGATCAGTAGCTTGTAGTAAAATTCCTTGACCCAAGGTATGTGCTAAGTATCTTAGAACATGGTGGAGGGCTTGAAAGTAGGAGGTTTTAGGATTGTGCATAAACTGGTTTAGAGTTTGCATTGCAAAAGAAAGATCAGGTTTGGTGTGAGTAAGGAAGTTCAACTTCCCAACAAGACACCTGTATTGCTCAGGATCTGGATATGGATCTCCATGTTCAGCTGAAAGTCTTAGACCAGCAGGGAGATGAGTTCTTGTAGTTTTAGACACATCTAAGGCACAATCACTTAGCAACTCTTTGCTAAATTTTTTCTGAGTTACAAGAACACCAGCATTAGTGTGACTTACTTCCATACCCAAGAAGTAATTAAGAAGACCTAAGTCCTTGATGCTGAATGTGGCATGAAGATGGTGTTTTAATGCAGTGATTTCATCCAAATTAGAGCCTGTAAGGATGATATCATCCACATAAACAGCAACAATTGTAATATCAGAAGACTTTTTCTTCAAGAAAAGTGAATAGTCATTCAGTGATTGTGTGTATCCTTGCTTGACTAGCTCATCATGTAACCTGGCAAACCACCTTCTTGATGCCTGCTTAAGACCATATAGGGACTTCTTAAGTCTGCACACTAGAGAATTAGGATTAGCATAACCTTCAGGTGCTTTCATATAAACCTCCTCATCAAGTGTGCCATGTAAAAAGGCATTATTGATGTCAAGTTGGTGAAGTTCCCACTTCTGGCTTGCTGCAACTGATAAAAGACATCTGATGGTTGTCATTTTAATGACTGGTGAGAAGGTTTCTGTGTAATCTAAGCCATATCTTTGAGTAAAGCCTTTGGCAACAAGCCTAGCTTTTAATCTTTCAACTGTACCATCAGCTTTGAGTTTAATCTTATAAACCCACTTGCATCCTATTGCTTTCTTATGTTTAGGAAGTTCAACCATTTGCCATGTATTGTTTGCATCAAGAGCATCAAGTTCCTTCTGCATAGCTTCAATCCAACCAGGCTTTTGTGAAGCTTCCCAATAATTCACTGGTTCTGTAAGTTCAGCAGTGGTGTTGATAAAAGCTTGAATAGTAGAAGGAAGTTGAGTGAAAGTAACTATATTACACCAGTGGTGAGTAATATGTTCTGTGAGGCAAACATAATTATCAAGATAAGAAGGAGTGGTTTTGATTCTTGTAGATTGTCTTGGTTGAACAGGAGGAACATTAGAAAGTGGAACATCAGATGGAACAATAGTGGATAGTGTAGTTGTAGAAATAGGAGGAAGAATAGTGGGAGATGGATAAGAAGAAACTGGAGTAGATGAAGAAGATATGGAAGATGGTGAAGAATCATTTGAGTGAGAAGAAGTAAGGAAGTCAGAAGAGAAAAGAAAGGGTTCAGGAATAGAAAAATCTATATCCATGGAAAAAGGAGTGTTTATAGGAAGGTATATAGGTGAGAGAGGTGTAGAAGTGGTATTTTGAGGAAAAGGCAGTTCTGTATGGTGAAAAGGAAGGTGATGTTCATAAAATTGAACATCTCTGGACACACTAATCTTTCCTGTATCTAATGAGAGTACCTTGTATGCCTTTTGGTCAATGGGATAACCTAGAAAGACACACCAATTAGCTCTAGGATCAAACTTTGATCTATGAGCTTTAATTGTAGAGACTGAACATAAAGGCCAAAAACCTTCGAGTGAGTAACAACCGGAGCAAAGCACCATTTAACTTTTCATAAGGAGAAACAAAACCCACACTACCGAGAGGCATCCGGTTGATAATATGAGTAGCACATAAGAGACATTCACCCCAAAACCTCACAGGAACATTGCTCTAAAAGTACAAAGCTCTGGCAGTTTCTAGCAAATGCCTATGCTCTCTTTCTACAACCCCATTCTGCTGGGGACTATCAGTACAAGATCTTTGATGTCTCATGCCTTTAGAAAGAAACAACTCCATTATATCTCCTTCACACAACTCTTTGGCATTATCAGTTCTCAAACAAGCTATTTTAGCATTATATTGAGTTTCAACTAAAGCATGAAAATGTTGTAAAATAGAAACTGCATCATTCTTGTTTTTCATCATAAAAGTCCATGTGTGTCATGAAAAGTCATCAACAAGAGTTAAGAACCAAACAAAGCCATCATGAGTTTTATTCTTATAAGGACCCCAAGTATCTACATGGACAATTTCAAAACATCTAGTTGTATGAGATACACTAGTAGGAAATGGGAGTCTAGTTTGCCTAGCTTTAGGACATATTTGGCAAATAGAATCACAATTCACACTACTAGGTATGTCGGGATGAACAAGATGTAGCTTATCAAGGGTAAGTGCCCTAACCTCAAGTGCCATAGCTCGACGGAATCCGAATGAGCCAAGAGAACCGACTTTGTGGTAGGATGTTGATTGATATCTACGACTTCATTAACAATATAGAGACCATCATTGATCTTACCAAGAACCACTGAATGGTGGAGACATGGATCCTGGAGCAAGCATAGGTCAGCAGTGAATGTAATCTCACAATGCATATCTTGGCATAGTTTATGTGTGGAGAGGAGATTAAATTTGAAACTAGGAACATGTAGGATCTGTTGTAAGATTATTCCATTATCAAATCTCACTTCTCCTATATGCTCAACTATTACTTGCTTACCATCGCAACGGTAATAGTGCTTGGAATTCGTTGAAAAGGTTCATATGATGTGAACAAATTGAGTTTTGTATGGATGTGATCCCGTAGCCCCACTGTCTATAATCCACCTAGTATTGGAGGATATAAGAAGATGTGTACTCGCTACATGAGCAGAAGGAGTAGCTGTTGTGGCCTCTGTATGGACTGGTTGTGAAAGAATCTTCAGCATATTGTGAAATTGCTCTTCAGACACATGAGTGATATCATCTTCAACATTGTCATCATCATATTGTCCTTGAACAATAGCTGCTACACTCTTAGTCTTTCCTTTGAACTGAGAGTGAGATGGAAATCCATGAATCAACCAAGCAATTATCTACCGTATGACCCGACCTCTCTTGCAATGATCACAAAGAAGGTCTCTTGTTGTGAGAACCACCACCAACAACCAGCCTTCTTACTGAACTCAAATACAAACTTAGGAGATTGTTTGTACTTGTAACTAGCATGTTCTCTCGTTACTATTTGTTGAATTAGCATAGACTTGACCAATGCTTGATGAAGATACCTCTTTCTGCTTCTCATCTTGGATGAGTAGTCTATAAGCCACATAAATCTTAGGAAGTGGCTGCATCATTAAGATGTTAGTCCTAGCATTGCTAAATTTTTGATCTAGTTTCATCAATAACTGAACTAGTCTGTCTTCATCCTATTGTGCCAAGAACTGTTGTGTGAGATTACATGTACATTTATTACATGAACATACAGGAACAGGTCTGACTGCACTTAATTCATCCCAAACAGCCTTAATTTGTGTAAGGAAATCAGAATCGAGGCCGATCCTTGTGAGATTTCGCATGCATTTTGTTGTAAAGTGTAAAATTGAGGTCCTGAGGTTTGAGAATACCTCTCCTCTAAATCTTTCCATATTTTAGCAGCAGTGTTCAAGTAAATCACACTTTTAGCAATATTAGGTTCTAGAGACCTAAGAATATAGGAAATGATAACATCTTACATCTCTCCCAAATTTTGTGATTAGGATCAGTACTACTAGGCTTAGGAAGACTTCCATCGATGAAACACAACTTGTTTTTAGCAGAAAGAGCAATTTTCATACTTCTTTTCCATTCTCCATAACATTCTCCATTGAATTTATCAGCTATCAATGGAAGAGAAGTATTTTCACTAGGATGAATGTAATAATGACTCAAAGGATCAGAAGCAGCAGAGGTTTGAGTATTTTGAGACATGATGAATTGAGAAATTGACAATTCTAAGAAAGATGGTAGAAATTTAGAATGAATTGTGAAGAATTTTCATGAAATTTGCAGAAATCTTTAATCAGAAAAGAAACTGAATCAAATTGAGAAGATATTTTCACAAAATTTCCAGAAATCTTTGATCAGCAAAGAAACTGAATCAAGATTACTTTCATAATGAAAATCTGTGAAATTATATTGAGAAATTTGAATGAGATTGAGAATTTGAATGCAAAACCTGAACAATTTCTGCAATTCTTGAATTCTGTAGACCTTAGAAATGATCTACAGTTGAAATCGCAGAAGGTATTTTGCTTCAATTGAACTTGCGAAAGATTGAGAAAGCAAGAATTTCACCAGGATCAATTGAAATTCTGCTCTGATACCATAAAGAAGTTTTAGAACTTCTTAGAGAGATTATTCTAGAGAGAAATTTGAGAGAATGATGAGAAGAAAAGAAGAAGAATTATTATTACATCATTAGGAAATGATTACAGCAGTATATAGTGTATATATAGTACACAATCTAACTAATCAATGCTGAGGTGTACAATAGCTCTAACAAACTCTAACAACTAGTAACAAACTAATAACAGAATGTAACTAACTAATTAAACTAAGCTAGTTTGAATCAGCTGATTTGTTGGAACTGAGCTGCTGTAGCTTGTAACTGAGCTAAGCTGCTGGAGCTTGTAACTTCATTATTTATATAATGGAGTCTTGATACACAAATAACTATTTTGAATAAGGCATCAAAAGACTTTTGCTTTAGAGGTTCTAGCAGCACTAGGACCTTTTTTTCAAGTGATGTGAGGCATCAGAAAGACTCTCACATTCATTCTATTTTTGTACCACCATTTTTGTCTTCTTTTTCTTTTTTTAATGGTCTCATTTTTATCTTTTATTAACTCTAGGGATCCCAAAGTTTTATTATGATAAACCCTTTTTTAAATAAAGATAATTTTTAGAGGTAACGTGTATAATTTTTATGAATGCACAACAATAAGATAGTTAAAGACTTAAAGTACATTATATAAAAAATCATACTTATATAAATTTTTTCACACAAAATTAAAGAAAAAAATTCAATGCTACCAAGTACTCAATTACAATGATAATAGCACAATAATGTTATTACAACTCCAAATTCCTTTCAAGAATTAACATTTCACTTAAAAAGAGTTATCCTTCTAACACTCTTTGAAAATTGAAGCATATTCATTAAAACTCAAAAAGAAATTTCCAATTCAAAACATCAAAAGTCCAAAATTTGGATAGATAAATGATAAGTATGCTAAACAATTGAAAAACTACATCAGATAGTGAAGCTAGAAGATTCAATTGGAAATCCAAACTGATCCTTTCTTTTCACCAGATACAAGCTTGAATACGAAGCAAATTAAAATGACTAGAATTGGCTATACTCCCCTCCACTACCAAATATAAAAATTAAAAACTTGATAATCATGAATTGATTTTACACCAAATAATCATACTTCTATCAACAATTCTCGAAATTTCAATATCTATCAATTTTTATGCTGGTTGTCACTTACCGTAACCCTCTACCCTTAGCTTAGGATTGATAGTAAATGTCAAAAGAACAAAAAAAAAAGTTATAAGCTATCTAAACAAAGCTAATCACATTGTCAACCTCTTTATAATTTTTATTAATGTGCCATTAAAAATATTATTCATTAACAGTGTGTCTTGGAAACCGTAAAAAGTAAAGGGTAAATTAATAAAAGACTGGGGGAGTATTATCAAGACGTGATCAAACTTGACAACGGTGAATCAAGATCATAATGCACATTTCTTTATTAGACAATCTTGTCAGAATGTGTAATGTCTCTTATAAATAAAGGATTTTTAGAGAGTGGTTCTTTTGTCCGCAATCTTTAGAAAGTTATGGCTTTGTCGTGTCTGCTCTCCATGCTGAAATTCAAATTTGTCTCAAAGTTATCTCCTAGGCATCTCAACAGAGCCTTAGGAGGGTCACTTTTCTTGCGGATAGTACTAATCTCGTCACTTCTTTGCAGGACCTTGCTTTAGCTCCTATTACTATCAAGTGGACTCTTCAGCAAATTAGGGCTTTAGCCACAAGTTTTGATTGGTGTTTTTCTTTGAAGGTGAATCGTCAACAAGTTAAGAAGGCTCATGATTTGGTAAAAGTCTGGGTCTAAACTTGTTCAGGATTCACCTCAAATGTGTCTTAACTTTGTTGTTCCACCATTGTCAAAAACAAAACTACAATAATGTTTGAGTATACATATCAAAAAAATATATAAACAAGATACCCCTGATATTAGCTTTATTAACTCTTACAAACCAATGAGAATCAAGTAACTAACAATATAAAAGCACTCTATAATCTTCATCCTAGAAATTTCATGATCATCATCTCGGATTGTGCTGCTTGATTACATCTTGCCCGGAACCTTGCCAGAGTTATTTTGAGATTGGGAAATCCACATAAGTTGTTCCACGTCGAAAAATTGAGAAAAAGAAACCACTATATTAACGAGTTACTTCATTTGTTGTCAATTGATCTTACAATGAAACCTCATTTAAGTTTGCAAGTGATCTTATATAGACTTTCCTCCATTGATAGGTCTAGGCCTATGTAGCCATTGACAAAATTTGACATGTTAACACAAGTTGATTGCACATTTGCACTCGACAATTTCTTCACATCTAAGTCTGGGGGGCTAGAAAAACAGTGGTAAAAATCCGGCGGTATCTTGGATTTTGGACCTTAGCTTTTCTGTTATAACTTATAAGGATAATTTAGATGATACATTGTCTAATAAGTGAATAGAAATGTTTCCTGCTTTTTGGTTTGTCTCGTACATCCTAAGAAGAAGAGATAGAAGTCCCAACAAATACAAAAGAAGCTCAATAATAGCTCCAAATTACATGTAGACATGTAGGTATCACGGGATATTTGGATAGACTGCATGTAACTTCCACCACTGCTTTCTTAAACTTGTAATTTGTAAATTAAAATTATAACATCACTGCATGCATATTATATTAGTATTAGTAATATAGTTGAGAAGCACGAGAGTAACTTATCAACAACCATATATATGTGGTTCACATGGCTTTCATAGGGTTATAATTCATGTAACACTATTAACGAACTCTTGCGTCAGTTGCGTGTGATAAGTACTGAAAAAAATAAATATTATTGGAGATTGATATATGTAACTTATTTAGAGAATTAATCCAAGCATTGAAGCATATCCAATAAGCCATTTCAGAAAAGCTAGGTCATATACTCATATTTGTGGCCGACAAGTAACAATTCATTACTATAGGTAGGCTCTGTTCTAACTTCTATTCAACTTATTTTAACTTATTTTAAAAAAATAAGCTTCGGATAAGATAAAGATAAGTTCAAATAAAATATGATAAAATAAAATAAGTTGAATTAAACAAAGTCTGGATAATATTTTAGAAAATGGAGAGAGTAGTAATTAACTTTAACTGAAAATGTTTGAGTAATACTTCATTGGAAAACAAATGTTAGTACTACCTCCGTTTCATATTACATCCAACACTTGTACTTTTCACGCATGGCAATGCAAAACTTTGCGGACATATATCTCTAATTTTGTATTTGTAAAAATTATAAAAAGTACATATTAAAAAAATACATATTAAGATGAATCTAACAAGATCCCACATGACTAGCTATATTTTTATTCACGTATAAATCACAAACGATGGTCAAAGTGAAATTTGTGAATAGTGTATATTAGGGTAATATAATAATGTAAGGACAGTTAGGTCTTTTCCTTTGATTAGGTCTGTAATATACTCATATATATATATCGCCAAGGCCACCTATTCTAGGTGAGTCACAATTATTATTCAATCCTCACACATGGTATCAAAGCCCTAGTGTTTTTCTTTTTCCTTTCTTTCTTCTTCGATTTTTTTTCCACAAAATCAAGCTTCGTTTTTTTTGTGTGCCGTCGATCATGGCCTCAGGTTGTCAATCGACCTCTCTTTCCATGGCTGCTCCCTGGCCTCCACGCCTTTGGCTACCACAATTGGCCGGAGATTCTCCTCCGCCCTAGCCTCGACACCGCTTCCGCACTCCACTGCTCCCCTCTCTACTGGCTCGTGGACCTACATGGCTCCCTCGTCTACTCGATCAGGTGCGTCGCCCTCTCCGACGCAGAGCGTGGCCTCTGCTGCGCATCCTACGCCAGAACGCAACCCTTCAACGCCGCCTCCCCTTCGGCCTTCGACGCCTCTCGAGCTCTCCTTGGGTTCGCCTATGCCGTGCAAAGACACTCGCCATTGTCGAGCTTTCCGATCTCGCCGCCTTCGTGCCCCTCCATCGTTCACTCGATAGTCTCCAACACCGCTCCACGCAAGGTTTTCCCATCCCCTTGTTCAACACGGCATCCCGCACACCACAACCACACACCTACCATTGGCAACCAAGTGTCCGTGCCCAACGTCTCCAATGTCGTGACGGTTCAATTAAATGCACCGGAGGATTACTTGCCTTGGAAGACACAATTTACGTGCCTGTTGATTACAAATCAGTTACTTGATTTCGTGGATTGCTTGGCACCTATTCCGAGTCCACATGTGCTTGACGCACAATGTATCTCTCAACCCAACCCTTCTTTTTATGAATATTTGAGTATTGATCAACAAATAAAATGGTGGTTGTATACTACTTTATCCCGGGATGTATTAACTGATATTCAAGGTTTAAGTATTGCTAGTGCTATTTGGAACCGGTTAAAGAGTCGTTTTTTGCATGCTAGTATGGCAAAATCTATGGAACTTAAGGGCCGTCTTAATCTTCTTCGTAAAGGGGAAAATCAGTCTTTAGATGTTTTTTTGCGAAACATCAAGGTCATTGCTGATTCACTGGCTGCTATTCAGTGTCCGATATCTTATTATGATTTGGTTCAGCACACTTTATTTGGTCTGGGTCATGATCCCAATTATGATACTTTGGTTACGACTTTGTTGTTGCAATCTTTTAATTTGAACTTTGATGACTTGCGACCTAAATTGATGATGCATGAGCAACGCCTTAAGTTACGCAATAGTTATGATGATGCTGCCACTTCACAACATGCCTTAGTTGCCACTATTTCTAGTTCTCCTGCTCCTCCTAAGAATCAAGGGGGTGGCAAGAATAAGGGTCGCAACAATCGAAACAAAAATCACAATGGAAACTGTGGCAATGGTGGTCGAGGTAATGGTTCGGGTCGCGGAAATGGCACTCCTCAAAACAGTTCGGCTAATGTGCAACAAATTCGTGCCCGAGGTAACGGTATGAGCAATTTATCTACTGTGTCTGTTGTTAATTTGCCTAGTGTTAATACTACTACTAATAATTTGTGCTCAGCAGGCAATAACTCGTCTAGTGGGAATCTAAGCTTTACCCCTCTTCCGATACTTGTGGCTTGTGTTGGTATCCTGGCCATCAGGCCGCCTATTGTCCTCACCGTTTCAATCCTAACTTTGTGCCTTCTAGCTCTGGATAGTGTCACTCATGCCTTTGTTGCACCGTCGTTGGTGGTGAGACTAATGACTCGTCTCGGTATCCCGACTCGGGAGCGGCTTCCCATATGACTCCTCGGGATGGTAAGTTCTCTCATGTTGTCCCCTATATTGGGTCTCGTTCGGCTTGTAGTTGGTGATGGTAACTTGCTCCTAATTAAAAACATTGGCAATCTCAATATTCCAACTAGTGGTCGTTCCCTTACTTTGTCATCAGTATGTCATGTCCCTAAACTAAAACATAATTTGTTGTCAGTCAATAAGTTGTGTCATGATAATGATTGTGTTGTGATTTTTGATAAATCTTCTGTTTATGTTAAGGACAAGATAACGAGGGCGGTTCTTCTCAAGGGTTCCAGTAAAAATGGTGTCTACCCCATCCAGCCTTAGGTTGTTAGCTCCGAGTCCCCAATTTCTGCTTATGTAGCTCTTAAGGAATCAGGAGATGTCTGGCATTCCCGGCTTGGTCATACTTCTTCTAGAGTTTTAGGACAATTATG
The DNA here is from genome assembly GCA_947648045.1 of Beta corolliflora. Taxonomy (NCBI): domain Eukaryota; kingdom Viridiplantae; phylum Streptophyta; class Magnoliopsida; order Caryophyllales; family Amaranthaceae; genus Beta; species Beta corolliflora. Next base: position 483,535 of record CANSZD010003689.1, read on the forward strand.
CTCAAACAATAATATTTCATGTACTTCTAAGTTTAAAGATGACTGCGTTCATTGCAAACTAGGAAAAATACATCGTTTACCTTTTGAGAAAGTTGAACATTGTTGTCCGTATCCCCTATATTTGATTCATAGTGATTTATGGCAATCTCGTATTTTGTCAAATCAATTCTATAAATATTATGCAGTGTTTGTTGATGATTTTTCGCGTTATTCTTGGATTTTTCCATTACGTAAGAAATCAGAATTTTATTCCCAATTTATTTGTTTCCAGAAAATGGTGGAAAACTTGTTTAATTCGAAAATTAAAATTTTTTAAAGTGATGGTGGAAGGGAGTTTGACAATGGCCCCTTGCTCTATCATTTTCGAGAATGCGGGATTATGTTTCGTAAATCTTGCTCAGGTACTCAAGAGCAAAACGGGGTCGCAGAGCGAAAACATCGACACATTGTTGAGATGGCTCGTATTTTTCTTATTCAATCTGACTTGCCTGGTCAATTTTGGGTTGATGCTGCGTACTCCGCCACTTATATTATTAACCGTTTTCCCAACGCTGTTTTACAAAATATATCCCCTTATCAAAAGCTTTTTCGACGTTCACCCTCTTATTTTTTTTAAATACTTTCGGGTGTGCTTGTTTTCCATTACTCATGGACCCTAAAATAAGTAAAATGCAACCAAAATCCAAACATTGTGTATTTATAGGCTATGCTTCTAATTATAAGGGATATCGATGCTTAGATCCTATTTCTGGCAAGGTTTACGTGAGTCGGCATGTTCTCTTTCTTGAGCAAAAATTTCCCTATCGCTCTCTAGTCTCGTCCAAGCCTAGTTTGTCCCTTTCATCATCTGACACATCTCGTACCTTATTTGTTCACTCTTGGTCTCCGACTCTTGTTGCGTCTAGTCCGCCCCTTGCGTCCTCGAGTCCCCCTATGGTAGTCCCCTGAGCCCCGTAATGCCACGCCTTCTTCTAGGACGTGTGCCTCTCGTGTCCTTTCCCTCGTGTCGCCCATAATATCCCATGCTCCCCGTGTCTCCTCCGATCGAGCATGGCTTGCCCCTTGTTGAGTCGTCGTCTAGTGAGTCTATTGTCCCTAGCGAGTCGTTACTTATATCAAGTTATGTGTCCATCATTGAGTCGCCCCTTGTTGAGTCGCCTATTGTTGAGTCGCCCGTTTCTCCCGTTGTGTCTCCCGTGTCCATTCCCTCTAGTGCTCCTGTGTCTGTTTCTTCTAATGTGCATCCTATGGTTACGCGTCTTAAAAATGGCATTGTTAAACCTCGTGTGTTATTTAACTTGAAGACAGATGTTATTGAGTCGGAACCTCCTAATTATAAACATGCATCTAAGGATCCTCGACGGCGCCAAGCCATGGTAGATGAATATGATGCCCCGATTAAAAATGATACATGGGAGCTTGTGCCTCGCAATTTTGACCGTAACGTACTTGGTTGTAAATGGGTCTATAAGATTAAATACCATTTCGATGGGCTCGGTGGAACGTTTCAAGGCTTGACTAGTCGTTTTTGGCAATCACCAACAAAGTGTGTATTGATTATTTTGAAACCTTTAGTCCCGTGGTCGACCTACTACGGTGCGTCTGGTCCTTACTCTTACTGTTACTTTTAAATGGACTATTCGTTAACTCGATGTGAAAAATGCTTTCTTACATGGTTTCCTCCATGAGGAGGTTTACATGAGACAACCTCCTGGATTTGTTCATCCTGACAAATCCAATCATGTGTGTCGCCTTCGTAAGTCCATTTATGGTTTGAAACAAGCTCCCCGAGCTTGGTTCTCTCGTTTCAAAGAATCCTTTCGTTTCTATTGGTTTCAAATGCAAAGAATTGTGACAATTTCATGTTCACTCTCAAATATCATGGTCATCTTCTTAAACTTCTCCTATATGTGGATGATATTGTCCTTACTCGGTAGTGATCCTTCTCTTGTGCAAAAATTCATTTCTCGTTCTTTCTTCTCGGTTTGCTATGAAGGATTTGGGGGGATTTGCATTACTTTCTAGGTGTTCAGGTTGTGCGTACTTCTTCTGGTTTATTTTTGTCTCAACATAAGTATGTTCTTGATTTGCTCACCAAATTTCATTTGCATACTGTCAAACTTGTACGCACTCCCATTGTTCATAGAGTTACCTTGTCCCTCCTGGATGGGGAGTTGCTTGCTGATCCAACAGAGTACCGTAGTATGGTTGGCGCCTTGCAATATTTAACTATGACTCGTCCTGATATTGCTTATGCTGTTAATATGGTGTCACAGTTTATGCATGCTCCCCGTACTGCTCACCTTCTTGCTGTGAAAAGAATTTTCAGATATCTGCAGGGAACTTCTGATTATGGCTTGTTTCTCCATCATGATAGCTCTCCGACAATCGTCATTGCCTATTCGGATGCCGATTGGGCTGGTTGTCCTGATAGTCGTCGTTCCACTACTGGTTATGCAGTTTTTATGGGTAAAAACTTGATTTCCTGGCGTTCCAAGAAGCAACCAACTGTTTCTAAGTCTTCTACTGAGGCCGAGTATCGTGCAGTTGCTTACACTGCAGCTGAAACGATCTCCATTCGCCAACTCCTTGCTGATGTTGGCTACTTCCTTCGTCGTCCTGTTCTTTTGTATTGTGATAATGTTTCTGCTACTTATCTTACAGCCTAATCCAAGTTCAAAGCATGATCGTAGCAAACAAATAGATGTTGATTATCATTTTGTACAAGAGATGGTGACCAAAGGTGGTTTGCGTGTCCGACATATTCCGACTCAAATGCAGGTTGCAGATATTTTTACTAAAGGCCTTTCCAATGAATTGTTTTCTAGGCATCGTACTAATCTGTCTGTGCTTTCTCCCCGTAAAGATTGAGGAGGTGTATTAGGGTAATATAATAATGTAAGGACAATTAGGTCTTTTCCTTTGATTAGGTCGTAATATATATATATATATATATATATATATATATATATATATATATATATATATATATATATATATATATATATATATATATATATATATATATATATATATATATAGGGCCACCTAATCTAGGTGAGTCACAATTATTATTCAATCCTCACAGTGTAAAATGCCAAAGTCATTGCATTTAATATGAAACGGAGGAAGATTTGAAATATTATTAGATTTATCTCAAAGTATTTCTTTAATTTTAATTTATTTTTACTAATTAAAAAGATACTGCAAATATAAAAGTGGAAACGTTGTAAGAAAAAAACCCAACAGTAGAACTATTTTGCACAAAATTAAAGTGTTTTATGACTTTCATCTATTTGGAAAGGGATGCATATATACTGATTACTGAAAATTTTAGTGCTCAGAATTGCATTGTCGCTGTTGGGCTAGTGGGCCCATTTCGAAGCCTGGTTAAGGCCATATGTCATTTGTACATGGAAGAGCACATGTGTAACTGTGTAAGGAAGCCATTACTGTCATTTACGATACACAATATCCAGGGTCACATGCACAATAAGTTTTAAAGCTTTATTTGGATGTTAGTGTGTTACATTTCATGTCAGTCTTCTGATTATTAGTTAGAATATATATATATATATATATATATACGTTTAATGAATGTAATACAACTATACAAGTACACTGGCAACAGGTGGTTTGATTGGGATTCATCCTGTTGGGTGATGTTTGGAATTTGGATGATGAGCCATTTGATGCAGTATCGATTCAAAGTGATTCGGATCAAGTTATATTTAATTAAAGGAAAATTTAACAACCTTTTAAATACAAGTTTTTGCGATAAACAACCTTTTAAAAAAAATCTGACAAAATAAGATTTTAAGAAGAAAATATTTAATGAGTAAATAACATCGACCTATCTTCCCAAGATTGATCAAGATTTTTCAACGTTGACTCGTTAAAACCAAACACGCGGAAGACGCGAACCGCATCTCTTATGTTTCAACTCGTTTTTCTCCATTTTTGACATTGACCAAATATTTTCCGACATTGAATTCATTAGTATATGAAGGTAAATGGGGTTGAAACATAAAAATGTGGATTATGTGTTTTGCCATGTTTGGTTTTAGTGAATCGAAATCGCAAAATACTTTGGCCACGCCCAAAAAATGGGCCAAGGTTGTTCCTCGCAAAAAATTATTTTTAAGGTCTTATTTTGCCGATTTTTTTTAAAAGGTTGCTTTCGCAAAAATCAATTTAAAAAGGTTGTTTCGACAAACTTTCCTTAATTAAATTTAAGAAAAATTGATACAGTCAGTTCTAGTTATAGCTGAAGAACAGAAAGAAACTAAGAAAATATTTAGTTAATAATAGTAGCCATTTTATTTACAAGTCAATTGGACGAGACTCATATTAATCTCAATTACAACAATACTATTAGAGAAATTCGTAGTTATTTTGGTATTTTGGTATTTTGGTTTTGGTAGAATTTTTTTAACCATATAGGGTTATCTATAACATACATTTCTCGATGAGGTACTTCATATGTTTCTTTTACATGGTCATACATGCTTCTTTGCACTCTTCATAACAAATACTACCTTCGTTTTAATAAGAGTCGCAACACTTTCTTTATTCTGGAATACTCACAATAAAGATAACCAAACTCAAAATGGTAAAAAAAGTTTAATATTATTACAAATATGCCACCAAAAAGCAAGATGAAACCACAACTTTTTTTGTTTGATCACTTCAATTACTCTACTTTATTGTGGTCCCAATTTTCTCTCTCTATATTCCTTGTTATTCCCCCACTTTTTCTATGCTGCACTTATCGGTAAAAACGAGAAAAGTATAAAATATCCTACATGATGATATAATGATTGCATTTACACTAGTAGGGATTTATGGTTAAATTTTTCAAAGTTTAACCATAAAAATGTGAAGTGTAATCATTAGAAAGAAATATGAATAGTATGAAATTAGGAACTTTTGACAAAATCACATATTGTTTGGTGTTGTGAAAGGTTCTTTTTATTTTAACCATCAACTTATAGTGTTAAATCTAACATGTTCGAAAAATTATCTTCATATACTTCTTTCTATACTTTCTATTAGTATATTCAATATCAAATTTATAGGCCTATTATAGAGTAGTGATAAAAAGTAGTCCAGACTGCTGCCCCGACTCGAAAAAATGCTCGGGTTTTGGTAGACTTTTGGGGCCCGAATTTAATTTTTGTGGAACTGATTTGGAGTGATTTGAAACTATTTTTTTTGTTTAAAATTGCCGGATCCGATTTTGGCCCGAAAAGACGTTATATTTGGCTCAAAATAACAGATCATGTGCACAAAAATTGGCCTGAAGTTTGGCGGGTCCGACATGGTGGGCCAGATTGTTTGGATGCGATCAAATATTTGATCACATATAGTCTATTACATACTTCCTGTATTTGTAACACTTTTTTTTCCAAAGTGGAGTTTTACAAATTTTGATTTTATATTCTCGCCAATATATAAAATAATTCCTCTATTTTTTTATTTACTTGCACAAATCCATTTCGGGAAACCACATATTACTTGCACGATGTCCATTTTTAATAATGTATTCTCGCTTTTCTCTTCTAAAGACATGAAGCCTTTTTTTCATTCTCTTTATCTTTATATCCCTCCTCTCCTAACTTCTTGTACCAACATTCATGTCATTAGTAAGCATATATAGAAGCAGCTCAGTAATTCCGCAAAATTGAAAAGAGACTATATATGATGTCTATTTGAAAGTGAACCATTCAGCATTTTGCCTTTTGCTTATGAAATAATGGTGGTATATCATTGCACCAAAAAATAAAATACCTGCGTCATTAACGGATCCAAGTATCCAACACATCTTGTAGCTATGTCACCCGTGAAGACAAGGACTTCTGAAATATACTTCTAGATCGGATCCGATTAAAATAAATAATTGAGACTCATAAAATTACAGACTATGCATTAATTTCCATTGTCTAGAATATAAAAATGAAAAGAACACAGTGTTTTGGAAGGACAATATTTAAGCTGTAACAAATAAGAAAATTGGGCAAAATGTAGTATACTCGTGTTATGTTACGAGGCCAGAGAGAGAAATTGTTTATCTTAATTTAATCTTTGCATAAAGATTGGAAATTATTTAGTTGCTTATAGAGAGAGTAAGGAAGGGTTTTTTTTTATGGCCGAGTAAGGAGGGTGTCATAGGAGACCATAATATCGTTTATGATGTAAAAATGGATCTGTGGTATTTTGAGAGTCTCAAAGTAGACGGTGGTTCATTGTTTTTGGGAGACGAATAAGGATGCAAACTTCTACGCTAACGGAGATCACTCGTGTTCGTCGCTCATTTACTAATTTGTTTTTTTTGAGGGGTCACTTATTTACTACTTTGAAACTTTCGATACCGATTTATGGTTTATCATATTAAAGAATGAGTTATTATTTATTTTCCGTTCCAAAAATAAATAAACACTTCATATAAGTACTCTCACATAAATGGAGAAGATTTCACTTATTTTAGAACGGAGGAAGTAAGAGTTAGCATAATGTTTTTCTTTAATTAGATTTTTAAAAAAATAAAAGTGTATATTAATTAGACACGCACGATGATTCATGTCGAAGACAAATTGCATGTGAATTATGTCGTCGGTAGATTTTCTTGGGTGTATGAGTGTATCTCATGTGATCCCTTTGATTGAGGAAATTAAGTACTTATAATTATTGAATGTGACCCCACCTCTCCAAGGCTATGTTTTTTTTTGTGCGAATGAGCCACAAGGGCGGGGATGAGAATCGATCCCAAGAAAGACCCTGAACCTGGAAGAAAGTTTCAACCAACCGAGCCTATCCCTCACTCTCTCTCCAAGGCTATGTTCATAGTATATTAATTGAGTAAATTATTAAGGTCGTAAATAAATTAGGGGTCTACCATTTTGCAATATAATAATTAAGTATTTTTAAAATAGGAGTACCAGTGATTTTTTTTTGTGAAGGGAAATTTGGAGATCCCATTTTAGAAAGGGTTAGAATCAAACCCCTAATAGGGGGGTGGTAGAAAGGCCTCCAACTAGTTATGTCAACCTTTCTTCTTAATCAAGTATCTACTTGGAGTGTCAATTCAAGTCATACCTTGTCTTGAACATAAATGTCCGCCAAATTTCATTTATTATGAGACTTTTGAGAGGTGTCTAAGAACAAACTCGGGTGAGGTAAGTCCAAAACGAACAATATCATACTAATGACGGAGGTAACAATCCCAACATTACTCCACCTTCTATTTGGAAGATCTTGGGTTGGATTTTCTAGTAGAGTCGATCAAATCGCCCGACCCAAATTTTGGGCGGGTTTCAGAGAATTTTTTGGCCCGGTTTCGGGCTCGACCCGTTTTTTTGGCTTTGGGATCGAACTTTGGGCAAGCCGAAAATGACCTTTAAGTCTAATTTTTGTCCGATTTTGGCCCGAAAAACCTGATCTTTTTTGCCTTAAATGGTGGGCTTTGGATACAGTTTTGGCCATTATTTTGGCCCGGCCCGGCCTGACCAATGGGTAAAATTTTCAAGGTATGGCTCGGCCCAAACCGACCCGGCCAATGATCACCTCTAATTTCTAGATAAGAGCATTTTATTGGCTTTTGGGAGATTTGAGGTGGGGGGGGATTTGAGCTTCACCTTGATTGCAGGGTACCATGAGAGTATAGGGCCCAAGTCCCTCACTTCATTACCAAGTAAAAAAATAAGGGGGTTGGACTTCATCTGAGGTGAGACCATGAGAGGTACCCTGATAATAAGTCCCCGACTCAAACTCACTCCATAACCAAGCAAGAAAAAAAAACAACTAATAGATAGAGTTTTTTTTTATGAGCCGAAATCCCCTTACTCCATCATTTTACGAGGCTTGTGCTATGCTATGAACCAATAATTTTCTTATGTAAAAGGAACAAATATATCTATATATCGAGGGTGTGTTCTCTTCACATTTTCCTAAACTTATTAATTAGAACTTATATTAACGTATTTGAATCTATTAGACCTAGAACTTCTTATTATTTGGCCACACCCACCTCTATCATATCCATAAAATTTGGACTCAATTTTCCTTTCCCTTCTTTCAGAGATTTTATAATTATTGAAGAAAGTGAACAACTACCAAAAGGGAAAAAAAAAGTACAAAATCGAGAAGTTAAGAAAGATTTTGAGGAAAAGTAAAAAAAAAAAGGTCATAGTGCAAGCTGTGTGTGGGTTTTTGTAAGCTCGGTCCGAATTTGGACCTTATTGTTACTGGATTTGATTTGAATGACCTAGTTGTTACATGAAGAACTTTTATTACCAAATCTTTGCCCACCACAAGATTTTTTTTTATCAATCTAATTAATCGGACGGAAAGTATAAGGAAAACCCCCACCTCCAAATATAATATAATTGGTGGAGATCAAGCCTAGCTATAATATCAAAGTTATAAGGTGAAACATTAACACTCTATCAAGTATCAATTATATATGCCAAAAATTACCAAGTGTGTCATCTCCAATCTTGTGCAAGAGTCCACACTCTAAATATTAGTGTACGTAACACTTTGTTGGATATGGCTTATTGTATTATTTTTATTGTTGCTTTCCCAAATACCCAATCGATTGGATGATCCTTGCAAATCGCTTCAACTATTTGTAGGAAAAGTGTTGGCTGTGTTGCGTAATGATGTTGATTTCGATTTTCAAGTTAGCGAATGGGGTATGGGCTATGGCCTGCCCTATGCAGGACTACCATGGATGTGAATTAGCAACACAATTTTCATACAATTAGGAAGCATTGGAAAAAAAAAACATCAACAATTAGTAAATTAATAATTCAATAATCCCGTTTAGAAATCTAAAACTATTTATCCATAATTAACTAGAAATGTAGATAGAGAGTGTAATAAGCGCAAATATTTATTTAGTTAATATAAAGTTATTTTAGAAATAAAATATCATTTTGTCACTTTAGAGATTATCGTCCTTGAGAGAACGATAAAACTTAGCTTGTTGATCATTTACAATTTAAAAGCTTTCACCTCGTAAATTTCATTGATTTTCCAAATTTTGGAGACTGAAAATAGTACCTTGATGAAAAAATGTACTCCTATATCGTAAACGAAGAATAAATGAGGTGAATTCTATGTCCCGTTATCTTTTTCTTAGGGAAGTGGAGAGGAACTTGGCTAAAGAGAGTGGACATGGAGAATATATAATGCAGTTGTAGTATAATGTTTCGTTTCTACCTATCTACGCACTAGTAGTAGTCCTTCTTACACCTTTTAAGTTATTTTGTTTTCCTCGTGTCAAAAAAATGTTTCGTAAATTGATCTCAAAATTTTAATATGCTAAGATTTTTTTTATAAAAGTAATACTACCTCCGTTCCCAAATAGTGGTTACACCTTGACTTTTGACACTATTCACAAATTTCAATTTGACTATCATTTGTGATTTATTAGAATATTAGCTTTTTATAATTTTTACAAATACAAAATTAGAGATATTAGTGCTCAAAGTTTTGCATTGAGATGCGTAAAAAATGTAAGTGTAACCATTATTTAGGAACGGATGTAGTATGCTGATAGACTGGATTTTGGACTGTTGTACCTAATGTAATAAAATTCTTTTTCCTTCTCTCAAAAGCAAAAAACAAGAAAAAATTCTAACATATTTTGTTTTGACATTGTTCATCCTATAGTAATATACCAAGATTGTATTGACACTTTATAAGTTTTTTTTTTGACAGGAACTTTATCAGTTTATTGAAACCCCCTTAAATAAAATCCCAAAAACTATTTTATAATATATATATTTGAAACCCTTTAATTTTTTGCCGCAAACTATAAATTGCGAATGCAATCATATCACACTAATTTAGTAGCTAGTGATATAATTAAAAAAGTTACCTTTACAAAAAGTTAAAAGCAATTCCTAAATATATATTTTCTTAAAAAAGTCAACCCAATTCTTAGGAGACTATCTTATACAAAAAATTTGCCCTAAATAAAATCTTTTGTCAATTTATCAAACATCCTTTATTTATTAAAAAAAAAACTTTCGAATCTAGTAAGCAGAATACCGGTCACAACTGTCTATAAATACCCTCCAATATCGTTAGTAACCACCAAACTCCATCACTCTCATCTCAGCTTCACTTTTCTATCTCTTTCTTTTCTGGCTGATTTTTTCCCCCTACTTTTTCTAAGGTGTAAGATTAAGAGTTATAGATAATTACATTTTATTTTCTGTTGAAGAGAAACAATGGCTATGAAACTTTTGTATGCCATTTTCATTTTTGTTATATTCCTGCATTTTTCTCCTGCAGAAAACCATGTAAGCATCATTATTCATCTAATATCTCTTTTTATAAACTATTTTAATTCTTTCAAAAAGAAAACTAGCAGCATTGTTCTTCTACTAATTTCTTAATCAAGCTGTGATTTTAATCAAATTAATGACTGAAAAATAATCATGTCGAAGCTTAATGTGTCAAAAACCAAAAATAATCATAATTCCTCCGTTTTGAAATAAATTAAACGCTTATCTCAAAAAGCTCACATATGAGAGAAAAGCATTTCATTTATTGAGAACGGAGGAAGTATGTAATTACTTTTTTCATGTAACATAAGTATCTTTAAAACTCGTGATTAATAGTGAACATACTTTTATTTGTTGAAGAAGGTAGCCAAAACCGAAGCTCCAAGTCCAAGCCCACAACCCTCAAGCACTCTGCCTTCGGTATGATACTAAGATTCAATAGGATTCTAGCTGCTTTACTATAATTTATTTTATTTATTGTATCAAAACTTTTTTTAAACAAAAATTATACTATTATTTAAACTTTGTTATATCAGTTTTCATGTTTTGGTTAACCCACATTATGAGATTCTAAGTCTTGAATTTCAATAATAAAATTGCAGTATGGCTCTACTCCAGGCAGCCTCCAGCCTCAAGGTACATCTATATAATACTGAATTTGTCTCATATGTGTATGCATTATTGATTATCTTGTGATTAAATATTAGCATTTGCTTAACCAATATATAAATATAGAAGTAGCAATCTTTTGTTTTATTTGAATATATACCTTTTATGTTCTTTTGAGTTCTACTCAATTACTATAGGTATAAAGACCAACGAGAAAATTAAATGAAGAAAAGGTCACTCATGTAGGATGACAAATGTACGTTTTGGAGGAGAGGCAGAGTGAATTTTTTAAGAAATGAAGATATAGATTAATGGGTTAAAATCTTGAAATGGATCCTATATAGTGGACCAAGATGGATAAAAGAGGGATATAGAATAAAATAAAATTCGGTAAAAATATGATTTAGTGAAAATTGTAAGTGATTCTCTTACAATTTCTGCACTTTTTATATGTACACATTTTACATCTTGTTCATTTGAGCAAAGTATGTGATAAATGTGCAAAAAAACGTGCTTAGCAGCACATACTTCGGCATGCTCCCGAGATCACACAAGGATTTGAGGAGAAGAGAGGAAATATATATTATTCCAAATAAGAATTCTTAAACATCACCATCAAATCAATAAAATTTAAGATGTTATGTTACACACTAAATCTAAAAATGTCATTTTCACTGTACGAGAGATCTATCATCAAAGTTCACGGGTATCTAAAAATGTCATTATTATTTGAGTATTTCCATGTCTATTGTCATTGACCATTTTTGGGCAGAGTTAATTATGTGCACTATTGGTTTGGTCATTACTAATTAGAGTACTAATTTACTATTTTGATGGATTAATTGGTGCAGAATGTGGGCCACGATGTGCAACAAGATGTTCAAACACGCAGTACAAAAAACCTTGCTTGTTTTTCTGTAACAAGTGCTGTGCGAAGTGCTTGTGTGTGCCTCCTGGTACCTACGGCAACAAGCAATTTTGCCCTTGCTACAACAACTGGAAGACTAAGAGGGGTGGTCCTAAGTGCCCTTAAATCTTCTTCACTTATATTAGGAATACGAAATTACCATAACCTAATACGAATACAACTCGTATTCCCAATAAAAAAACCTATATACATATATTTTTTATTTTCTAGACCACTATTTTGTTACCCTTTTTCTTTGTCCCCCTCTCCTCTTTTGTAATACAAAATCTTGCTATTGATTATATGTATAATCTCCTATATACGGATGTCATTTGGTCTGTGAGCAGCAATCCAGTGGTACAAACCATAAGTGACAATATATGTTGTTGAAGTTTTATATAGTTGGTCCAAATATGGGAAGACTATTTAATTTTTTTTATGTTGTCCTACATTGTTGGTGGACAATCGTTTATCCCAGTTTATATAGTGAGGTTTTCCATGGTGTGTCGTACAAAATATGGAAGAAATAATAAACGATCTTTCATGCCACGCTAGTTGTTGTTGTCCCACCTACTTGGATTGCCTTGATTGTTATAATTTTGTAACTATTTGCTGTATTAATCTTTTAAGTTGCTAGTTTATCGACTTAGGACAATGATCATATCATGGCGTCTTAATTAACAAGTGAATATTAAACCTTTTTTTTCTTTTACATGAGAAGAAAATTGCATCCGATAAAAATATCCAAAATCGATTGAGATATAAAATTGAAATGACATGACAAAAATTCTGGATCTGGTCTCATTAAAGCAACTGTTAGAATATCCTTTAACCTCCAAAATACTTCTCAAAAATCCCCTTTGCCCGTAACCCAGTGAGTGCACTTCGTGACTTGAATTGGAAAATGGCCATGGATGATAATTTAATGCTCTTATTAAAAATAAGACGTGGGAGTTGGTCTCTCGTCCTCCTAATGTGAATGTCATTCGTTCTACGTGGATTTTTACTCATAAAGAACACTCTAACGGCAATATTGAGAGGCATAAAGCCCGTCTTGTAGGTGATGGTCAAACACAACAGGTTGGCATACATTGACTGTGGTGAGACTTTTAGCCCGGTTGTTAAACCGGCCACGATCCGGACGGTTCTTAGTTTGGCTTTGTCCAAATCATGGCCCATTCACTAGCTCGATGTAAAGAATGCTTTTTTACATGGGGAACTCAAAGAGACTGTTTACATGCATCAACCACTTAGTTTTCGTGATCCTCCCGCCCATCTCATGTTTGTCTCTTGAAAAAATCATTGTGTGGTCTTAAGCAGGCTCCTCGAGCATGGTACACTCGTTTTGCGGATTTTGTGTCTACTATTGGCTTTACTCATAGTAAGTCTGCTCACTCTCTTTTCATTTACCGCAATAATGGTTCTGATATGGCATATCTGTTGTTGTATGTCGATGATATTATTCTCACTGCCTCCTCTGATGCTCTTCGTCGATCTATTATGACTTCCCTTGGTTCTGAATTTGCTATGAAGGATCTTGGTCCTTTGAGTTATTCTTTGGGTATTGTTGTTACTCGTTATACCGGTGGCTTGTTCTTGTCTCAACGTATAATGCTACTGAAATCATTGAACGGACAGGTATGTCAGCTTGTAAACCCTCTCCTACTCCGGTGGACACCAAGCCCAAACTTAGTACTGCTACTTCGAGTTCACCATATGAGGATCCCACTCTCTATCGGGGTCTTGCTGGGGATCTCCAGTATGTCACTTTCACCCGACCCGATATTTCTTATGTTGTACAATAGGTGTGCTTATTTATGCATGATCCCAGAGTGGAACATATGGCTGCTTTAAAGCGCACTGCGCGCTATGTTCAGGGCACTCTTGATCATGGTCTTCATCTCTACCCCTCATCTTGCTCTACTCTCATTTCCTATACGGATGCTGATTGGGGTGGTTGTCCTGATACTCGACGCTCCACTTCTGGCTACTGTGTGTTTCTTGGGGATAACTTAGTCTCCTGGTCAGCTAAACGTCAACCTATCTTATCCCGCTCCAGTGCTGAGGCTGAATATAGGGGTGTTGCTAATGTAGTCTCGGAATCCCGTTGGTTACGTAATCTTCTTCTTGAGCTCCATTGTCCTATTCGCAAGGCTATATTGGTATATTGTGATAATGTTAGTGCTATTTATTTATCTGTAATCCTGTGAATCATCAACGCACTAAACATATTGAGATGGACATACATTTCGTCCGCGAGAAGGTTGCCCGTGGGGAAGTCCGTGTTTTACATGTCCCATCTCGCCATCGATTCGAGACATCTTCACTAAAGGCCTTCCCTTAGTCTTATTTGAGGATTTTCGTGATAGGCTAAGCGTTCGGAAGCCTCTCGTTTTGACTCGCGGGGAGTGTTAGAATATGTAAATATTCTTTTGTACATACATCAAGGATTTGTAATCCTTGATTGCCGCCTTTTTTTTTTTTTTTTTTTGGGCCCCCTCTCGGGAACCCGTGGTAAGATGAATTTCCTCTGGGCTGCCCTCGCACAACGCCACTTACCCAGAGGCCCAACAAGCCCCAACCCCCCCTCCCCCCCAAGAATATTGAAATTTTTGCTTCCACCAAGATTTGAACCTCGGCCTCCCATGCGAGATAGGAAGCCATACCATCGACCCAAGCTTTATTTCTTAGGCTTGTATATGTTTGGCAACTATTCATTTTGAATGATCAAGGAAGATAATTCTTTCAGCAACTACCACCCATCTTTAGGCGTTAAGGCTCAACTGAAAACAACATCGTGTAGCCCTTAGTAGAAAACAAACGACAATTAATGCTACATATTATGAAACTTCAATATCTGCCATAGATTCCAAGAGCAAAAGCAAAGAAGATAATAACTCCAAGTCTTTCACTTGAAAATAGATAAATGATGAGAAAAAGGAGTGAATATTATGGTTCAGAATTATGAAAGAATCCAATATTGATAATATCAACTGTATAAGATTGATATTTAACAAATGTCATAAATGGAAATTTTAAGTATATAATTCCAACAATTTTGCATCTAAAAAAACCCTCCACCAACACTATGTTCTAGTCATGTTTTGGCGTCATTAACATGAAAACATCTAAAAAAAAAAATGAACGCTTTACGTACTTCATAGAATATGCTAGCCATTTCTAACTCAATTTACAGTGGGAGCACTTTAAACACTATGGCCTTGTTTGGTAAAGAGAAGTTTGGGAGTAAAATTAGAGGTTTCAACTCATATTAGAGGATTTGACTACCAATCCTCTAATATTAGTGTTTGCAGAAAGAGAGGCTCAATTAATTTTATCGGTCCCAAAAAGCTCTTTTTGATAAAGTTGAGGTGAGGAGTTTTTTGACATTAGAGGTTTGAGAATGAGTGGATCAATTACATTTATGCAATGGCGGATCCAAGAATTGAACAATGTGGGTTCGAACTTGTTTAAACATAGAACAAACTAGTCTTGTACGCACGCTTAAATACTTATATTTAAAGGTGTTAAAAACACTTATACAGGTTGACTAATAAATTATTAATACTATTAATAATTAACAACTCACCAACATCAAGGTCTTTGTAATATAGTTTGGCTAATAAATTATTAATGCTATCAATAATTAATTGCTTGAGCAAGTAAATTGGAAGACAAGGGAAATTAAACCAGATTCATTTTCTATTAATATGTTAGTACTTGGTGGGAGGGGATTATATGTGAAGAAGGAAAGCTAGAAAATGGAGGATCAAAAGAAAAATAAAACCAAGTATAAAAACATAATTTGTAGTAATAAAAAACAAAAGGAGGGCAAAAAGTTAAAAAAAAAATACAACATGTTCTCTGCAGGGATTCGATCCCGCGACCTTCAGCACGCCACATCATTAAGCTTCACGCGGACTACACCGCTGGGGCAAGTTCATAACATTTGTATCAAATTGGCGCTTTTTCTTATAATTTGTTTTCCTTTGTGCTATAAATGTCAGTTTCTTTGCCGGATCCGCGTGGGTTCAGTTGAACCCACCGAACCCACGCTGGATCCGCCACTGCATTTATGTCCTAAAGTTGTTGAAAATTACATTAATTAATAATAAAAGGTACAACAACATATTATGCACATGTCTTTATTAGTCATTTTACACAATTATGTAGCAATTAGCTATCAGCTACTTACCAAACACCTGTATACAAACAGCTAATACAAACAACTAGTCAAATAAGCTAATACAATCAACTAACACTTCTCTATAAGCAAATTTAAGAAAATAACTTTCACTCCATTTTTTCCTTGCATTACAAATTTACAACTTACAAGGCACTATTACAACCTACAAGTCACAAATCAAATATTCATTGCCAACAAACACATACCCAATTCAACACCAATAGGTATTGTGTATGACTTGAGAAGAAAATCTATCTATGAATTATTAGTATTGTTTATAATGGTCATTAACTTGTTATTTTGCGCTCTTCTTGGCCCATCTGAAACAAGCCCAAAATAGCCCGCCTCCATAATAAAAATATCCACTAGGGATTTGCCCATATGGACAATTGGACATGGATGCTAGAGAAAAAAAGTGGAAGTTTGTGGGAATTAGGGGTTGGAGGAATTGCTAGTCTTTAAGTGATAGATCTCTATCTTAGAAATTTATCAGGCATTATTACAACAAAAAAAAAATTCGATTGACACTCAAAACCCTCTCAATTGGTCATTTTGCAGGTTTCATGATATGATCAATTGGAAGTCAATATGCCTAGGATCTATTTGTTGGAGCTACAAATTGGAGCGGGGTCATTAAGTCAATTAAAAAAGCAAATGGGGGATAATATTGCTACAAAAGGGGGAAAAAAGAAGCAAAATCAAAAGATAAGATTACAAAATATACTTCCATGCCAATTTTGTTATTTATTTGTTTATTTATGTGGCTCCAAGCTTCAAATAAGCGATGAACAACTAAAATGACCTTAGATGCACCTAATTTTATATCCGACAATATAATAGACCTATGACCCAAAATAAAAATCACCGATATGGAGGGAGCAATAGTCTTGACTTCTCTCTACTTTTGGGCTATAAGCTATGATTTATTTTTCTTCGCCTATCAAACACAATATGAAATAAATAAAAAGTTTGCTTAGTAGTGGTCTACATGCTCCGTCCTCCGATGTTGAGTAATTTGATAAGCTGGTTTGTGAAACACGCTACTTCTTATGGAAATGGATCAATGGAACTATAGCTGGACTTATTTCCTGCGCAAATTGTACTTCAGTTAGTATTATGGACTGGGCTTGGTTGATTTTGGGCTGCAGGAGACTAGTTGTAGTCTTGCAGACTACTACTTCTAGAAAAAATTAGTTTACACAGTTTGTGAATTTCAACACACCATGCGTGAAAAACCGGAATTCTTCTACACATTGACAAATTATTTAATTAGCAGATTATATGGTTAAACAAAGATCATGTTCTGGAGTTCGAAATACAAGCATAAGATTCGTATGACTATATAATATAAAAGCAAAAGACTAGGAATCTTATACTCCTATTACATTTTAAAAACGTGTGTGGAATCTAGAAGCCCAATTAATTTATAGTAGAAAATAGCTTGAGATAGCATATTTCTTGCATATTCTCATATTCACTTTTCCAAACCATTGGTCTTAAAAATTATTGAAAATATAGAGTGATTTTGGAGCTAAAATAGTTATTAGGTACTAAACTTTCATCAATTTCATTTTAGGGATTGTGTACTCTTTTGTTTTGTAATCAAATACACTTAAAAGAGAGAAGCGTTTCATTTATTTCGGAACGGAGGAAGTATATATTTCTTTTATTTTACTATATTTTTTCATTAAGAACGCGAACTTTGGTAAGGATTCTAGATGTAACATAGATTTTTACCTTTAGGCATATAAGTATCAAAATGTCCATGAATCAAGAGTAAGAAAAGTCTCTTCGTTCCAATCTGGGATATGGGTAGGAAGTCTTAGGATCATGAATTCATGATAGTTCATACGATAAATACAAGCTACTGAATCCAATTTTTGCATAATCTTATATGGTTTGGTATGTAAAAATCATCTTAGGGGACTCAAAGAACAAGTGAGCATGAAATTTACCATTTTCAATTTATGGGTAATAATATAGACATAAGTTGATTCCAGATGTTCAATCCCTTTCCTTAAGAATTTACCAACTAAGCAATTGTATTTTTAGTATTGAGTAATTACTTGAGAGTTACTTCCAAAAACTTTTATCTCCCTTACAATTGAGTACTTACTTGGGAATTATTTTCAATCAACTTTAATCTCCCTTAATCTCCTTATTCAATCAAGTTTCAACTCTTAATAGTTATTTGAAACTTAATTCCAATCACCTTTCATCTCCGATCTTCATGTTAAATAAATTCTTCTATTGTCTTTTATTAAGCTACTCTATCACTTTAACCTTAATGGATATAAAAGTTTACGGAGTTATAAGTTTCATGCATTTGGAAATTTAACCCTAGACATCGAAAGTTTAGGTCCTTGAAATTCCTTAGCTCAAAATAGGAGTTTATGAAGTGATCAATAAAGAACCAACAACCAAAAAAAACCGGGCTCTCAAATTTACTACCTACCATTGCGTATAATTAGCTCACGTGTTTTGATTACCTCAAAAACGCACGATAAAATTAATTGATTATTGACGTCATCTAAGGCGTCTTTTCTTTCTTTTGATAATTTTACCTCATGATTATTCTGATCTGTTTTTAAAAAAAAATTATACATTATATTGGTTTTATCTTTCTTTAGAGTAAAAAGTAAAAACTGTATACAAATATTAAACATATTTAATTGGGAAATAATCAATAGACACCCCAAGAAAAGAATATAACTATAATACAATCTTTGATTAAATTCAAAGGCTCAAAAGTCACTCATATCATACAAAAACTGCAAATGGCTTATACAAATACAAACCAAGCTTGCTAATCTTTATTATGGTGTTTATCATTGTATTATATTATACCATCATGATCATACTTCATAACACTAAGTTAGATATATATTAATACAATCTTAACCATATTAAAAAGGGGTTGTTCCTTATTTTCTGATTTCTTAGTAATAAACTAACCTCAAATTATTACCATATATTCTACAAAAACAACTAAACAGCCATAAAAGAAAAACCTGCAAAACTCAGTTTTTCTTTGTAACAGGCGTAATTGACCGTTGAGATGAATCCACAGAGGAAGAAAGAGAAAATTTAGCAAGTTTATTCTTGTTGATGATCAATTTGGTGTCTTTGTTGTTGGGCAAATCATCTGAACCGTTGATTTGATGGTTTAAGTTGATCGAGGCCGCAGCTTTTGGAGGTGAATCAACCACGTTAGGCTCAAAAGTTGGCACAAAGAAATCAGTTGGAAAAAATTTGTATTGAAGTCCAGCCATTAAAATAAATTTGAAGGATTTATGAGATGAGTTTTTTTTCTTGTTGTGTGTGTTTTAATGGCTGAGAAATATTAAGAAGTGAAACACCCTAAAGATGGAAAAGAAAGTTTTGCAAATTGCACCTAACTAGGATAGTTGGTGGTTTTTGACACAAATTTATAGGAGGAGAAAAAGGTTAGAATCCCATAAAATATGGAGGTTTATTGTGACTTGAGGAAGGGCGGTTGAAGGGTTGACTAGCCAATAGGGATGTTTGAGTAACGAGGTTCACTCATTAATAATTAAGAAATATAATGAATATGGACGTTTTTGTAAATAATCATGTTTATTATATGATAGCATAAATTATAAACTAGGGAGTATATAAGTTGGCTTTATAAGATACTCTACTATTTTGACAAAATGACATTGATGCTAAGATATCTGGTCTCCTATGCTAATTAATTCTGTATTATAAGATGGTCACTTTTTATTAATAGGTCACTTTGTATTTTAAAGGATTGGGATCATGTACAAAATCTGTTATAAACGATCCTTTTAAGAGAACAAGTTACCCTAATCTTACCTGTAAATTATGTCCCACACCGTAGTAGCGATGTAAAATGAGCATCATGCGTACAAATCAATACGCGGGTCGAATACAATAAAACGCGCGCGTTAGTAAAGAGGAAAAAACAAAGAACATCAAGTATATTCAAATAAGCATGGTATTGTAATGAACGTATATCGTTGTTGAATGCATATTTGTTATGAATCAACACTTCGAGTTCTGCAAAAATCAAATGTTCATTTCTAAAACTTTAAATTCAAAATTTAAAATTTAATTATTAATATTCGCCTACTTTATTGTTGGATGAACATGTGATATAATTAACAGAACATTTGTGAGTAATGTTTATTTTTAAAATTCAAACATTCGTACATCTACTTATTGTTGGATGAACATACAATGTTGTTAAATTAATTATCAATAAACATTTAAAATTATTAAATATTTATTTCAAAATTAAAATTCAAAATTCAAATAATAATGTACTACTTATTGCTGGTTGAACATGCGTGATTGTTAATTAAACATTTGCAAGTTATTCAAAATGTGTATTTTAAAATTCAAAATGTTTACTAATTGAACATAAAATTGTATTGGAATGAAGATTTTGAAAAACTTAAAAGAAAATTATAATTAGGGGCCTGTTCTCCCCAGCTTATTTTTTGTTCAGTTCAGTTCAGTTGCAATCAGTTCAGTTCAATTCAGTTCAATATAGTTCAGTTCCTAAATAATTATCATTACTATTAGTTATAATTTATTATTCGTTCGCTTCTCTAAATTATTATCATTACTATTAGTTATAATTTAATTCAGTTCAGTTCAGTTCCTAAATTATTATCATTACTATTAGTTATAATTTAATTCAGTTCAGTTCAGTTTAGTTGTTTTATGCCGAAGAGAACAGGCCCTAGGTCTATTATTATAATTAATATATGCTCTTTTATTTGACTTAATGTTCATTCTATTGTCCTTAACATTCATTTGCGTGCCAGGTTATTACTTCTTGACATGAGTTTTGACGTGATCGCATGATGCGTACCCTACCACTGTGTGTATGTCCTAAAAATTGCATCTACCCATATGAGATTTTGTATACCATCAATTAGTCATTGATGAACCAGCCCGCATCCTACTAAAAGACATGAACTTTGGGAACAGTTGAAAGACTTTGCAGCTACTAATAATAAACCTTGGATGCTTGCTGGGGATTTTAATGATACTCGTTTCTCTTGGGAACGAAGCTCAAGTTGCGCTGAAACTACAAAACGAGCGGCTCGCTTCAATGAATGGGTTGAAGAGATCGGGTTGTTGGAAGTGGAATTCTCTGGTCCTACCCACACTTGGGCTAGAGGAAACTCCCTCGAAACAAGAGTGAGTGCTCGTCTTGATAGAGCTCTCTGTAATGGTGATTGGAGTCTTAAATTTGCAAATGCGGCTGCTAAAAATCTTCCTGCTATTAAATCCGATCATTGTCCAATACTTATATCCCCGAATGGTTTTGCCCCGATTGCCAGTATTAACAAACCTTTTAGATTTCAAGCGGCATGGTTATCACACGAGAAATTTGAGAATTTTATGGAGGAGAACTGGGATAAAACTGCCCCTCTGGTCCCTCACTTAGATCAGATGGCGCACAAACTTCAAGAGTGGAACAGTCAACACTTCCACAATTTTTCTAGACAAAAAAGAACCTTGATGGTTCGCATTGCAGGAACACAATGTTGTCTTTCAGTTTCCAGGTCCCGGGACTTGATTAAACTCGAAGCTAAGCTCCGGAAAAATCTTGATGAATTACTTGCTCAGGAGGAAATGTTGTGGTATCAAAAATCAAGAGTTGATTGGATTTGTGATGGAGATCGCAATACTACTTCTTTTCAACTAAGTACCATTGCTAGAAGGTGGAGAAACAAGATATATGCTATCAAGGATGCTAATACGGGGACTTGGCTTCATGATAAAGAGGACATCAAATTAAACACAATGTGGTCGGATACTTCACTGATTTATTTGCCGAGGATAATGCACGGCTTTTTGATGAGCTACCAGTTGACATTTTCCCCAAATTTTCAAATGAGGATTGGGCTACTTTAGCTAGACAATTCACAAAGTGTGAGATTGAGACAGTTGTGAAAACTATGGGAGCTCTCAAAGCTCCAGGACCGGATGGATTTCAGGCTCTATTTTTTCAGAAACATTGGGACCTTGTTGCTGATAATGTTTACAAGTTGGTGACTGGTGTTTTGAATGGGAAAGGTATGCTTGCAAACTTGAATGATACCTTTCTAGTTTTAATTCCCAAAACTGAAAATCTCGAATTAGCTTCACAATTCAGACAAATTGGATTGTGTAATGTGTCTTACAAAATAATCACAAAATGCATTGAGAACCGAATTAAGCCTATGATGCTCACTTAACGTCATGCACTCAAACTAGCTTCATTCCCGGGCGACAAATAACAGACAACATTGTGATCGTCCAGGAAGTTATTCATACCATGAGAACCAGATAGGGTAAAACTGGTTACATGGCCATAAAAATAGACTTCGAAAAATCCTATGATAGGCTTAGGTGGAGCTTTATTCAAGAAACCCTTCCTGAAGTTAGATTTCCCCAACTCCTTATCTCTGTTATCATGGAGTGCATTACAACTCCTTCCATGAAGGTTCTCTGGAATGGTGAACCAATCGACTCTTTCTCTCCGAGTCGGGGAATTCGTCAAGGTGATCCTCTATCACCATATATTTTTGTTTTCTGCATGGAAAGATTGAATCAAGTAATAGAAGAGGCCATCATTGCGAACAAATGGAAGCCTATCCGAGCTAGCAGAGACGGACCCAAGCTCTCAAATTTATGCTTTGCGGATGATATAATTTTAATTGGTGAAGCAACGGTAGTAGAACAAGCTCTAGTCATACATCAATGTCTTCAAAGATTTTGTGGTGCTTCGGGTTCTAATATTACTTTTGGGAAATCAAGAGTTTTTTTTTCGAATAACATGAGTTGGGAGACTAAAAAAGAGGTCAGTGAGGCGTTGTGCATAGAACCTACTAATGACTTGGGTATGTACCTTGGCATGCCATCATTAACTAGCAGAGTCACAAAAGATACCTTTGGGTATTTATGTGAAAAGATTGATCGCAGACTTGCAGGTTGGAAGACAAAGTACCTTTCTTTGGCCGGTCGTATTACCCTCGCCAAGTCCACTGTTTCTACAATTGCATCTTATGCAATGCAAACGGCGAAAATTCCTAAAAACGTTTGTGATAATATTGATAAGAGACCTCAAAGGTTTGTTTGGGGTGGTGATGAGGATACAAAACGCATTCACTTAATATCTTGGGAATGTTTACAGCATCCCATGAAACAAGGAGGTTTGGGTTTTAGATCTTCTCGACAAGTGAATGCAGCATTTCTCACAAAGTTCGGTTGGAGGGTTCTTACCGAGCACAATGCATTATGGTCTCGAGTCCTTAGAAGTAAATATTGCAAGGGTCGATGTGATGTGGACATGTTTAGACCCAAATCTAACATGTCTAATGTTTGGAGGGGAATTACAGAGAACGTCAATACCCTTTGGAATGGTGCAAGAGTTGTTGTAAGTACTGGAGCAACAACACTGTTCTGGGATCATCGATGGGCTTCGAATCAAACTCAAAGGGAGCTAGATGTGCAAGTTATTCCACAGGATATTGAAGGGGCTACAGTTGTTGAATTTTTGGAGAAAGATGTTGGCTGGAGATGGGACTTATTTGTCAACCTACTGCCACCTAATGTCATCAAAGAAAGTGATGCTTATGAGCTTAAGAAAGATTCTGAAATTGGTGATTTATTGTATTGGGCTGGAAATGCTAAAGGAAAGTTCACAATTAAATCTGCGCTAAACACTATAAGGCGGGAAGTTTTAGAACCAAATGATGGTTGTTGGGAACTCATTTGGAAGCTTAGAGTGCAGCAACGTATTAGAGTATTTCTCTAGATAGCGATGCATGACAGACTCATGTGTAATGCTAACAGATACAAACGACGTATTACAGATAACTCAAGATGTGTGCATTGTAACAATGAGGATGAGACAGTTCTTCACGTTCTAAGGGATTGCAAGGCAGCCAGGGGAGTATGGAGACAAGTTGGAAGACCTGCGAGAACTAGTTCTTTCAATTCTGGTACGCTTCAGCAATGGCTCACTTGTAATATTAGTTATCAAGCTAAAAATGATATGTCACCAGAAACATGGCCTATATTTTTTGCTATTGTGTTACTTTTAATAATACTCAAGCTATACCTGTTGATATTAATACGTTCCTTATGGCGAGATTTGAAGAAGCTTGGAGGACTCTAGGGGACAACAATTTAGACTCGGGTGCTTCTAGGCTCCATCGTACTGAAGCCTACATTAGGTGGCTGGCACCTCCTGATGGTTGGATGGTGTTGAATTCGGATGGGGCTGCCAAAGGGTCCCCGGGGCCAGCTGGAGGAGGTGGTGTTATAAGGAATAGTGCAGGCGACCTGCAATATGCTTACTCTCTTAATTTTGGTGTTTGTAATGCGTTCATAACAGAAACCAAAACTGTGGAGTTTGGTTTGGATTTAGCCAAGCGGATGAGAATCAACAAGCTACAGGTTCAGATGGATAACCAAGCAGCAGTGATAGCTTTGCAGGGAAACGAAGCTTATGGAGGTGTATGTACTCATATAATTCACAGATGCAGGAAAATGATAGAAGACCCAAGTTGGACAGTGGAAATCAAACATTGCTATAGAGAAGGAAACAAAGCTGCAGATTGGTTAGCCAATCAAGGAGTTATTCAGAACAACAAGATAGAGTTGATTCAAGTCCCCCCGTTAAATCTAGGTCGTATTCTGTTTGAGGATGTTGTAGGTGTTGATGCGCCTCGTTTCATCCCTCCCTAGTTTTCATTTTGATGTTTGTAGTGTAGTTTTGTTTTTATTTTGTTTCCCGAGGTTCTCCTCTTCTTATGCATCAAAAAAAAAAAATTTAGTCATTGATGAATCTTTTATTGGAAAATACTAATCAACTGTAATAACCGAATATGCTTATATTCGCCCTTGGTTATTGCTAAAACTAGTTTTGAAGCCCGTGCGTTGCACGGGTTGTTATTTATTTTATTTTATTTTTGTACAAATTTTTTGTTAACATTGTGGATTTTGTGTTGCTGAGTAATGAGATTTTTCAACACCATTGTATTTACATACTTCCTGCATTCTTTTTCAATTGCAACAATTACCACTTTTGGTAGTTTCATCTATTGGGACCACTCCACTTTTTGTAAAAAAACAACTATAGTTGACAATATTGCCTTTACTTTATGTTAATAAAACCATCATTAATTACTCAAATTGCCTTATATAGTTGTGTTTACTTTATTAAGGATTTACTTATCCCTTACTCTAGTTAATTAAAGGGGGTACCTTAGCTTTATGCTAAACTACCCATTTTTTCATTTCCTTAAAAACCATACCTAAACCCATTGTTGCAGTAGAAACAGAACGGAGAAAGTATTTGTCATTATACTCTAATTTCTAGATTTGTTATTGCGATATATAAATTTTATATATTTTTAATATTCAATTGAATTAATATTGTAGCTAAGTCTATTATTAAATGGTATCCCGATAATTGGTATGTCTAACAATAGCTAACACAGTTTTCACATGAAGAATACCCGAATGATACTTTAAGAAAGTAGAGGCTAATAATTTAATAGATGCAGGACAGAAAGAATAGAGAAAAACATGAGTGTCAGCCACAACTTCAACTTTTAATATAGCGCATAAACACTAACACATACAGAACGGAAGATGAGAAAGTAATATAAAAAAAAAAGATCATAATGATGGTATCATGAATAAAATTAAATTAATATAAACTAACCTATACTAATAATAAATAATCGAAAATACTATTTAAGAAAAAAATACCTCTTCATCAATCATGACCATATCAAGACTTATCAAACTTCTCCATTTTTTATGATTAGTGATATCAAATAATCTAGAAACGTGAACCTTGATTTCCCAATTATGTATGATTTTGAAAGACATAGTTGCTATTATCACATATAATACGCTATTTTTATATGTATTTAAAAAATGTTATTGTTCATCGAAATAAATATATCTTCATAAGTTGTAAAACTATTTTGTAGATGGATCTTATTTCGAAGCATATTTCGAGCACTATCCGATGGTAAAAAAAAAACTATAATATTGCGAAATATGTAGCAAAAGTTATATTCATTTTACATAGTATAATAATTTAGGTTGTTTATTCAAAATCAGACTCTAATATTCACTTATCCAAATCACCTTATATGTATTTATATCTATGTTGATCACTATGTTTTAAAAAAAAATTAAAATTAAAAATAATAATATGGCATGGTTAGGTGGAGCTGTCTATAATATTCTAAGATTGTTTTTTAAAATCAAACTCTAAATTTTGCATCATCCAAAACTCTAATATATATATATAATTTTATCGCTATATATTTTAATTTTTGTTGTAACAACAAAGTTTCCTTAATAAATTTTGTCCCAATACTAAAGTGTTTTGGTTCAATTGAGTAAGCTAAGACTGAGGTTTTGAAGATAAAATGTTTAATCCTATAAATTGGACATATGATCAAATGCTATAATCACATATAATACAATATACTTATAGCTATTAATATATTTATCTAAAAGAAAGATTAAATAATGCTATAATTCATCTAATTAAATATATTTTCATGACTTGTAAAAAACTATATTGTAAAATAAATCTTTTTTGAAGCATATTTCAAGCACTCTCCAAT
Organism: Beta corolliflora; assembly: GCA_947648045.1. NCBI lineage: Eukaryota > Viridiplantae > Streptophyta > Magnoliopsida > Caryophyllales > Amaranthaceae > Beta > Beta corolliflora. Next base: position 510,169 of record CANSZD010003689.1, read on the forward strand.
GGTAAAGAATTTTAATATTTTAAATTAGGTAGCAAAAATTATATTCAATTTACATAATATAATAATTTAGGTTGTTTATTCAAAACGAAATTCTAATTTCTCCCTACCCGAAACTCCTTTTATGTATTTAAATATATGTAGAATTCTATTTTTTTAAATATTTAAAATAAAAATTAATGACATGACAATCCTACGTGGAGCTCTCTATTTCATAAGTTGTAGAACTATATTGTAAATGGATCTTATTTCGTAGCATATTTCGAGCACTATCCAATGGTACAAAAATCATAATATTCCGAATTACGTAGCAAAAGTTATACACAATTTACATAATATAATAATTTAGGTTGTTTATTCAAAACCAAACTCTAATATTCGTTTTTCCAAAGGTGCTTATAAGTATTTAAATCTATGTAGAACTCTATTTTTGTAAAAATTAAAAATAAAAATTGATGACTTGTCAATCCTACATGGCGCGCTCTATTACCTCGAAATCTTGATGATTTCATAAGTTGTAGGACTATATTGTAAATGGATCTTATTTCGTAGCATATTTCGAGCACTATCCAATGGTACAAAAATTATAATATTTCGAATTACGTAGCAAAAGTTATACATAATTTACATAATATAATAATTTAGGTTGTTCATTCATTTATATGTATTTAAATATATGTAGAACTCTATTTTTGTAAAAGATAAAAATAAAAATTGATGATGTGGCTATCTTACGTGGCGCGCTCTATGGCCTCGAAATCTTGAGGAGCTCCCTATGCCTCCCGAAAAGTTCCTCCTTAATATATATACTAGTATTGGGACCCGGCAAATGCTCGGGCTTTTTGTGAAAAAGAGGTAGAGTTTTTAAATATTTACACCCCTATTCTTGCCGTTATTTTTGTCTGATATAGAACAACTAAAAGTTATAATATGATTTTGTCATTATCTTTGACGTTGGTTTCTAAATTATATGTCATGAAGAAACTCACTATATCATTCAGAAACATACTATATCATGCAGAAACTACATCATTTCTGAACAATGCACTATATCATTTCGACACTCACTATATCATGCAGATTCTCACTATATGATTCAGACATTCACTCTGTCATGCAGAAATTATATGTTACTTTAATATAAAATTTTAAATATATTATAAATGGATCTCATTATAAAATTCTTTTTAAACACTTTCCAATGGTACAAAAATTATAATTTTACGAACTATATATTAAAAGTTGTAATCAATTTACTATATATAAGTTTTTCATTGTGAACCTAACTCTATTTATTGTTATCCTAAACTCTATTTGTATTTCAATCAATTTAGAACTCCATTTATATTTAAAAAATAATATGACATGACACTTAATGAGCGCGACAAATGGCGTCCAATAAGGACGCCAAATGTCGTGACCAACCCTAATTCTAATTGAATCCCTAATTCCAATTGCAGTAGGTTACTTTTATACTTTAACCCTAATTATAATTGAATCGCTAATTCCAATTGTAGTAGGTCACTTTAATACGTTAGTTTAGTCAATATTTCCTATTATATGTTACTTTAATATAAAATTTTAAATATAGTATAAATGGATTTTATTTTAAAGTACTTTTTAAACACTTTTCAATGGTACAAAAATTATAATTTTACAAACTATATATTAAAAGTTATAATCAATTTAGTATATTTAAGTTTTTCATTGTGAACGCAACTCTATTTATTTATATCCTAAATTCCATTTGTATTGTAATCAATTTAGAACTCTATTTATATTCAAAAAAAATGACATGGCAATTAATGAGCGCGATAAATGGCGTCCAATGAGAACCCCAAATGTCACGACCTCGTGAGCTGGCTTTTGTACTCTGCTTTATATAAATGGCGACCACGTTCTAATTGAATATCTTATAACAATCCTAATTCTAATTGAAAACCTAATTCCAATTGCAGTAAGGTTAATTGGATCGCTAATTCCAATCAAAGAGAGGTTACTTTAATACGTTAGTATATAGTCAATGTTTCCTTTTATAGGTTACTTTAATATAAAAGTTTAAATATAGTATAAATGGATCTTATTTTAAAGTACTTTTTAAACACTTTTTAATGGTACAAAAATTATAATTTTACGAACTATATATTAAAAGTTATAATCAATTTACTATATTTTAGTTTTTCATTCATAACCCAACTCTATTTATTCTTATCCTAAACTCTATTTGTATTTTAATCAATTAAGAACTCTACTTATATTTAAAAAAAAAAATGACATTAAGACTTAATGAGCGCGACAAATGGCTGCCCACCAATGGGGACGCCAAATGTCGTGGCTCGTGATTCGGGTTTTGCCAAATGTCGCGGCCTCGTGATATGGCTATTAAATGTCACGCGCCGCGCATCCTGGCCTCTGCTTTATATATTAGTTATATGATATTGATATTGATTTTGCCTAGCTCATGCATATCATGAGGAGGCGATTCACTTCTCAAATGGTGTCCTTTGAAAATTAAAAGCCAAGTTTTCTAAGAATAAAGTCTGCTTATCATCCATCGTTATTCGTTGACCGCTGATTTCTCCACCTTCCCGTGGTGTATATCATCACCACATGGCGCATGCTTCTACCTGATTTTTATAATCGTGATCTTTTTTCTTTTTCCATTATTATGACCCATTATTACAAACAAGTGGTTCCAAATACTCTTTCTTTTTAGGTGGTTGGTGATTCACTGGTTTGGTGAAGGTCAGCTAGAGACCTAGAGTAGTATCACCACTCTAATTGCTCAAACCTAACAAATTTGCCAAAAAGTAGGTCATGTCATGTGCCTTGAAGACATATTTAAACTATGAAATATAATATGTAAAAATATTTAAGTTTCCATATCTTAACAAATATATAATCCATAATATATAAAACAATAAAGTCCAACACCAACAATAAAGAACATGAAGTTCATCATAACTACCAATGCAGAAAGTAAATGTTAAAGGCCCTAAATATTTGGCCTTTTACGGTTGCCCGCTGCCCACATCGCACATGTCCAACTTATAAATTCATCTAGTTTTGACACTGGATTGAACTTACTCACATAGTAGTATAAATGAGTTATGATCTATCATACCCATGGCCTGTGAGCAGTGGCGTATCCAGGAATTACGGGATGGGGGTACGGATGAACTAAAATCAAATAAAACAAAGTACAATGCTAGAGTTAAGCTACGACTAAAAATTCAACTCAAAATACAATGCCAATATCAATTAATGATTCAAATTACAACTAATTTAAAACAACGAAAATACACAAGTTTCAAATAAATAAAAATTACAAGTTTATCCAACAACCTTTCATAGATTGGAACCTGTTAATCACATCATTATCACTAACTTGTAGACTTGTGTGATTTTCCTCCACCTCTCTTCCAAAAAATTCTAAACTTTTGTTTTTCATCTTCCAAATCAAGTATAAAGTAAACACATTATTATATATTAATTCCAAAGTTCCTAATTTCAAATTACATTTCACAAGACACAACATCTCATTCCGAATTCAACTCAACTAAGTTCGATTCACAACCTCTTTCCAATTCCACAATTTCTAATCTCTAATTTGAATTCAAGCAATCTCAATTTCCATATTTCACAACTGCACAACATCTAATTTCCCTTTCACAATTTCTGATTTCAATTCAAAATATCAATTCACATCTAATTTAATTTCACAACTTCTAATCATACTCCAAATTCCATTAAAAAAATTGACAAGTTTATAAATTAACAGAAATAAAAAAAATTCGGGACAAAAATACCTAGAACTGATGAACTTGTGAGTCTGGCCTTCTGGGCTTCGTTCCAGGCTTCTGGCATACCTCAGACGGCGGTTCGGCGTCCGACTAGCCGGCATAAACTCCTGCTCCGGGCGACTGGCAACCGGCGACGTGAGAATTGAGTTCCTCTCCGGGCTCCGGCAGGCGGCAATGCTTCCGTCAAATCAGAAAAGAAAAAGAAAGGGAAATAGAGAATAAAGAAAGGAAGAGAGAGGAAAGAGTATGAGGGAACCAGAAAAAAAAAAAGAACGTTAGACTGAGAAAGACAAAGAGAGGAGCCCAGAGGTGAGAGAAAGAGAAAGAGAGAGGAGAGGAGAGAGAAACTGAGAATGAGAGGGACGCTGGACTGGACGCATAAAGTAACTTTTTTATTTTTTGCCTTTTCTGGCTTTTATTTTCTTTAATTTTTTTTTTTGGGAATGGGGGTACAGCTGTACCCACTGTACCCCCTGTGAATCCGCCCCTGCCTGTGAGCATTTGTTCTCGTGGTATAGGGTGTTGTCTTATTTTACAGCTAGGAAAGCCTCGGGATCAAACACGTAGACCAACAAATTGTAGTGGGTTTGGGACGGAAGGGTTGGGGTACATCGAGGAAAGAAAAGTGGGCTAGGCGTTACCTAAAATAGATGGCTCGATCAAACAGACACACTCTCTCTATATGAAGTATATGTTTAGAAAAAAAAATTAAAAAAATCTACTATGATATCAAAACAAAAATGAATTATTAATTGTGACGGCTATAACAATAAAAATATAATTTGGGGTATCAATTAACAAGAAAATGATTGAAAGAAGACTAAAAAACAAATCCAAACTAAACTTCTTTTATGTCAATATCTTGAGTTATTACATGGCATGCATGCTTATGCTTGTGAATAGGCAGAATCTCTCTTGATTTTGCACTACTTTTGATGATCATACTCTTGCTCTTCCTCATCATCATCAGTTGATGACCATGATCATGATGATCGTCATTATGATCAGACGGTGAGCTCTTGACTTGGTTTTTTGGTGTAGGAAGATTGATTTCATGATCACCTGCGGTAGAGTACAGGGGAGGGATGAAGTAATCAGTGGGGAAAAAGTAATATAAACCAGGGCCAGCCATCAATGTGTGCGACAAAAATTGTAGTAATTAAATCTCATTAATGTATATATGTTTTAATATGTGAATGTTTTAAGTGTAAAACTTTCACCTGTGAAACATATATATACAAGCTAATCCTGAAACACTAAGTCTAATCTAGTTAGGAAATATAGATAGATTTCCTAATGTAAGTAGGAAATCTCAATAATAAGCGTTACATACATGAAGGAAACTGGGGGCAAGAGAAAGGAATGATAATAGATTGACGCCTTGGTCTCCAAGATAAGTTGGACTATCTAGAAAACGTTGAAAATGGTAATTTCTTGCATGACATGAAAGGTCTTGTTTACTAATCAAATTTAATGAAATTGTACATAGATATTCCCAAATCCCAACTACACATGACTTGATGAAAATCGTAGTTCATATGAAAAGGTACATCAAATTTTATTTCTGGCATTATTGTAAGGAAAAATTGACGATAGAAGTCTGAACTTTGGGTGATAATTTTTAAAAGGTCTGAACTATTGATTAACCTATGTAGATCCCAACTTTAGGGGGTCTTAACTTTTAGCGGGCCTCGGCGACTTAAAACTGAAGATTTTTTTTTAAATCTCACTTGGTTCTCTACATCCCTCCCTCAATTAACCCCTTGTGGACCCAAGTTTTCTGAGTGATGACTTATTAAGCGGCCAAGTCACTGGCCCGCTAAAAGTTAAGACCCCTAAAAGTTGGGACCTCTATCTGAGTTAATCAATAGTTGCACCTTTTAAAAATTATCACCCAAAGTTGAGACCTTTGTCGTCAATTTTTCCTTATTGTAATACTATACTGTATGACACTAGAAGACCCAAAATAACAAATTACTGATTTTTTTTGAATTGGAATAGGGAAATTACCATTAATAAAACGACATACGACATCTACAATAATAACAACCCTTACCTAAAAGATAATCTTGAACATCAATCTGAAAATCTTCTGTGATATGGTACTGTTCCAACCATAATCGAAATTCGATGACTTAACATCTTTCGTGCCTGATGTAATAGTAAATTGAAATCTAACCTTCATCTTGATATTATTGATCTGTAGCCCATAAGTATGATTTCCCAAAACTTTAAACCTCCGAGGAACTGGACATACTAAACAACAACAAACTATACTGACAATAACCCCTACAAGAGAGGGGACTAAAACTCCTAGAAAACTCATAATGAGAGACCAACTTATTGAATAAAGCAAGAAAACGAACTAAAAACTGGAAAAAATAAAGAGAGAAAAAGGGGATTACCATGGACGATAACATCCATGGCTGCCCCTAGAAGATAGCTTGAAGAAGGGGAGGAAGAAAGGTGAGCGGTGAGCTAGAGAGAAAACCCTGGGTGAAGGGTTTCTTTTCTATACAAGTTACTGATTCTAGAATACCATCAATGGCTAGTTCATATGAATACTTACTGAGAGAATATAAACTTTTACTTCATGTCTGGTTAGAGTAATAAATGAGACTAATGACAATGATATGGTATATGTATGATACTTGTTAAATCCAATCTTCATAAATATTTCATTATGATATAAGTTTAAATATATGATATTATTATAATAATGGAAGTCTAGTATTAGGAGATCTGATTAAAGTTAATAAGATAGATTTAGGAGATATATATTCTCAATTATACAATTAGGGAATCTACTTGGATATATTTTAGGAGTTTGTGTTTAGTAAGGTTTCCCAACCCTTATTGTATACATATGTGATTAGTTAATGAGAAAAGGTGTGATCAATATAGAGTTTGATATTGGTTGCGAGACATAAACTTAACAATTATTGATCAAAGAAAAGTATTCCTGAATGAGTTTGGGCTGATATAATAAAAATCACTTTCTTTTTTCCATATCTTCAGATACGACCCATAAGAATGTGTCCCTTCTTTGAAATTCGTAGATGAAGCAGCATTAACATGAACATTAGGTTTGAATTGTTGATCAAAGAAAATCGTACCAGAATAAACTTGGGCTTCAATCGCTGATATAGAAAAAATCACTTTCTTGTTCCCGTATCTTCATATACGACCCATAAGAATTTGTCCCTTCTTTGTATTAACCTTTGTGAGGGTTTCACAAAATTTGGAAAGTTGTTCCACTTCCAAAAGATATTTTCGTATTTGGGCTACATAAAAAGAGGTCATTGGTCGATTTTTCTTCCGTCTATCAAATCCTCCAATACACTATTCTACAAAGAAATAAAACCAGAGAGGTCCTCGTGGGAGCCCAATGGTTGGTGCTCCCACCTCCCAACCGCGAGGTCGGGTGTTCGACTCTCATCACTCCCCAATTTGGGGAGTTTGTTTAAATGTTTGCTTGTGGGTATAAATCCCCACTACCCAGCCAATGAGTTGGTGTGCCCTGCAGGCTAGTAGCCTAGCAGGGGTTGGTCTTCGGATCAATTATCTTTCCTGAACAAAAAAAAAAAAAAAAAAATAAAACAAAGAAATAAAACCATTGTCCATATTTGATAATTAACTTATTACTATGGAACCCATGAAAACAATCAATTTCTAATAGGATGACCGGAGATCCATCTTAGAAAGAATTTGACCATATTGTATGGAAATTTGGAAATAGAGGGATAGTGAAGGGGTTGGGCCATAAGCCCATAACGCATAAAAAGGCTAGACTGAGAATGACGTTACCACATCCTCTGGATATGATCTTCCAATTTTCTAGTTAGCACCTTAACCAATGGGCTAGTCCAGATCGGGCTTAGACTGAGCAAATTGGGCCAAGCCTAGATCAATTTTACCCTTTTTTTTATTGTTCTTGAAATTGAAATGTGTAAATTAAGGGTAATTATAGAAGGTAACTCAGTTGGTTAGAGGCTTAGAGCTCCCCTCCCGATTTTAGGAGATCCTGGGATCAATTCTCATCCCAACCCTTGTAGCTCTCTAAACACCAAAAAACAAAAATCTTCTCATCAACAACCTTCCCAGAACAATAATTGTTATAGTCGTGTGTATCCATGTGTAAGACCAAATTTTTCCACATTTTTCCGTTTGGACCTCTCCAAATGAGCAATAAGAAAAGGAAAAAAAACCTCAAGTGCGGGTACATGGCTCGATAACCCAGATGTATAATGGACACACTGAAGTCTTAACCATAAGTGAACTTTTTCCATATATATTTTCTTTTACAAAATTATTGGCCTACCATTTTAACCCTTATTGTATACATATGTTATTAGTTAATGAGACAAATGTGACCAATATAGAGTTTGATATTGGTTGCGAGACATAAACTTAACAATTATTGGTCTAAGAAAAGTATTCCTGAATTGAATGAGTTTGGGCTGATATAATAAAAATCACTTTCTTGTTTCCATATCTTCAGATACGACCCATAAGAATGTGTCTTTTCTTTGAAATTCGTAGATGAAGCAGCATTAACATGAACATTAGGTTTGAATTGTTGATCAAAGAAAATCGTACCAGAATGAGCTTGGGCTTCAATCGCTGATATAAAAATCACTTTATTGTTTCCGTTCGTTTACGACCTATAAGAATTTGTCCCTTCTTTGTCCATTTACCTTTGTGATGGTTTCACAAAATCTGGAAAGTTGTTCAATTTCCAAAAGATATTTTCGTATTTGGGCTACATAAAAAGAGGTCATGGGTCGATTTTTCTTCCGTCTATCAAATCCTCCAATACACTATTCTACAAAGAAATAAAACCATTGTCCATATTTGATAATTAACTTATTACTATGGAACCCATTGAAAGCAATCAATTTCTAATTGGATGACCGGAGATCCATCTTAGAAAGAATTTGACCATATTGTATGGAAATTTGGAAATAGAGGGAGAGTGAAGGGGTTGGGTCATAAGCCCATAACGCATAAAAAGGCTAGACTGAGAATGACGTTACCACATCTTCTGGATATGATCTTCCAATTTTCTAGTTAGCACCTTAACCAATGGGCTAGTCCAGATCGGGCTTAGACTGAGCAAACTGGGCCAAGCCTAGATCAATTTTACCCTTTTGTTCTTGAAATTGAAATGTGTAAATTAAGGGTAATTATAGAAGGTAACTCAGTTGGTTAGAGGCTTAGAGCTCCCCTCCCGATTTTAGGAGATCCTGTGATCAATTCTCATCCCTACCCTTGTAGCTCTCTAAACACCAAAAAACAAAAATCTTCTCATCAACAACCTTCCCAACACATTGTTATAGTCGTGTGTATCCACGTGTAAGACCAAATTTTTCCACATTTTTCCGTTTGGACCTCTCCAAATGAGCAATAAGAAGAAAAAAAAGCCTCAAGTACGGGTACATGGCTCGATAACCCATATGTATAATGGACACGCTAAAGTCTTAACCATAAGTGAACTTTTTCCATATATATTTTCTTTTACAAAATTATTGGCCTACCATTTTGACCCTTAGGCATTATATTGGTTACATCCAATCAAGTTTTTGTCTCTTAAAGTTAAATGCATTATCCATAAAAATCTTTTAAATTTGACTCTATTTTTACGCCCATTAGGCCACCCTGTCTATCAACCAGGCACTCGGTAGCCATAGAGAGAAAGTTATGCCCTTGGCCGCACCCATCAAGTAGGTGCGGTTCTATTGGCATCTTTACTGTATGCACAAACCAATTTCACAAGTGGTTTGTTCAGGTTCCTCATGATACCGACGCACTTTGATCTACTTTCGTAGAAGTGCACATCTGAAAGTAAAAACATATGCAAGTATAGGTTCTATCATGATAGCAACTTAACAGCTTTATAATGCAGGAATTCAACCAAGAAACAAACAGACGCATGACTCAACAGTAAATCTATATCAGAATTTTGCAACACCTCATCTGCAATAACAAATTCTGTCTTGAATTTGCTTCAAATAACAACCATTTCCACTTATTTTCTTCTTCTTGTCTTACTCAAAGTAAACTTGCAAAAATAGTGGTCCAATCTCCCATATATAGACTTGAGTTGTGGACCTTAATCGTTGTGACAGATTTTTACTTTCCACTAAAATTTAATTTTACAAGAATTTGGTCTTTTTCTTTCTCTTTATCAACTAAACTCTGAAAATGCTAAACAAAACATGAATATTTAGAAACCAAATTTATGGAGCAAACTAACTAATACAGTAAGAAGCCCAAACCTTTCAGAAATTGATTGTCCTATAGTGGACTTTAACTGATTATTAGCATTATATGCCTGTTTTTATATAACAATGTCTTAGAGTCTCTTGACATATTATGGTCAATATTCTATTACGTATGCCAGATAGATTTGTTTTGTTATACATGCATAAAAATCAACTTTGAGTTCATAACTTATAGAAGTAAGTTACTACAAACCTATCAAGAAGTAGAGCAGAGAATCTCTAACTCGACCTGAAATGATTGAAAGAAACCCGAGTCGATATAACATGTAACTAAATTTGACCCAATCAAATCTATTTAACATATACTACCTCCGTTTCATATTAATCTACACACTTACACTTTTGCACTATTCACAAATTTCCCTTTGACTATCATTTGTGAATTATGATTAAGAGAAAATATAGTCATGTGGGTCTTGTTTGATTCGTCTCGATATGTAGTTTTAGCATATCGACTTTTTATATTTTTTACAAATACAAAATTAGAGATATAAAGGTTCAAAGTAGTGCATCAGCATGCGTGAAAAGTGTAAGTGTGTAGATTAATATGAAACGGAGGTAGTATTATGAAGGTATCGTATTTTACACAACTTTTTTACATAATTATTGATCATAAAGCAAAATCGACCTGAAACTAGCCTTAGCCAATTTTATGAATAGCCAGGTCTAAAAAGAAGCATAAGTGATAGATAATTCCTGAAAAAGCAGGCTTGAAATTCATAAAAGGGGAAATATTCATCAGCTACAAGACATTCTTCTTACCTCTCAGCATAACCCATTACTAATCTTAAAAGATTAAAAAATAATTATTATGTTGAGTTGGATTCCATTACCACAACCCTCAAAAAGTCTTTATTAATAGTGGGTAGTCCACCCGGTGGGTAGACAAAGTTTTTTCCATCGAAAATTCAGAAGAGACATATCAACAATCACTCCTGAACTAGCTAACAGCCAAATTTTAAGTATTCAATTCCAACTGTAACTAACTATGCAATCCAAGAAACAATTATGCTTTCATCAAAACCACATGATATGACTATTAATTTTCAATTGCTGCCAAAAAAAACAATTAATTTTTCAATAGTCAAAACAACATTTTCTAGGGAATTCAGGGTTCAACACCTGCCAGTTTAATGAGTTGGCAGAGAGATTCCTACCAAATCAGACCAAAATAATTTCTCAAATCTTATGATAATTAATCACAAATTATTTACAATCTGCTTTGGAAGGTCGGACTTATGATAAGAGACGAACACTCCTAAGAGAACAATCATAGATGATACTCATTTCATTGATGAGCAATTATATCATTATATAGGCCATTGTTTGAAAGGGTGGTTTATTACTTATTAGCCACAGCCCACAAGACATGGACACTTGGACAGAGTGGCATATGTGCAACATGCCAAAACTGACCTTTGTATACATTTACCTTACCGGAGTATCCGACTTAAACTCGAATTGTACCCCGGCAAAACTGTAATTTGTGTAGGCCTGCGTCTTTCTTATCTCGTGTAGTCGTGTTTAGCAAGCTAAAATTTAACCAAATAGAGTTTTTCTAATGGATTCTGGTCGCCGGATCAGTACACCTTCTTCGAGGACTGTTGACAGTTTAAGTTTTGGCAATGGCAACTGCATTAGTGCATATGAAACAAGGAAAACATTCCATTATTGTAAGTTTGAGGTTCATGACATAAAAAACTTCCACGGTTTACATGTACAATTTCTCTAGCCCACTAGAAAAGGCCAAATGAAAGAAATATATATATATAATAAAAAAGATGTACAGATAAATCAACCTTACACCAATTTAGCACGCAGGAACTCTATCCAAAAGCAAGCCATTTCTTAGTGATGATTCAATCACCTTTTATATTTTAAATGCAACATGATTACAAAATAAATCCAAATAAAGATGTTACTCTGACTGTCTTCTCCTCGACCGGCTGTAAAATCTAGAAGGTGGAGAGGGAGAAAACTCGAATGGCAATGGCGGAAGATCCATTTCCCCCCTCAAAATCCTTAAAATGTCTCCAACATCTGGCCGCAATTCCGGCAATCTCTGCAAACAAGCCAATCCCAAATGAATACACAATGTCACTTGCTCCTTATTGTATGCATCTTTCAGTCTCTCATCTACAAGTTCTAAAACATTTCCAACTTGAGCTAAATGCCTACACCAACTTACCAAGTTTGCTTTCTCAAACTTCATAGGTGAATTTAGAACATGTAACGGCCTTCTACCGGAAATAATCACTAGGATAAGAACACCTAGGCTGTATATATCGCCCTTCTCCATCAAGTAACCACCACATCCTCCATATTCTGGGGCTATATAGCACAGTGTCCCTCTCATGCTTGTTGTAGTGCTTAAATCCCTACTGAACAATTCTCCACTCATCTCACTTCCCATAGAGCGTGAATTCTTTCTCCTCCAACCCCTCTTGAAACTAAACTCGTGTTTTGAGTTGTTGTTTTCCTGGTTAAGCTCTGGCTCCCTTGTTTTTCTTTGGCTAAGGATGCAAAATTTTCGACCTAAGCCAAAATGAGGCACTCTAATGGACTTCCTCATCTTCCTTTTGAGGGTTTTCCGCTTAGTTCCTTTTTTTGCTCATTTCATCAAGTTTTTCTTCTTTCCACCAATCTAGCATTTTCCTTGGTCTGCTCTTTTGAATGCTTTTGTCCTTGAGCTCCAACCCCTTCTCATCAGGGCAACCAAGCTCTTCTTTCTCTTCTTTTAGTTTATCTACTACTTTATCCAACTGAGGTGAAGTACCTAAGTTGGATTCCATCGGCGAGCACATATTTTCCCAATCTCGATTCGTTGAAGCACCAATTTGGGTGCCAACCCATTCATTAACATAATCTTGGCTGCACACTTCACCAGCGTCGTCCTGCTTCCACCACCAATCTTTCCCCAATTCTTTTCCCTCTCCAGCATCATCCATAGCAAGCTCCTTACTGTGCTCAACACTAGAAAGCTCCTGATCGTATGAACTAACATTGTCTTCCACCACCACAACTTCTTTCCCTTTCGGACTAGCTTTGCTACTACCGTTATAGTTCAATGAACTCCCACTATTAACACCGCTCATGTTATGAAATCCATTGCTGTTCTTACACGAGGTAGATGCTTGCAAAGCCAAAGCAAAATCAACTTCACCACTACTACATTGACCTTCAATTGGAGGAGTTCCAACTGTAGGGGTGGTTTCTCCAATCAAATTCCCTGAAAGGTCTTGACTCTTCCACAATTCTTGACTCTTCCCCAAATCCTGACTAAACAAATCAATCCCAACTTCATCCTCCACCTTAACCCTCGACAACCCAAAATCCGATATCTTGGCCTTGAAATCCCAATCAAGCAACACATTACTAGGCTTAATATCACCATGAATCACAGGAGGGTCACATTCATTATGCAAAAACTCAAGTGCTCTAACCACATCTTGAATCACCTCAAATCTCCTCTCCCAATTCATACACCCTAAACTCACATTCTCATCACTAAACAACAAGTCCTGCAAACTACGATTCGGCATATACTCATAAACCAAAACCCTCTTATTCTTCTCAATACAATACCCCAACAATGCAACTATATGAGGTGATCTAATAGAACCAAGTATTGTAAGCTCACTTTGAAACTCCCTCTCTGCTTGTAAAGAAGATGCAGCATCAAGTCTTTTGATTGCTACAGATTTCCCATCTCTTAAAATCCCTCGAAACACGGTCCCAAAACCTCCTTTACCAATTGAGTTATCTGGGTTGAATTCATTTGTGGCAGATTTCAGCTCTTTGTAGCTGAATTTCTTGAGCTTCAAACTAGGTGTTGCTGTATCATATGGGTTAGTTCTTGAACGACGAAACAAGAAATCCCATGTATAATATAAGATGTAGATTATTGTCATCAAAAAAATTGCTGCAGCTGAGATTGTAATTGCAAGAATAACAACTTTAGATCTTATATTTGAACTCCCTTCTTCATCTGGGGAAATGGGTCTTGAAGGCATTGCTAGATTGATAATTTCAACCTCAAAAATCTTGACTTTTTTTTGGTTAATCTTCCCCCCTTTTGAGCTCAATTATATGGTTAAATTTGGTCACATCAAGGAAAAAAAAAGGAGGAAAAGGGTAGTTCTGATTTGGTCAGAAGAGTTAAAACTCAAATAAAATAATAGTAATAATAAATGTTAAATTATGAAGCTTTTATTAATGAAGCAATAATCATCAATGGAGGATTATGCAGAGGTGGAGGAATTCAAACAATGGATGTACTGTACAAAATAATTAATGAAGTTGTGACACTTACATATAAATATAGTGTGTTATATGATCAGCTCAGAGTTCACACTGACATTTTGACAAACACTTGGTGTGCAAGTGGTGTTGTGTGATGTAATGATACGCAATTGAAGCATGCAGAAGCTAAGTATATTGGTTTAGTTTGATGCAGGATGATGGTGAAGTTTCAGGGGTTTCAAAGTTGGTTGTTTTTTTGTGTTTAAGTCTTTGTTTGGATTGTTGGGTACTTTGCAGGTTCATGTTGAAGTGAAGTAGTAGAAGTCTCAAAAAACTGAAAAAGTTTAATAGGAGTTCTTTTTTGGGTTGTGGGGGCCTAGGCGTGATTATTTTGTCTTAGATTGTGAATTGATTATGTTCTTGCTTTAAAGGGGGTGGGATATTCTCATTCCAAGAGTAGCAAAAGTTTAAAGTTTTATCTTTAGAATAGAAATGCTAGGCTATATAGGTTGGGTAAATGTTCTTTTTATCAATAGAGAACTTATTTGATGAGAAATGAGTTCAAATTCAAAAAAAAAAATTCAAACTATAATAAGTTTGATTGATTCAAATTCATTCATAGGAATCAACACAAATTATATTTATAACTTCGAAAATATTATGATCTTGTTTGGCAATAAGTTAATAGCTGATTGTTAATTGAGATCATCAGTTGATTGGGTAGCTAATTATTTTACCTAGTTTGACTAACAGATTGTGCTAATTATTTGTATAAAGTGTGTGGTAAATACCCAATAGTTGACTGTAATCTCAGCATGAGTAGCATTTTCCTCAACATGCCCAATCAATCCTCAACAAAAGCTCATTATGCCATATTCTTCAAAATTAGAATTTCTGGTCCAATCAATTATTTCGATCCGTTGTTTACCAAAAACTAATATTAGAGGATCTAAGTCATCTAACTAGTAAACTAAAATGGGTCAAATAACTCTATAATTTTTACTCAACCCTATATATTTCAAACAGGGCCTATGTATATAAAGTCAAAAGAAAAATGTAATTGAGGTCATCGTGGGAACCCAATGGTTGGAGCTCTCACCTCCCAACCTCATGGTCGGGTGTTCGACTCTCATCAGCCCCAATTTGTGGAGTTTGTGTAAAAATTTGCTTATGGGTATAAGGCTCGTTTTTCTTTTGACCGAATTAATGAAAATTCGGTTCGGTTCGGGCCGTTCGGGAAAATTCGGTTCGCTTCGGTTAGTTTCCTCTCACCAGTTTTAATTCATTTCGGTTCGGTTTAGACGAATTCCGATCATTTCGACCAAAAGAACGGAGCCTAAATCCCCGTTTCCAATCTCTCGGAAGTTTTCTTATGGGTTGGGATCCCCCTTCTTATCCCCCAACTCATGAGGCTGACCCTACTTGGACCAGTTAATTACTAAATAAAAATAAAACTAGTCAATTGTGAATACCAAAAATTAACAGTACTTTCCCGGTTTTCCCTTTTTTTACAACTTTATCCTGTTATATTGTGGATTGCTACTAAATCATTTAAAATTTTCCTTTTCTGGAATAGGTTCTCAAAATAAATAAAAAAGTACTTTTTTTTAAAGATAAATTTCATTAATTGAAAGTCAAACGGCATCTACAATAGATATTAAAGAAAAACAAGATACAATTAAACAAAACTAAATCAAATTCGTCTTCGAAGAAACTACAATGAACCAGATCGAGCAATACAGCGCAGCCCCCTTGTATTTGCTGAATCAAGCAGCTATTGATGAGGAAGTCTATCATTCTGATATAGTTTGGGAAGAACATTCTTGATCGAGTCAGGTTGACCGCATCCGAGATTCCAATACCTTCATGTTGAGTCTCGAACTTCAACCAATGAGAATAATTTCTCATACCTAAAAACAAGAGAACCATACTCACAACTCCCATAGGGGAGAAGGAGATTTCCAAAACATAAACTAAAAACCCCATAACAGGGTTTGAGAAAATCTCATAAAGAGAGACTAATTTATTAAACAAAACAAGAAAATGAACTAAAAACTGAAAATAAAAGGGGAAAATGGGCTTACCATGGATGAAATCATCTATGGCAGCCCCTAATTGATGAAGAAGAGGTAGGGGAGGCTAGGGTTTGAGAGAGAGAAAAAGAGAGGGGGGCGGCTTCTTGCTTTCCTTTATAAAAAAAGTACTTATTTCATCTCTTAAATGGTCTAATTGTTTTCATTTGACTTTTATATTATTTGGATATACCAATCTAATTATATTTGTAAAAATATATTGAAATATCTTATTATATAAAGTATAATATAATTGAGTTTGTCTCAGTATATATCTATTTTTCAGGTTATCACGAAGTATTATGTTCTTACTAATAGATTTGGTGACTATCTATATTTCAGGTTATAGTTCTTACTAGGGATGGCAATGGATCCTGGACCCGGCCCGGATCCGTGGACCCGGATCCGTTTTTCCGGGTCTAGATCCTAATTTTTTGGACCCGTTGGATCTGGGTCGGATCCGGGTCCGCTGGCCAGATCACGGATCCGGGTCCGGATCTGTCCGGTAGACCCGGATCCGCATATCCGTTTTTTTTTTTGAAAAACAAAGTTGGGCTGGGCCTCCTCTCCACTTCTATTGTTCTAAAAGCCTCTTGACCTCCATTTCTTTTTTTTTTCACGTCACTCCCCTTCAATCCCTAAACCCTAACACTCCATCTCCCTCAGCTGACTTTCACTCTTCTTCTCTCTCGCCAGCCTCCTTGTGTGTTGGTGGTCAAGCATCTTCAAGCATCTCTTCAAGCATCTCAGGCAGCGACAACGTGTTCGAAGTTACTCGGGCGGCGACGACGTGTGGTGGTCCCCCGTTTTTTTGTTCGAAGTAACTCGGGTTTTCGTTCGAAGTTGGTGGTCCTCTCTTCAAGCATCTCCGCGGCGACGACGTGTTTTCGCGTTCTTAGGGCTTCGTGTGTGTATTTCTTCTTCCCCTCCATCGTGTCTCTCTTCGTGCCGCCTTTGTTTGGCAAGTCGCAACCTGCAGTACACGACCTCCACTGCCAACAGTTCTCTCCCCCCCTTCTCTCTCTTCGCTCGGGCGACTACCAGCGGCACCACCATCCACTATCAGCGGCACCACTAGCCGTGAGATCTGATTCTACTGCGAATTTGGGAATTTTCAAAGTTGTTTCTTTAATTTTAATTAGTGTAAGTTTTTAGATCTAATTCATTTTTAGAGTTTCAAATTGTTGTAAGCTTGTTGAATTAGCTGCAAATTTGAAGTAAAATTATTGATTGTTGATTTTTTTTTTGAATTGGGATTATTTTTTATATGAAAAGTAGGTAAAATAATACAAATTATACCAGATCTGTTTCAGACCCGTTTTGGGCCCGGATCCGTAGGATCCGTCGGATATGGATCCGAGTCTAACATTCTCAGACCCACTGGATCCGGGTCGGATCTGAATCCATCGTATGAAAACGGATCTGGATCCGGGTCCACATGGACCCGGTCCAGATCCAACCCGTTGTCATCCCTAGTTCTTACAGTACTAGTATTATTTCAGGCTATCCCTTTTCTCTCTTGTTTAGTGAGAATTGAGAAATGATTTGGTGTTTATTAAAAGGTGGAGGTGCATGGTGTTTGTAAATACTCATTGCTTCATTGGACTCTATATATCCAAGGAAAATTTCGGTGTGCTTTACAGTTGGATAACCGAGAATCATTTGATTTATTTGACTATAGTGTTTTTGTTTTCGAGTAATATAAAAAGAAAGATGATGTATTTTTGCCTTTTTATATGGGTGCTTCATGTCTACATATACTCTCAGTCTCTTACTAACAATTATTACTACATTATATAATCAGGGTGTTCGGGATATTAGTTAACAGAAATTCAGCATAACTTAGTCAATAACGTAATTTGGAAATGATTGAAGATTTGAATCTAGATGTACGTAATGCCTTCATTAAGTAGTCAACAAAAAAAAATTACTATTAAACTAGATGCTGCAACTTAAGAATCGAGTGATGTGTTTAATTTTTGTGGAACATATAGACAATAAAATTTAGAATGTAAATATGAGAAATAAAAATAAAGAAGATGAACAACAAATATATGTGGTTCAATCAACATGATCTACTTTACATGGCATGAAGGACTAAAGAAGATAAACAATGTAGGGGATACAAATTAAGGAAAGTAAGAAGCCGCCCCCCTCTTTTTTTCTCCCTCTCAAACCCTAGCCTCCCCTACCCCTTCTTCATCAATTAGGGGCTGCCATGGATGATTTCATCCATGGTAAGCCCCTTTTCCCCTTTTATTTTCAGTTTTTAGTTCATAATCTTGTTTTGTTTAATAAATTAGTCTCTCTTTATGAGATTTTCTCAAACCATGTTATGTGTTTTTTTGTTTCTGTTTTGGAAATCTCCTTCTCCCCTATGGGAGTTGTGAGTTTGGTTCTTTTGTTTTTAGGTATGAGAAATTATTCTCATTGGTTGAAGTTCGAGACTCAACATGAAGGTATTGGAATCTCGGATGCGGTCAACCTGACTCGATCACTAAAGTTCTTCCCAAACTATATCGTAATGATAGACTTCCTCATCAATATGCTTGATTCAAGAAATACAAGGGGGATCTGTTGTATTGCTCGATCCGGGTTCATTATAGTTTATTCGAAGACGAATTTGATTTAGTCTTGTTTAATTGTATCTTGTTTTTTCTTTAATACCTATTGTAGATTTCGTTTGGCCTTCAATTAATGAAATTTCTCTTTCCAAAAAAAAAAATGTAGGGGATACAACTCTATCCTTTCAAAAACTTTCTTATATCGTTATGAAGGCTATTAAGAATGATTTATAATGATTAAAGAAGCTTTCTTTGTTTTATTGCCAGATGATGCTTCATTTTATGATCAACTAGTATTTTGGCCCGAGCTATGCCTCCGGTCGGTTACAATACTTTTCGTATTTTTTGTCCATTAAGAAATTGAAATATTCACGTCATGACGTGATAAGTAAAAAAATATAAAAGGTTTGAGTTTGAAAATAATAGCTTAAAAGAATTGTGGTAAGATAATATGACATCAATAGTCTCTTGTTAGTTACGTAAAGAGATCTATATACTTGTTTAAGTCTTTTTAGTTAAGTATAGTTATTAAAGACTTTATCATATTGTCTTTGAAACATTTCACAATAAAGCCATAGTGTATTGATGGTTAAGCTCTTACTATTCATTTCAAAGGTCACGTGTTCGATTCCTTCACAATATTTATATTTTTTAATTGACGGGTACACATGGACATAAAACATTTGCATTAGAAAGTGAGGGGGGGAGTGCCACGTGGCACATCGACATCATTATGCACGCCTTTTAATATATTTGTATAGATAATTAATAGAACCAAAAATTAAAAAAAAAAACACGTTATTTATTTGACAAGTGAAACTTTCAAAAGTTTCCAAATATTATGGTCAAACAAATTGTTGCTGACACTTCATGGAAAATGTAACTTAATGCTTCAACCAAATGATCACTTCATTATAATTTTTGTTGCACATCTTATGGGCAAATTTATATCTTTATGGTAGATACATATGGTATATAATGCACTGTGCACACGTCTATTATTTTATTGTACACAAATTCTTGGGTGTAACATTCCAAAAAACCACCGTTCTTTTTGTAAAAAGTCTCAAATGACATAAAATAAATGACAAAATGACATTAAATTCATGTCATTATTTGTATAATCCGTGTCATTTTTGTTGGAGTACATGTCATTATGTACGTGTGAGGTTTTGTGACACAACTAGTTTTAGGCATGCGTGGGTACTTATTTTTTTCATCTATTGATAATTTAATTTTAAAATGATTACACCATATATCACTTGGTGTAGTGGTAAATGTATCTTAATTCTTATTAATAGGTCATTTGGTCGATTCAAGACATCATTATATTTTTTCCAAAAAATATGATGACCAATCTATAGTTGGTTAATTGCACATGCGACAAAATTATAGTGCAAGAGGAAAGGTTCCACATGGCACACAAAAGCACAACCGAATTAAATTATATCTCGCAATCAAGGAATTTGTGCTATGATTAACAATTTCACCGACCTTCTTCATGGGCGTCGCCCTCGACCTTTGAACTCCATCTCCGATTCGTATTCTCGAACAACAACAATAAGATTTGATTAGCATCAAGAATAATTTGTAACGCTACCCCATTAATTACGAAGTAGAGGACTCTAACGTTCATGGTGAATTTCGAAAGGAGAGATGGAGTAAGGAGATGACTACAAAAAAGAAATCAAATAAGTAAAATAGACTTTATGGTCGGAAGTAGGCATTGACCGCCACATTACTAATTACAACACATATCTATAATTTTGTGGAAACATGAATCACTAAAAGATGTTAGATCATATGGTGAATCTTTGGAAATCCTTACCCGAGGTCGGGGTTCGGCCTGTGTTTCAAGATATATATTTTTTTATATAATGATCACCTCGACTTATTGTTGGTTAATAGACACGTGGCAAATTTCTAGTGGTAGAAGGAGGGTGCCACGTGGCGCATGCGACGTTGTCAAGACATCTTTTAATATATTTGTATCAATAATTTATGATGTACTCCCTCTGTCCCTAAATAGAGTGCCCAATTCTTTTGGGTACAAGTATTAAGAAGAAATCATGTGTAGGACCTTAGTTGTATTAAATCAAAAGTAAATATAGAAGTTGCGTACACTTTTTATGAATTGTTTATTAAGGAGAAAATGCGGCCATATGGAAAGCTGAGTGATATTATAAAAATTGAAAGAAAATAATATTTTAATTGGTGGACCCATACCAAATAAGGAAATGAAAAATCAATAACATAAATGGAAAAATGGACACTTTATTTAGGGACGGAGGGAGTAACTTGTTACACCCAAAACACACTTTTCATTGTAGCCTTCTACTACACTTGTTGAGTTGTTGGCATATGGATATACTGTTAGCTCAAGTTCAAACTTTCATTCATTCATAATCCAACCGTGACCTAGGGTGTTCACCGGTCTAGGACCGGACGGAACCGGCCTGGACGGTGTGGACCGGAACTGAAAAAATTTGGACCTGGACCGGACCCGAATTTTTCCGGTCCCGGTCCGGTCTTGGACCCGTTGGACCGGAATCTTTATTTTTTAAAAAACATATTTTTTATTTGATTTAAAAATATTTATAAATTAGATATATTAAAATTTTAATAATATTAATAACAATATTTCTAAAGTTTATAAACAAAGTAGTTCTAAATTTCTAACTTTTTACTACTTTTTTAACATATAAACTTTTTTTTTTACTAAAAAATCAGAAATTCCGGTCCGGACCGGAATTTTTCGGTTTTGGACCGGACCGGACCGGAAACCCGGAATCGGGATTTTCTTCGGACCGAGGACCGGACCGGAATCTTCGGTCTGGTCCGATCCGGTCCAAATTCCGTCCGGCCCGTCATTCCGGTCCGACCCCGATCTTTGAACACCTAACCGTGACCATGTCAATATTTATTATATAGTTTGAGTTAGAGATATGATAATTAAATTTGGAGAAGAATAGAAGATAACATTAATAAAAAACCACTAGTTATTAATCTTATTTATACTCTTAATTTGCCTTTAAAAATGCAAAAATTGGACTTACATAAAAAAAAAAACTAATGATGATTGCAAATTGAAAACTACCCGAGGGATTGATTTAATTGAGTAATGATCAAAATGGACGTATAGATAAGAGAGAAAGAGACGGGAGACCGAGTGGGATGTAAAGATGCTTTTGACTAATTGAAGAAATAGACTTTTAGCAACCAAAACTTTAAGATAACTCCGACATAGAGCGTGATTATGGTGGAGGTGCAATAAGATTTTTTTACAATAGTTGTGTGTGGGCAATCAAAGGATGGCCTTACTATTGCAGTAGTACCATACCACTTTTAATTCAACTTTTGCATGGGAGAGGATGGATCTTTAAATTGGTTCATTAGAAGGGGTTATTCGGAGCCTGTGGGGTCATATGATTTGAGCTTAATTGGATCTGTCTTGCGAGTTGTTCGAATTAAACATTCTTAGATGGTCATAATAATTATGGCCATGAAAAATCTAGTAAATGGAACAAATATTATAAGCAGACTTGTATAATCGTTCTTTAGGTTACGGATATTCCGTCAATTTATGTTGTTATTATAACTTATGAGATAAAACTATCATCTCTTTCTCCTTGTATATAAGTACAATTCTTCATGATACATTTTATTCATCCAATTTTGAGAAAGAGCTCATGTGACTCCAATCTCTCCAATTCACGACAACATGAGTGTGTGGCAATGATGCTTATAATTGGGAACGACTTGACCATAACGTTATAGAATCTTGGACGGATTGTATCTCATTTCCAAAACAATGTTTTTCTGCGACACAATCACATACTCATATTTCTCATTGGAGTTTTTTGGTTTATTGTCTCCCAAAATAGTATATATTAAGGAATTACTATACTAATATGAAGGGAGATAATACAAGTTGTATTATAATAAATTATACTTATTTAGTTAAATATTACAATTATATTTGTATTGAAAACTGACAACTGATGTAAACTATATTCTCTAGTTAACAGAAAACGATAACGAAAATGCCGATACATCCAATTGTTTGAACGTGGGAGCAACCAAATAGCCATTGGGCCTATATAAAGGAAAACCATAATTGAAAGTCCACACACCAACGCCAACTTCCCAGCCACTGTCAGCTCTTTTAAAGTTGAAACTTTCAACCAACTTCCCGCTCAATTGCTGCGTTTTCCCGCCCTAATCGAAATTTCAGGTCATTCTCTTTCTCTCTCTTTATTATTTTAACAATGGCGATTTCGTTATCCAATTTAACATTGTTAGGGTTTCAATAAGTAATCGTAATCTTGGGATAGTTACTAGTTGTTTTTACTTTTTGGTACTTTTTGCCCTAATTTTACTGTTTTGAATGGTAATCGTATATAATTTTCATGCTCGTCGGAGAATTGTATGCTTATTAATTATGGATTGAAGGAATATGAAATAGTAGTTTAAAAAGAAAATGCTGCTTTGTCTAACATTTATAATTGATTTAGCACGATCATTTCTGAGGAAATGATAATGTACTACTTGATGTGTTAGTGAGTAGTGACTACGTGTTAGATGTTAGAAGTTAGCTGTCAACCGTCAAAGTAACGATTGAATGTAGTAAATTTTTGTTCGGAAAATAGAATACATAAGTTAGCTTTTGCAAAACCCTAAAAACCACTACCTTAAATGTGCTCACCACTACTTTGCCGAACACTATTATATGGATTTTATATTGTTTGGACTTAATTAAAACACTAAAAGCCTACTTTTGTGATTAAAGCGGAATGAACTCTTCATATTGCTTTTAGTTAATAGTTAAACTAAGTTGAAGAAGAAGAAGAGCTCTTTAGGAAGTGGCATGTTGATTGGATAAAGAAAAGTCTAAATTATTGATTTGGGAGAGAGAGGGTTGACACTGCTTGACATCACGAAATGTGAAACTAATAGTCCTCGGCAACATCAATGTCTTTGCAAACTTGCAATGCCTCAATCCTTGAATCTTGTTCCTGAAAATTTATCACATTTGGCAATTGCTTAAGCAAAGTCTATTGGGTTTTTATATAACAAAATATTACTTCATAACAAAATTATCGAGTCCTTTTTATGTACAAGACATACAAATATACAATGACGCTCACCAACATTCAAATAACTGAATAAGTAAGAATGTTTGAGTGTTTGACATACTTGAATTTGTTTCTACTTACTCTGTAGAGCAGTGATAGTTAAAAGTAATCCATTTTAATCTCCCATCTCTCCATTTAGGGAAGCTGTTTAGATCTAATATGACATAGATTTCTGGCACTCAACACATTATGGGGAGGGGAAGTGGGCACCGGGGACGGGAGGAAGAAGACTCAATACATTATGGTTTGTTTTCTACGGCTACTTATTTATAGGACATAGTTCCATCAAAACACAAATCATTTGCTGAATTATTACATAAAAGTAATAGAATCAACCAGCAATAACAGATTATAAACCAATGTGGCTAACTGTACATTTCTAATGATTCCTATGAAAAGAAACATATGTACTATAGAACTTGATAACTTGCAATCTTGAGACCCAAATAGAACTTCTCAAAAAAATTGAAGTACCATATGTATTTTGGATTTTGATTTCAAAACATCTGCAGCACCACCATCTAATTTTGAAAGTCTGAAAGAGCACACTGGAAGAGACAACATGTATGAATATCATTCTGTTCCTGGCTTGCATTTTAGGAGTCTACTCGCTGCTCATTTTCCTGTATAATAGGGATAAATTTGTCAAGCTGAATGGTATTACGGCGTCTTTACATTTTGAGTGTCTGTGATAAAGGGGAGAAAAAAAAGAACCAGAAGCACTTACTTTTGTCAGAGATTCTGCCATGACATTGTTTTTTTTTTCTTTTCATGAGACTCATGCTTGGCCTTTCCATCTGCTGGTGGGTGCAGGATGTGAACCAACTGTCTCGAAAGCCTGAACCAGCAATGCAACTCGTTGCTTCTTTGCAGGAGCAAGGTTTCCAATAACTTTCTGAAGTGCATTATCAAGCATCCCTTCCTCCCAGCTTTGCTTATCATTGGATGAAACTTGACGTAATGAAGGAATGCCTTCTTCTGAGTGAGATGTCTGAGAAAGGTCTTGTTCATGCACTGGTTTAAGTTTTTGTATTTTTTTCATTGCCTTGACAAACCTCTTACACAGAATGACTTTGGAAAGCGTGCTGTAGTTGTTGGGGAGTTTTTCTTTTGATGATGTTTTATCTTCATCTGGAGTTGCTACAGTATCAGTATGAAGTGATGTTGCAAATCCAGCGCTCTGTGTTGCAGCAGATGAGGGCTCTTCTCCATGATTCCGACTGTATACTTCTTGCTCTGAAGTTGTTCTACTGGTCATCGATTCCGTATCAGAAATCTGGTCCTGGAGAAGTAGCATTTCTTCTACTGCTGTCTCTACCAGCTTAATTGCTTCATTTTCTTGAAACTCAAAACTTGTTGGAGTTTGAACACCCATATCCCTGCAACTTTTGCCTCTCGAAGAATGCTGAGAAGAATCATCTATTTTCCTTTCTGACATCTTAGTGCTGTCTCCCTGTGCATGTACATCAACTACACTTGTTTTTGGGGCTTCATTTTCATCCAACATATCAGTTGCGACATGCTGCAGTATTAGGCCCCACAGGCTGATAGATTTTTCCAAAGATTTACTTTTTTGTAAGTGGTTATTCCATTCATCTTCCGAGTCTTCAGATTGTGGAGACTTCTTTGCAGATTTTGAGGCTATTTCAGTAATCCCGATCAAGTGTTCACCAATTGAAGTTTTCTCCTTGAGCTGAACGCATGCTTCTTCTCTAAAATATGTTCTTTCCTCCAGTGAAACAGCTGGTGCATTTGCACAATTAATTTCTGTTGGGTCCTTACAGTTATCTGGGAGAGTTGTGATTGCATCAGATGTTGCTGCAATATTACCATTCGACGCATATTCTTTGGTTAAGCTAGGACTTCCCTTTTTGCAGATTTCGTGTGAAACTCTTTCTGCGACTACTTCATTGCTGGAAGTTGTTGATCTGTCTAGCTTGAGGTCAAAACCACCAGAAAGTTCTGAATCCTGCGATGATAATGTATCCTCCTTTTTCTTTGTATCCCCTTCTGAGGAAATAGTATCAGAAAATTCTGTTTCAGGGCAGTAGAGTTCTTTTCCCCTTTGTTCAGGATTTGGATTGACTTTTTCAAAGGCTTTAACCAACAAGGATACTCTTCTTTGTTGTACAGGAGCCAGCTCAGAAATAACTTTTTGCAACACATTATCAAGCATCCATTCATCCATCCCTTTTCTCTCACCCACAGCACGAGTTGTCAGATGAGCCTTTCCCGTTTCTGAATCAGAATGTGAGGGTAGACCAAATTGCTTTTGCGGGTAGGACCTCCGTGTCTTTTCCATTGCCTTGATGAATTTTTTGCAAATAATAAATTTCCTCAGCTTGCTGAATCCCCTGGATAGGTTTTTCTCAGGCTTTTCCTCTATTGACACTCTTTGACCTTCTTCCGAAGCAGCTTCTCTATTGTTAGAAGTTGATTCATTTTGAAGGTCTTGTGGCGCATTAAGGATATCATTGATGACTTCTCTTACCAGTTTAATGGCATCATTCTCAGTAAGTTCACTTGTTATGCTGCTTGCATCACTATCATCAGTCTCTGCATCAGAAATTATCTCAGATGACGCGCTGCTACCCTTGTTCTTTTGGTCCTCACTGGTCAGTTCTTCATTCACTTTGCTCCCAGCTTCTGCAGCACTGACAGATTCAACATGTTGATATATCAGGTGCCACATACTAGTGTTCTTCTGTTTGTCACAAAAGATTCCTTCAGTTATGTTAGCCTCGTCATCCTGCTCAAGATCCTTGGTATGTTGAAATGTTTCATGCATGGGATTGTCATCAATCTCCTCCTTTCCCACTATTGATCTACTCAACGGGTCACTAACTGGAGAACCTGCAAAAGCCATAGTATGAACAAAGGGGACTTTATGCTGCTGTCTAGCATGTTGCTATCGTATATAAGGACTATAGGACATAGAAGTAGATGTTATTTACAGCTAAGCAAGTACCTTTTATGCTGGTTTGATGGTGGTTGTGACAATTGGAGTCATCTGAATCAAGAATCTTGTGGGATAAGTCTGTCCTGAGGTTTATGAACTTTATGCTATGATCTTTCTGCACACTTTTTCCTGATGTAGAACCTTTACCAAGCATATTCAATCTATCATTAAGCATTGGAGGAATGTCATCACCATAAGACGTTGATCCATCATGCTTAGACTCAAGAAGTTCCTTTTTGTCTGTTGAGATTTCTGATTCAATAGCAGGGTCCCACTCTAATTTCGTTTGATTTCCAATGCCTTTTCTCTCTGGTTTGACTATTTCAAATGCTTCTACAAGTAGTGCCACTTTTTTCTGTTGATCAGGAGCCAGGTTAGAAATAACCTTTCGAAGCGCGTAATCAAGCATCCATTCTTCTTCATTTTTCCTCTCATTGATGCTTAAATGCCTGAGATAAACTCTTTCTTTCTCCGCGGCCATCTCTGCAGACAAATGTCGTACTTTTCGTGGGCTGATCTTTCTAAGTCTTTCCATTGCCTTGATGAATTTGGCAGTTGCAATAGCTTTTTTCAGCTTCCTAAAGCTCTTCGACATTTCCTTTGGGGCTTCTTTTGCTTCATTTTGTTCTGCTTGCTGTTGGAGTTGGCCACTTGTGCTCTCTTCTCTATGCAGTCTTTCTTCTGGCTCTGATATACTATGCTTATCCACTTTCTTTTCTCCAGAAATTTCTTGTCCAGAAGCTAGAGCAGTTGAATAACAAAGTTCTCTAGCATCATCAGCAGCTCTGCAATGGTCTTGAATGGACTTCTGGTCAGATTTTTGCTCATGGATTTGCAGAATTGCATTAATTGCTTCCTTTACCAGATATATGGCAGCCGACTGATCAAAATCTGCACTCTGGTTATCTTCACCTTCGTCAGATTTCTTCAATTGAGTACTCAGGGCTGCTGATTCTGGATCATTTATTGCCTGGCATGTGTCTGCTTCATCACTTTGTTCCTCTTCATCCACTCCATGTACTTCCTGCTTTCCAGCTGTTGATGCTTCATTTGGGTTAACATGTTGATAGATCAGGTGCCACATGTTTTTGTACTTCTGTTTGTCAGAGAGGATAGTGGCAATATCACCATCGACCTCAGAATTGCCAGTTGATAACGAGGAAGAAAATTCAATAGCTCTCTCAGCCTCTTCATTTTTGGTACTTGGTTCTTCAAGTTTGACAACCACAGAAGCTAATCTTGAACAATTGTCAAACAACTCCAGAGTTGAATCTGATATTGCAATTTCATCAGTCTCCAGCGTAATTATGTCATCTAGAATATCATTGCATAGATTGAACAACTGATGTGATCAGAATAGCAATAATTTGAGGTGCAACATGTGCGTTATCTTTCATAATTGGTTTTTCTAGTGCCCTACCATCATAAACGAATTTACAGTTACCTGCTGAGCTTGCCTGTTGGTCATGATGTTCCCCTGGATATGTTTCTAGAGATGCATCTCTGGTGGGTTGTTGGACGCCATCATCTTTCTTTTGAAGAACCTGTTCAATAGATACGGATCTTTGCTGCTGAGATTCAAGATAGCATTTGTTCGCTTCGTTTGCGGGCTTGGCTAATCCAATGCTGTCAGCAGCTTCACCTTTCAAAGGATAACATTTAATGCTCTTCTCTTTCTGCTCAGGGTGCAGTGTTTCAAATGCTTCTGCAAGTAGTGCCACTCTTCTCTGATGTTCCGGAGCCATCTTGGATATCACCTGTCTAAGTGCATAATCGAGCATCCATTCTTCATCATTTTTCATTCCAACCATGCTTCGATGCCTCAGATAAACTCTTTCTGTCTCCGAGGTTGAGTCTGAACATAGATTTTGTGATTTATGCAGACTGCTCTTTTTTGTCAGCCTCTCCATTGCTTTGATGAATCTGGTAGTTGCAATTGCTTTTTTCAGCTTGCTTAAGCTCTTGGACATCTTTCTCTGAGGAGCCTTCAGTTCATCACATTCCACTTGCTGTTGGACTAATAAACTTGTATCCTCTACATAATGCAGCTTATCTTCTGGGTCTGAGTAGGTATGCTGTTCCTCACTCTTACCCTCTTCTATGGAATTTTCTTCTGTGCAAGATAAAGGAGCAGAAATGTAATAGTCTCTAGCATTGTCAGTATGTGTGTGATGCTCTTGAGAGGACTGTAAATGAGTTGGCTGCTCATAACGCTTTAGAATTGCGCTAAGGGCTTCTTTTACTAGCTTTATGGCAGCTGATTGGTCAAGTTCAGGCTTCTCACTTGCTGCACTTTGGTTATCATTATCTTCCCTTTGATCCATGCTGTAACTATCTGGAGTTGATGCCATGTCATTAGTTTCTTGACAGTTGTTTGTATCACCAACATCTTCTTCTTCATTGAATCTACTGGCTTGCTGCTGCTCATTGATGGATGCTTCATTTGATGCAACCTGCTGGTAAATTAGGTTCCACATACCAGTATACCTCTGTTTATTGAAGAAAATACTGGTCATATCACCAACCAGGCTGACTTCAGAATCCATATTAGAAGATTGGGATGGAACCTTGAGAGTGTTCATAGGTTCTTTATCACCCATACCCTCATCATTAAATGCTATATTATTAACACAAGCTGCCTTTGAACTCTTTTCAGATAGCACCAAAGTAGACTCTAAACTGTTGGTTTCATCCGATTCTTGCAGAATTTTGTCATCTGGAGGACATTGGACAAGTTTAAAAATATCAGAATTTCAGTTGTTTGTATGGTGTAGCATGTTTATATCCTTTATTTCCAATACAAATTAAAGAAAAACTAATTTAAATACCTGTTGTGCTCGCCTGATATTCATTATCTTCTCTTGCACATTTTTCCACAGGAACAACCTGTTCATTAGATGATAATACATCTTGCTCAAATTCCACAAATTGTTTCCTCTCTCCATACATGGGGGGTAGACACACTTTTCACAAGATAATTCCTGTTGCTCTTCTCTTCCGTCTCTGGAGTGACTGTTTCAAATGCTTCAACAAGTTGTGCTACTCTTCTTTGCTGATCAGGATCCAGCTTAGAAATTACTTGTCTAAGCGCATTATCAAGCATCCATTCTTCAGTATTTTTTCTTTCGTTCATGCTAAAATGCCTTAGATATACTCTCTCATTCTCTGAGGCTTCTTCTGGAGATAAATATTGTGGTTTGCGTGGGTTTATCATTTTCAGTCTTTCCATTGCCTTGATGAATTTTGCAGTCACAAACATTTTTCTGAGTTTGCTGAGGCTCTTGGACATTTGTCGTCCTGACATCTCTCGCCCATTTGGTTCATCTTTCTGCAGTAATCTATTGCCTATTTGCTTCATTCTGTTTTGGTTTTCTGTCAATTCCAATTTCATCTCTTTGCCTCCTGTATCACCACCCTCACTGAATATTTCTTCTTTGGAGGTTGGAGGAGTTAAAATATGCTCACTGACAGAACTATTAGCCATTTCTTGGACTGGATTTGACTGCTGATCTGCATCAAGCTGTAAAATTGCATTAAGTGCTTCTTGAACCAACTTAACGGCTGCGCTCTGATTCAATTCAAGCTTCTCTGTCGCTGCAACTTGGTCGTCCCCTTCTTCATTGAAATTGTTGTTGTATCTACTCTGTTTCACATCCAAGTTATCCATCTCATGGTTAGCGTTTCCATTTGCACCTTCTTTTTCATCTGCTCGTTTGACTCCCTGGGTTTCACTCATTGATGCTTCACTCGAAATAAGTTGCTGATGGATCAACTGCCACATGCTTGTATACTTCTGTTTGTCGGAGAGATAATTGATCAGATTATCACCTAGACTAACTGCAGAATCTCTGCTTGCAGAATGGAAAGGATCCCCAGAGAGATTCTGAAGCTCTTCTTCTCCTATACTTGATTGAAGTGACTTGTGAATAGACCCTGATTCTGGACCATTCATGTCAGGTAATTCTAAAGGCAAATTTATAGCTGCAATGTTGCTATTCTGCTGCTGAGTTTTATCATCTAGGTCAACATTACAAACTCTGGAGGTCTCATATATTTCCTGCTCACCATCATTCAATGCGGTTTTTTCCTAACACAGGATAAAATGAAATAAAATAAATTTTTTAATACAGAATCATGTTCTCCTTTGTGATGTGTCTTCAGATTGGGAACCAGATCTTACATGTTTTGTCATGGAGTAATAAACTTCATTCAAGACAAATTACTTTTTGTTTGGAGTGTATTTAAACCTTATATAGAAATAAGATAGTAGCTGATTCTTACCTCAGGTCCTGATGCATCACTGAGTGTTTCTGATAGTTTCCCTTCATAGTCCCCAACACTGACTTGGTCATATGTCGAATCATTTAATGCTTCTGCATCATTGCTCAGGGCGCCTTCAGTAGCCCACTTTCTTCTGGGTTTGGCATAGATTTTAATGAGAAAGTCTATTCCGTCATCTTCTGCTTCCGCAGCATTTTCTGTCGTTTCATTCTCGACTTCTCCTGATGCATGACTTTCAGCAGAGACTATTTGTGTTGATTGATCCATTCCGGTGGCACTTGCATAATGTTCCATTTCTTCTTTGAACTGGCTCTCCAGCTGCTCACGTTTTTGGTTACCGAGCAGTTTCCTTTTCGCGGAAATAAATTCTTTAAGAGGTTGAGAAGGGGCTTGGTTGCGATGACCATGAATCGAGCAATAACTGTACGGGCAAACATGAAAAGATGACGTCCCCTCCAATTCACCTCCCCGTGAAAGAAGTTCAATGTCATGATCTGGGACTGCAGTTCTCTTTAGAGCGGATGAACAGGTGGCACGAGCAACACCTGTTCCTGACAGTGGAGTAACCTGTGGTCTTTTCCTTACTTTACTCCTTTTAGGTCTCAGGCTTGGAATCTTTGCTAGGATCCTTAGAGGCCTCAAACTAGATGTCCTTGTCAAACCCTTCTCAGAATTCTGGCAAAAAGAACTACAGTTCAGTTCATGACAGCAAATGTTTCCCTAAACACATGTTTTATTTTTATTGTTTTCCAATTTTCTAAGAATTGATATCTAACATTCTTAAATACAGAATTATACATGAAAGATGAAAACGAACCTTTCTTGTTTCTTGAGAGCTGCTGCCTTTCATGTTATATGGTTCCGCATCATTAGACATAGGCTCTGTTTCTCTGCCACTGAGTCTGGAATGTGGTCTCTGCTTTGTTCTTGATGATCTTATACTCTTGTATCTCATCAAATATCTTGATCTTGATCGCTCTAAGATTCCCTTTTGTTTCGCTCTAGACCGGACCATGCTATCCTGGAAATCAGAACCACTTACATTCGGGATTTCTGAATCAATTTCCATTCCTCCAATTATTTCAGCATTGTCCTGAAATTCAAGCATTTCATGTTGGTTGATACCAACATCTGGAAACTGAGAATATCTAGCCCGAATTTTCATTGATTTTTTACTAGACAACTTCTTTGAATGCTTTAAACTAGGCACCCTCTTTATACATTTCTCTGGTTTGACTTTAACTGATATATCTACACCTGCAGAATCAGAGCATTCTTGCACTGAGACAAGCTTATTCAATTTCGAGGTGGACTTTGCTGATGAAGTTCTGCTGTCACTGCTGCTTACAGAACTTGCTTGCAATGACCCTTTTCTGGCACTGCTAGTTGTAGCTTTCATGTAGTTGGGTGATGATGTCCCTGAAATGGCAGTAGACGATGATTCAGATATGACGCCGCGATTAACCCGAGTTTTTTCTCTCCTCATTGATAATCTCAATCTGTCCAGGTTTGCAACGTTTACAGACCTCACTTTCTTCAGTTTCTTTCTTGGCTCTATCCCTCCTTCTCTGTATGTTTCTTGTGTTGAGAATGTTATATTGGCCATTTTTTGCTTATGGGAATATCGTGGTTACTGGAATCTGATGCGATGGCCAACTTTTCTTTATTTCTAACTTTTTCTGGTACAATAATATTGGATTCTTTTCATAAAAGAGGTGAAAATCTAGTATGGGTGTGAATTTGATATCTGGGAGGTGATTTAGTTGCTTCTTTTTGGAGGTAATCTACCTTTATTGGTGGGCAAAAGTGATTTCATGGACTGGTCTAATTTGGACACAAATAATAAACGGCCTTTAAAGGTGAGTAGGTTGAAAAGATTGCATTAGTTTACATGACTAATTATTTTTTCATCAGATGTTTTTGTTAATCAAATGGGTTGGTGTCACTGGCCATGGGAAGATGATGGTTGTAAAGTAATATAATGAGGCATTGACTTGTACAGAAAAGGGCGGTATTGAGTAATTGACTGGGCCTGCTTTGCCGGCTTGACCTGTATAAATTCATCAGTAGACTTCACCTCTTTGGTGCTCATTCTTTTGAAAATGAGGTTTCTATTGTTTTATGCAGTACTATTCTCTTACTTCCTTTTCATTATCCTTTAGAAAAGACAGTTTAACGAGGAGGATTTTCTTTTCGAGTTATTTTACTTATTATTCTTGTTTAACTTGAGGAATTATACACGAATTATAACTTGGATGATGACCAAACAGTATATCTTATAAATTGATTTCAATTCTTTTATATCCAAAACCCCCTCGTACAACTTTTCTAAAAATGTGGAAGTTTTTTTTTTCTCAAAATATTGCTTCTTTAATAACTAACTCAAATTAGGCTTTATCAACAAGTATTAGGATACAGAGATAAGATCTTTGTAATTGAAGGGGTACAAAAGAATTTTATAAAAGCGTGCATAGTTGTAGATACATTATAGAAAATGAAAATAATATAGAGGATAATACGTAGAAAAACCCCAATCCTGTTCTCTGAAAGCAATCTAGGTACATAGCTAAGTGGGACTGAGATGGCTAAGACTTGCCCTCTCACTTGAAGGATATTGTTTTTTATATTAAGCATTCATTGTTTCCCTTTAAGCCAATATATTAGGTGTAACAAATAACAATAATTAATTTTACATAAGCACTTTCTACTTTAGTCTTTGATGATGAGCAACATGAGTTGAGATGACGGTGTATGAATGTTTCCCATCTTTATACCTTTTCTTCTATCAACTTGGCTCTGTTTTCCTTTTTAAAGTGCTAGTACATATTCTGAGACTTGCAAGTTGCAATTGTATATGCAACACATGAGTGGGGATGTAGGATATTCATTGCTGTAACACTGATTCATATCAGCTAATTCTATGCTAGTTGGAATAAACTATTTCACAAATTCTAAGGTGTAACAACCCACAAAACCACCGTTTTTTTTTTGTGAAAAAACTCAAATGACGTGAAATAAATGACATAATGGCATAGGGTTCGTATGCATTATTTATTATATCACATGTCATTCTTATTGAGTCAATATGGGTATCGTATTACACCTAAGACGTCTCTAATTATTTACTTCATCCGTTCTTTAATAATTGCTGATAGGTAGGGGTTGCGCATTTTTAAAGAGATGAGAGAGATGAAAAAATGGACCATGTGATAAGGAGAGAGATAGAGAAAACATAGTCGAAATTTAGTAATGTTGCGAATTAATATTAAAAACTTTCAAATAAGGGAAATGTTGCAATAATAAAAGAAAGCATGAAGTATAAGATAATTAAAAAAAACAATAAAAATAACTTTGGTGGTGGTTATTGGTTATGATTTTGGAGGAAACTGAAAAGTTGATGAACTTCTAGATGTTAAGAGGAAGATTGACTATTATAATATCAGTACATAATAAGACAGTTGACAGTTGCCACGTAACACTTTTTGTATTACCATAATGATGTGAAGGACTTCTGATATTGTTAAGGTACTAATTACGGACCATTATATGCATAAATATGCTGGCCATCTCAAATTTGATTATCTAAATGATAACGTATGGTTATCCTTATAAAATATGTTCATATTCAAATAAGATTATGTTGTGCACTTCACATGCAGAAGGAATTAGTACAACGTATTCTATGTCACATGATTTTGTTGTATTATCCGGATGACGACAGTGAAACGCGTTTAGACTTGAAGCAGGATCACCGACTACTAGAGGTGAACATGTGCCATGTGGAACCCCAATTCCATCATCTCCCCCACCCAAATAAACAAAAAGGTGCTTCCTTAGATCTCAAATCCTGAATCATATTCATCTCAATTCTCATGTGTAGTATTGTGAATTGTGATGGACTCATGGTGGTTAGTAGGTGGTTGGCAACGTTTGCTGCCATCTATTCTAATGCTCTTATATAGATTCAAAATTAATGAGTTCAATATGCTTTTTTAATAAATTTATGAAATGCGGATTATTTTTATTTTTATAAGATACGGATTGATGGATCTTTTTTGTGATATGTCAACTAAGTCTATCTTCTGTTTATCCGTCATCTAATCAGTTGTCGATTGAGTCTGGTGGAATTACAAAATTGTGTAAGTGCTTTGGCCTTTGGATTACTTCTTTAATATTAATCTGGGTTTGAATTGTGAAAAAGAAGCATACTACCTTCCTTTTTATTCACTTTTCCATTCGCTTTTACAAATGCACTACTTTATTAACATCTAATATCTTTAACTATTTTACTTTATCGATTCGTAGAATTTATGTAAAGTAGAATATTTGAAATATACATATTGCGAATGTTGAGGTAAAAAATGAACAATGTAAACGTAAAAAGAGTGAATGGTATATAAAGTGGGGTATGAAATGGCAAAGGGGACGCTTAATTTACTGAGGGGAAAAACCCACCTACTAAAATTAGAGTAGCTATTTTAAAATCGTGAAAGCAAAAGAAAACCCAAAATAAAATTAGGAGTTGAAGCTATTTCAACATCATTGAAAACAAAAGAAAACCCAAAAGAAAAAAAATTGAAGTGAAAAAGCTATTTCAAAATCATTGAAAAGTGAAGCAAAAGAAGCCAAATTAAAAAATAGAAAGCTGAAAAAATTTAAAAACGTCTGGTGGGGCGGAACTTGGGATGGAAGGCTGGTGGAATAATCATTATGACACAGGTAAGCAAAGTTGATTTCCCAATCCTATTTTACTTGCTAAACCTTTTCTTATAGAATAGTAAATTGTCATATGCAGCCAAATTTTTCTATTGCAACATTGAATCTTGGCACATTAAAAAAATTGCCATGATAGAGGTACAATAATGTCTGAAATTTGCTATTATGTGGCGGGTTATAATGCGTCTTTACATGCTTTTAATAATAGTATAGATGTGAGGAGGGGAGATAGAATGAAATAAAGGGACATGTGATGGGAGATAAAACTTTTATCCATATTTAGTAATGTTGCAAATATTATTGAACTTTTATAAATGGAAAACGTCGCAGTAGTAAAGGCCTAAAGGGTGGTGGACGTAGATGGTACAATCTAATGCAATTTACCACTGTAGCCTCATTTAATCAATCATCCACCATACATAAGTGGCCACAATAGTTGTTGCACTTGGCCCATCTCGAGTTTTAGACAATTTTTTTGAGCTTTGGGCATGATTGTGTTTACGGCTAGAATTATGGTGTGGTAAGATTTGGCTAATAAAGTTCCCTCCAAAAGACTGTTTTACTTGGTAAGCACAAGCCCAATGAAGATTTTTTGAACCTTATAGACCAACCACTCTATTTTGCTCTTCAATTTTTCTTATGTGATAATTTCTTGTGAAGTATGGTTTTCGAACATGACTTCATTTGCTTTTTAGACTTGTATGACATATGGTAATGTTGAAATGATTTTTTTTGGCAACGGGACAAAAGAAAGGAAAGAAAAAACAAGCATTCTAAGGGGGTTTCTAGATTGAAATGACCATGTTTCTTAGATCTTCTTTTGTCTTAGGAAACAAAGAACCTTGTACTGCCCATCGATCACCACTAAGCCTGGTTATTGGACAGGGTTGTCCAATGGCATAAGGGTCGGACCATTATTAAAGAGCTTTATTACCCTTTAGTCCTTAATGGACAGAGTTATTATAGGGTTTTAAATGGAAAGGGCCCTTATTGGGTCTTATTGGGCAACCCACCTTAAATTATTATTGTCCACTAAAATCATTAAAGGGTCTCATTTTTTCTCTGTCTCCTCTCTCTCCTCTCTCCTTTCTCTTTCAGTCGACAAAGAATTAGAGCAAAAATTCCAGGCTCTTTTCCTGCATCAAAATTTGAATCGATTAAAATCAGATTATGGAAATCGTTTGAGCGACGGATCTAAATGCTTCGAATCAACAAATTCCCAAAGAAGGTGATCCGCAAAGACTCAGCGAAGAAGCAGGCGAAGAAATATGTTTGCATTTCTGTTGAACTATGTTAATCTTTTCAAATACATTAACTTTTAAAGCAACTTTAGGGATTTTTGTCAAACTTTTATTAATGGGGGTATTAATATGCTTATCTTATTATATCAGGAATCTTCTTAGCATGAGAAATGCTTCAATTGTTGTGTCGATTGTTTTTGGTATTGCTGAATCCTTGTTCTAGTTTGATATTTGCAGGAGTTTTGCATTTCGATTTGCTATTGGGTTGTGGCTAGAAATTTGTAGTTTTGTTGGCCTTGGTTCTTTCCCATAGCCTCATTTATAAATTTCAATAAGGTTCTTTTGTAATATGCTTTCTTGGTTTATTAAATTTGGTATGAATTTCAAGTGGGCTTGACCCGTTAAAAATTTTGCCCGACCCGCACCCTGACCCGCTACACCATGACCATGTCCCGTTATGGAGTATGCCCGACCCGCACCTGACCCGTTCCGACCCGCCCAATAACCAGGTCTAATCACCACTAACGAACACCCCATCACAACCGTACACAAAAAGGCAAGGGTTATTGGATTTGGAAGAAACAAACATTAAACAAACTAAAACAACTATCACGAGATGCATAATACCACATCCTAAATTGGAAAACTCGAACATGAGCGAGAAAGGGAAGGGGAAGACACAAACACTAAGCACAACCGTCGAACCGACAAATAAAACCAAGGAAGGGGAAGGGAAGACACAAAACAAACAAGGGAAAGGGGAACGCAACACGACAAACGAAGGGGAGAAGGGGGACTCGACGGAAAACGCTAACACAAAGCAACGCGACACTAGGGAAGGGAAACCTACTAACGTAACGAGGAGGGGAAAGGAACGTCCGACGAACGTAACAGGGAGGGGGAGGGGAAGCCCGACGTAACAGAGGGAGGGGGAAGGGAAGGGAAGCCCGACGAACTAAACAGGGGAGGGGGAAGGGAAGCCCGACCGACCGCAAACAGGGGAAACAAGGAGTAGATTATATGGGTAGATTATATTAGATAGACATAGGGTTTTTCTTACATAGTTACATCTCGCCTTTTACTAGTATTTGTCCTAAATATGTATTATTTGTCCTTTTTATATTTTATTTTCATATTCTAGAAAAAAAAAATTCGCCGGACAAAATAGTAGTTTAATAAAACTGCGAAAGGGAATAATTTTGGCTCCTAAAACGAAATTAAAAAATATTATTTTACAAAACCAAATAATTTCTCGATACCTACATAGTTTTATTGATAAAAAAAGAAAAAGATCACAAAAATTATAGTGATGGCCCACCATATGACGAGATGAAATATTTTATTCGGTCCAGTATATAGTGATCAATAGATATTTTTTAGCTCATGATATGACGAGTGAAGAACTATTTCGACACTAATATTTTGGGTTGATTTTATCTTATTTCACGGCATAGATCTTGAAAAATAATGTGATTAAAAAAACCCCACTTAATTACGAGCTTTGAAGCTAAAGTTATGCCTTCAAAAAATTTGTAAAATTGGCCATTTTTCAACAACTATTTTTGAGCGAATTTCGCTAGCATAGTTGTCAGTCGCGTAAGTGATGATTTAGCATGGGGGTGGATCATGGGCAGATCTAGGATTTTGAATTTGGGGGTACTAACTAAACTAATCAATGATCATAATTTCATAATACACAAATGAGAAGTTGAATTTTAATTATAACAAAACCAAACTTTATATTATCCGAACCATAAACTCATCAACCTATGCAACTTTTACTTTAATATCTTCAATTATTTGTTACTAAAGTTTATAAGAAGCTGATATAAATTTAGTAAATGTAAATAGATACAAATCCAAAATTTTAAATAATACTCCCCATGTTTTTTATCTTTCTCACTTGGAATTTTGACACTATTCATACTTAGAGATAATCTTCTCAATTTATAAGAAAAAATATAGTCATGTGGGGCCTTGTTTGATTCGTCTTAATTAGTACTTTATTAATACTCAATCGTTACAATTTGTACTAATATATAAAGAAAGATATTTATGTTCAAAGATGTGCATCGGGATACGCGCACAAGAAAGTGAGAATGATAAAACAACAGAGGGAGTAAAATTTATTTTTAAGTATTTGTAAACAAATCTTGGTCATACTTAATATATACTAGTACTTCCTCTGTTTCTAATTACTCGCTACACTTTGACTTTTACGCTTGCCAATGCACTATTTTGACTACTAATATCTTTAACTGTGTATTAGAGTAAAGTATATAAAAATTTGATTTTTATGAAAATATACATTGAGACGAATCTAACAACATATTACATTATAACATTTGATTTTATCTAATACTCCCTCCGTTATTTTAGATGTAACATTGGATTTTTCACATTTGTCGAAACACAACTTTGACCAATAATATATCTAATTATATAAAAGTAAAAATTATAAAAAAATTATATTTGAAAAGTGTATACCGTGACAAATCAAACAAAATATCACATGATTATATTTTTTCTTATGTATAAATAACAATTAATGGTCAAAGTGTATTGGATGAATAGTGCCCAAACTCAACATGTTACATCTAAAAAAACGGAGGAATTAGTAAATAATGCATGGTCAAACCTAGAGATGGCAATGGCACAGACCCGCAAGGACCCGACCCATTTATAAGGGTATGGGTCCAGACTTTTTAGACCCAACGGATCCGGGTCGGGTCTGGGTCCCAGAGAACATGAGTCGGATCTGGGTCCGGGTCCACATATGCCAGACTCGATCCGCAGACCCATATACATATTAAGAAAAAATTACATAAGCTTTAAGGTATTATAAGTTGTGATTTTGTGAACTCGCTAGTGTTGTAACTCTGTCTAAGACTTGTAAGTCCTAACATTTTAAGAATTTATGAGTTATTTTTTTAAATTTTGTTTAGATAATGCTTTACCCATGGATGTAGAACCTATATATATTAAGGCGAAAAAAATTTAATTACATAGATTCAAAAATGTGATGAAAACTAAAATCTAAGAAGGACCCATTTAGGACCCAGTTAGGACCCATGGATCCGCTTGACCCAGCGGATCTGGGTCTGAAAAATCTAGACCCAACGGGTCTGGGTCTGTAAAAAATAAACGGACATGGGTCCAGGTGGACTCGACCCATTGCCATCCCAAGTCAAACCTCATAGATGAATAGTGGAATTTTCAAAGTGTAGTGAGTAATTTGAAAAGGAGGAAGTATGAACAATGTAGGAAGTCAAATTGTTGTATTTTTATTTGTAAAAGGAAGAAGAATTAATCGTTATGTCACAAAAAAATGGTTAAAATTAGAGTTAGAATTAAAAGAGATGGATACTATTCAAAATATGAAATGAAGATCCAAAATGGAAAAGAAAAACATGCTAAAATTGAAAAAAGAAAGAGCAATAAGTAAAAACAAAAACAAAAAACAAAAAAAAGGCATTAAGCAAAGAAGAAAGAAAAAGAAAAGATAAAGCTGGAAATGTATACAAGGAGTCGAACCTGTGTGGCTGCGTCACATGCCAGAACTTGTTAGTGAGAGAACCACCGGAGCAAGTTGCATTATATGAAACTAGTATTTTTTGCACGCAATGCATGCGTGACATCGTCACATCACGTGTAAGTGATTTTGTGGAAATTTCAATTTAATCATCATTTATTATTTTGGGTTAAAAATTTGCTTTAAATGTATTTATACACATAAGTATATAACTATAAAAATCTAGCAGTTATATTAGATTCTTTTTAAATTTCTATGACTTTTTTGCCCTTACTAATTATCTTGGAATAACAAATACATAAAAGGCTATTTGAGGGAATTCAGGTGGACGCCAAAGTCCTCAAGAGTTCCCATATAATAGAGATAATAGCGCGCATATCAATTTTAACCAATTGTAAAATCTGCTTGACGTTAAAAGAAAATCTTTTTTTTGGTGGTGTACGTGCCACCCATGACCTTAATAGGTCCGCCCCTCGTGTGGATCGGTGAGGGATCAAGAGAGAGTGAATGTTAGGAGTATAAATGAAGAAGCATACCTTATTTACGATGAAATATAATGCCAAATCATCATATGATATACAGTGTGGTTTAGAGATGGCAATTATCCATGGGTGAGTGGATTATCCATCCACCCGCCCCGAATAAATGGGTGATCACCAGCGGTGAAGCGGGTGACTAGCGGGTGATGGATGAATCGGGTGGTGGGTCGGGTCAGATATGGATGATATTTTTTGGATCCATCACCTGCCCCATCACCCGTTCCATCCATCCATCCATTAATATATCCATCCATTCACCCATATATATATATATATATATATATATATATATAATTGTTTTTTTACTGCCACATGTCATTTAAGGTAATTAAAAAAAATACTTATAATTACTTTCCGGTGTGTAATAAGATTGATATTTTGTCACGTTATTGTTAATCTATGAGACTATGATGAATTTTTCATATATTAATTTCTTTAAAATTGGTAGTCTAAAAATAATTTTTGTTCCTAGTATCACCCGTTTCCCATCTGCTCCACCC
This sequence comes from Beta corolliflora, assembly GCA_947648045.1. NCBI lineage: Eukaryota > Viridiplantae > Streptophyta > Magnoliopsida > Caryophyllales > Amaranthaceae > Beta > Beta corolliflora. The sequence goes on from CANSZD010003689.1 coordinate 552,034, forward strand.
GACCCACCCGCGAATGATGGGTGGAGCGGATATGGGTGAAATTTTTGGCGGGTGATGGATGGTGTGGATGGAGTTTTGGGTCGAGGGTGATGGGGCGGATGTAGCTCCACCCAATCCATCTCCGATCCATTGCCATCCCTAGTGTGGTTTGGTTGATGATGCGAATTCGTTTGGCAAATGTCAAACCATAACCATTTATTGAAGGTCTCTTCCTCCACGTTAGTTAATTGCTCCCTTGCCTTGTGGGACATATCATGTTTGACAACGAGGGATACTAACGGGACCAAGAAACCCGCATCTTCCCAAATCTAGCCTTTGTTTATTCATATCTCGTGGATTTGATGTCAAATTCTTCACAATATTACCACATTTCTTGGGATATCCTAATTTATTCCACAATCACATGCAAACAAAATAAAAGAAAATGTCTTCTCTTATCCTTCTGATTTACTCAATCCAATCCAATCCATCTCAAACCCAACAAAAACAAATAAAAAATCAACACCATCTAATTCTGACTGTGATCTACATCAGCTTCTGTAAAAAGAGTACAATGTTATCCTCTTCACGTTTTCCAATATCATCATTATTCAACTTTGTGTTTATTATAACTTACCCTTTTGAATTTCTATATCTGACCCAAATTTCTTCCAAGAATAGATTTCTCTTTTTTGTTCGTTTCCTGCAAAATTTCTCATAAAGTGATTCTGGGTTCATCCTTATTTCTTGTAGAAGATATTATTCACCTGGATTTTGGTCATTTTTTGGAGGTGGGCAATTCTTTCACTTAATTTTCTTTATATTTCATTATTTTGTGCTTTTTTCTGGTCTGATTACTTGTAATTTATTCTCAGTTTCATTGATTGGGATAAAGAAACTCTCTTTCTTTTGCTAATGGAATTTTGTTGGTAAATCATGAGCTGGGTTTAGATGGAATTTGGAAGCTCTTTAATTTAAATTGTAATTTGACCGTTGTGGGAAAGAAGATACTTTTTTAGGAAGGAATTGGTATTTTGAAACTTGGGTTTTGGTTAGATACTTAGAAATTGACAAAATTGTTGGAAATTGTATATACCATTTTGTATATTGTTGGGTTTTAGCTTAGCTTTGTGGTGATACAACCCTTTGTTATTGGTGTCTTGATTGAGCTATGGATATAAGTAATGAAGCAGATATTGATTTATTCTCTATTGGTCCTACTTCAATTGTTGGTCGAACAATTGCTTTCAGAATTCTATTCTGCAAGTCTATGTCACAATTATGGCATGAATTAGCTCATGTTTTAATGGGGTTCATGCGTGGGTTTAGAAGTTGTGTAGGTCCGATTTTTTCGTGGTTTCATCCCCGGAATCCTCAGGGGATATTGGCAATGGTAACAATTATAGCTTTTGTGTTAAAACGATATACGAATGTCAAAAGAACAGCAGAAATTGCTTATAGGAGGAAATTTTGGCGGAATATGATGAGAGCGGCACTTACTTATGAGGAATGGTCGCACGCTGCCAAAATGTTGGAGAAAGAATCCCCGAAACTGAATGAATCGGAGTTTTATGATGTCGAGCTTGTGAGAAATAAGCTCCAAGAGTTAAGGCACCGTCGCCAAGAAGGGTCATTTAGGGATATTATCTTTTGTATGAGGGCTGATCTTATTAGGAATCTCGGTAATATGTGCAACCCGGAGCTTCATAAGGGGAGGCTTCAGGTCCCTAAACTTATAAAGGAGTACATTGATGAAGTTACCACTCAATTGAGAATGGTTTGTGATTCAGATTCAGAAGAACTTGTTTTAGAAGAGAAGCTCGCGTTCATGAATGAGACAAGGCATGCTTTTGGTAGGACTGCTTTGCTTTTAAGTGGTGGTGCTTCTCTGGGCTCTTTCCATGTTGGTGTCGTGAAAACATTGGTAGATCATAAACTTTTGCCTAGGATAATCGCTGGCTCTAGTGTAGGATCTATCATGTGTTCTGTTGTTGCTACTAGGTCTTGGCCCGAGCTGCAGAGTTTCTTTGAAGATTCATGGCATTCTCTGAAGTTTTTTGATCAAATTGGGGGCATTTTTACAATTGTTAAGAGGGTCATGACACAAGGAGCTGTTCACGAAATCAGACAGCTACAAATGTTGTTGAGGAATCTCACAAGTAATTTGACTTTTCAGGAGGCCTATGACATGACTGGAAGAATTCTTGGTATAACAGTATGCTCTCCTAGGAAACATGAACCTCCCCGTTGCCTAAACTATTTGACTTCGCCTCATGTTGTTATATGGAGTGCTGTGACAGCTTCTTGTGCCTTCCCCGGCCTTTTTGAGGCCCAGGAACTAATGGCTAAAGATAGGACTGGTGAACTGGTACCTTATCACCCGCCGTTTCATCTTGGGCCTGAGGAAGGCTCAACCCCCTCACGCCGTTGGAGAGATGGTAGCTTGGAGAGTGATTTGCCTATGATGCAGCTGAAGGAACTCTTCAATGTTAATCATTTTATAGTTAGTCAAGCAAACCCTCATATTTCACCACTGCTGAGGATGAAAGAGTTTGTGCGAGCATATGGGGGAAACTTTGCTGCCAAGGTATTATATTATCAACTGATAAAATTATATTTATGCTTTAATGATTTCGATTCTTTTCTGCTTTATGCTACCTTCACCAACTATCCTGCATTCATATTTTCATCTTTAATGCTTAAAATCATTTAAAACTACTGCCCTAAAACCGCAAAATGGTGCTTATTATGGTATTCGTGCAAATTCAACTCTGGTAATTGCATTAGTTATTTCTTTTCAGTTATGGCCCAAAAACACAGAAATGCCTCTTGCTTGTGGTGCTGTGCCATCCAAGTGACCCATGAACTCACCTTACCGATCCGCACCCTTTTTCTAGAGCAAAGTGCTTCACTAGATCTCTTTTATTATGCTAGTGAACTTTACTAGGAAAGTTTTCTGGCTGTTCAGATTTATATAATACTCACTGAGAAGAGTATCTTGCTTGACTTAACTTGAAAGGGTTGCTTGCTAAGATTTGAATTTATACCCATCTGATTGATGCATGGCTCAGTGCCTGAGCAGAAGCTATTCAATGTTTTATTTAGATCCGTAGGTCATAAGTCGTGTATTCTCTTTCTATATCTTTAAAATCACTTTCACATTGTTGACATCGATTTGGATTAGGCTAGTCATTAAGCATTGTAAATTTTATAATTACTTTGGCTACTAACAAGTAAGATTTTGAATGGGAGACAGTACTCCATGAGACTGCACCTCCTGCTCTCGATTATAATGCCAAACTTCGTTGTGATCTTCTGATAACATTTTCCCTCTATCATTCAGTAACTGGTCCTGTCCGTAAACTTCTTATCAAGTTGCTCAATTTTATCTATTGGTTTTGGGACTCAACGATGTCAGGTAGATTGAACATGTAAAGATGGTTTTGGGTATTTTAGAACCCCCTTTTTTCTTTTTAGGTGCATACCATGAAAATTTTGCTGTGATTAGCCATTAAGCTTATATGTCTGTAAACGAACGGATTCTGTTAAGTACCAATTATAAAAAGTGACTATGATGACTTGCAAACAATTTGAACAATTATATGTGCGGCTCTCCGCCGTATGCGAGCTGAAGTCTTTAAAGATCAAATTGTGCCATGGTTGAATAGGAGTTGTGTTTATTGGAGTTGATAAGGCATTGTTCAATAAGTGCAACAGCTAATAAGGATAATACTTCATCCATTATTTAATAATTGCAACATGTAGGGGTTGCACATTTTTTAAGGAGATGAGAGAGATAGAGAGAGATGAAAAAAGGGACCCATGTGATAAGGAGAGAGATAGAGAGAGATGAAAAAAGGGACCCATGTGATAAGGAAAGACATAGAGAGATGAAAAAAGGGACCCATGTGATAAGGAGAGAGATAGAGAGAAAACATAGTCAAATTTAGTAATGTTGCAATTAATATGAAACTTCCAAATAAGGGAAAATGTTGCAATAATAAAAGAACGGAGGAGGTATATTTTTGGATGATTAAGGAAGAGGTAACATCTAGTTCAGCATAATTTTTCTTGTTTGGGGTGAGGGCATCCCCTTCGTCGTTTGATCAGGATACTATTACCTAGGTTCCTAAACTTGGAATGAATGGCGGAGCGTAAGTGGCAAGCAATTATTGGATATGGTGCTTTACCCGTAAACGCTTCATCGGCTCTCGGAAGAATTGTATGGGAGTCGATAGCCTGTTTCCAATACACCGGGGGTTAAAAAAAAAATTTATAAAAATCATTTTGAAATGCTCCTTTTCCGGGTGGGAAGAAGAGGAATAGGAATAATTACTCTTTTACCTAAATTATAAAAATTTTTCTACATTATCCAAATTCAAATAATATACTATTTAATTAAAAAAATATAATAAAAAAAATTATATTATATATGGATTTTTTTATATTTTTTTATCCAATTTAATACAAAAAATTAGGACTAATAAAAGGAGGTAAAAAGGGGGGGAACAAATCGCAAAAAACGCATAGAGAGGATTTACCTTAGTTCTTGTGGATTATATGATTCACTTATGGCTTATGTGTAAAAAAAAGAGTTTAAAAAATCAAATCTGGGAAGTAATCTCATTACTTCTTGATAATACTTTCCTCATTAAAACTAAATGGTTCTCCGCGGTCGGAATAGGAATAGGCGGGTCAATTCCTTCCCTTAAAACCGTACTTGAGAGTTTCCTACCTCATACGGTTCCGCAGTCAATTCATTTGGTGCCCTATTAAACTGAATGAGATTTCTTATAGATCTTGCCAAGGTTGTATGTCTTTTTTCAACCGACTCAAGTCCAAACCATTTGGACCTCTTAAGGGTTCTAACCAGGGAGCACGCAAATCGCAAAAACGCATAGAGAGGATTTACCTTAGTTACTGTGGATTATATGATTCACTTATGGCTGTGTAAATAAGAGTTTAAAAAATCAAATCTGGGAAGTAATCTCATTACTTCTTGATAATACTTCCCTCATTAAAACTAAATAGATACCAGCTTCTGCTGCAGCATTAGAAGGTTTAGTGATATATTTGATAAAGAATTTCAGTAATGCAATGCTCTTCATCTCTGTGTGCTTGCTTTTCTCTTCTCTTAGCTTGGTACCGAGGAACTAATCTTATCTTTCATCATAATTTGAAGCTTGCTCATTTGGCTGAGATGGAAGTGAAACACAGATGCAACCAGGTATTGGAACTAGGCTTTCCCATGGGAGGAATTGCCAAATTGTTTGCTCAGGCTTGGGAGGGTGATGTCACAGTGGTGATGCCTGCCACGCTTGCTCAGGTATGTTCTGGACATAAATTTGGAAATTGTTACTTTGTTTGATGTCTTGTTTTGGGTTTGGATACTATGAACTTTTAATGTATCACTAAACATTCTAGCATAGTTACTAATATTGCTTATTTTGTTTCTCTTTTTCTTTTCAGTACTCGAAAATTATCCAGAACCCATCATATGGAGAACTCCAGAAGGCAGCAAACCAGGGGAGAAGATGCACTTGGGAGAAGCTTTCTGCTATAAAAGCCAATTGTGCTGTTGAGCTTGCTCTAGACGAATGTGTTGCAATTCTCAACCACATGCGTAGACTGAAGCGGAGCGCTCAACGAGCTGCTGCAGCTCAAAGCCAGGCTCCAAATCTCTCCAACGCCGTCAGACTCAATGCTTCGAGAAGGATACCATCATGGAACCGTATTGCTCGAGAGAACTCAACAGGATCTCTTGACGAAGAATTTCTTGCTGAAGTAGCCTCCTTACAACAAGTTGGAAGTGGGGCCGGTGGATCTTCAACCCGCCATCATAGAACCTTCAGGAATATTCATGATAGCAGTGACAGCGAGACTGAAAATATCGATCATAACACGTGGACAAGATCTGGTGGACCCCTCATGAGGACTGCGTCCGCTAACATGTTTATCGATTTTGTTCAGAGCTTGGACATGGATGTGGAAACAAAGCAAAGTTTGACGGAACATCTCAACTCTGCTGTAATGCAATCAGTTTGCAGGAACTCAGAGAACGGGGATTATGATCCACGGGATTCTGGAAGCCGATCGGGAGTGAATGGGGCTAGTATTACCGTTTCTGAGGGAGATTATCTGCAGACGGAGAGAGTCCATAATGGGATAGTTTTTAATGTTGTTAAAAAGGAAGAACTCACGGTTTCAGCTCGGAGTAACGATTCTGAGAGTTATACTAGCATGCCTAGCCCAGCTGCTGAGTGTGTGCAACTTGAATGTCCCGAAAGAGAATTTGATGCCAGCTCAGAGTCTGAACACGATGTTGATCATGATGATGAAAAGAACATAGATAAACCTGATTCCTATACTATGACAGAAGACGATCATGGTGCAAGTGCAGAGATTGGAAACAATGATGCTGCTTCGGAGTAGTGTTTCCTCTAGAATAAAGGGTGTAGAAAATGGCCTGATCAAAATGTAGTATATTTACAGGTTCTAATAGAATGAATGATCAAGAATATATAGGTAAGCTCAGATGCAATACATACCAATATCATTGCATCTTTCTTTGTGTGTACAGATCTGATTATATCGGTTGTTTGTAATGTTAGCAATGTCACGAGGTCATATCCCTAGGCCCTAGCTTTTTAGCTGAACTGTGAAATTGATTTGGGCAAATTTTGTACAAAATGTCAATGGAAAGCCCACCATGATGAAGGAATAACTGAGGTTGGTTATATCCTCAGTTCTGTAGCTGTAAGCCTGTAACTACTTCTGGCAATCTTCTTTTTCTTTGTATTTTTTGTTTTCGTTTTGAGGATTGCTGATATGGAGTATAGAATAGTAAAGCATCATAGCAAACCCTGTAGCTACTTGTACTAAAAAACAAGTAAGCACAATTCCTCACAGGTAATATAATATGTTGACATGAGGAGGAATATTTTTACTAGTTATATCATCTGAAATCGCCTGAATCTTGAGGCGTTCTTCGAACCAATCATAGATTTAATTGAGATAGGTAAACTAAGAACCCCCTAGAACTGTATATAAGATTTTCATCTCGTATAGCTCATGCAGATACACAAAGGTTAGGAAACATGTCACATTTATTTATATGAGTTCATTCATCCTTCACCCGAGTATACCTTAAGTATGGTATACCGCTTCACATTCCCTTGAATCATGTCCTCACGTTCAACACATTACACATGAACCCGAGATGTAAGATATTGAGAATATATATTATAGAATTGTGTATTATTAGATGTTATAGAATAAGTTGTAGATTCAAGATAGCATTTGTATTAATAAGAGTAACTAACCTAATACCTATTCTGTATTTTTTTAATCTTTCCTATTTTAATTTACACATTCTCTAAATGCATATGTAATACCTTGATTCTTAAGAGCGTTTTATTTAGCGTTAATTATAATTATTCGGTTAATTATGTTCCGAAAATTCTTACTTTATTTGAGTTGGAGTATGAATATTTAATTGAGATGTTGTAATGTGTTTATTAATTTAACGTTATAAAAATATTATTATCTAATATATTTGGGTTATTTAGAATACTCTGTATTATAGGGTAACAATTATTGCTTTAAGATGAGCATTTGTATGTTTAAGAGGCCATTTTAGGCTAGTATTATATTATTTGTGGGCCATAACCCACGGGCTTAAGTTATGCTTCCGTTGACGATTAAGGTGATGTATTTTCCGGGACGTTACAGAGTTGATATCAGAGCCGTGTTCTTAGTCGGAAGTGCGGAGTCTTAGACTTTGCATCGCCTAGGTATGATCCATTGGGAATTTAGACGTTGAGAAAGTTGTTGATTTTGATGACTATTTGGGTTAATAGAGCCTAAGATATGAGAAATAGAATTATGAATGCCCTTTTGGAGTTTAAGTGGTTATACCTGGACCTAATTGGTCTTAAGCTATATAAGTATGTGACGGTTATGATGTATATTGCGTTATGTGATTTTTAATAGTATTTCGATGGATTTCACTTATTTGACTTGAGTAACCAAAAGGTTTTCAAACGAGATCTCACTAAATGAGTTAGTTGGAATTCATGCCAACAAGTTTACTCCTTTTGTTTTCTTTGCTACCCGATTTCGCGAGTCGAGTTGAAGTAGATATACAAATGATGATGGCGGAATGGAGGCTGGATACCTAATGAAGCCATGAAAGCTTCAGATCTTGGTCGTTGTCTAAATGAATTTAGCTTGTTATTTCCTCGATTAACTTATTGCAAGTTTCGAGGATGTAACTTTTTATAAGGGTGGTAGGATGTAATACCCCGACTCTTAAGAGCGTTTTATTTAGCGTTAATTATAATTATTAAGGTAATTATGTTTCGAAAATTCTTACTTTATTTAAGTAGGAGTATGAATATTTAATTGAGATGTTGTAATGTGTTTATTAATTTAACTTTTTATAAATATTATTATCTATATATTTGGGGTATTTAGAACACTATATTATAGGGTAACAATTATTGTTTTAAGATGAGCATTTGTATGTTTAAGAGGCCATTTTAGGCTATTATTTTATTTGTGGGCCATAATCCACAGGCTTAAGTTATGCTTCCGCTGACGATTAAGGTGATGTATTTTCCGGGGTGTTACAACATATCTTTGATTGTTAATATCTCTAAATAGATATTAATAAAATTTATGAGAAGTTGATATTCTTAAATTATACATCGAGACGAATCTTATAAGATCTCACCTGAATATGTTTTTCCATATTAAATACTCCCTCCGATTTTTATTAGTTTGGTCATTTCTTTGAGGCACATTTGTCGAGGCACAAATTTGAGCATTAACATCTCTAATTCTCAATAAGCAAAAATTACAAAAAGTTGATATTTGGATAATACACATTGAGACGAATCTAACAAGATCTCACATGACAATATTTTTCCTTAAGTACAAATCACAAGATATAGTCAAGTCATGTATGTGAATAGTGTCAAAAGTCAAAACGGGTAAACTAATTTGGCCATGTTTGGTAAATGGCTTTTTCATTGGCTTTTGGCTTTTGGCTTTTCAATTTGGTCAAACAGCCAAAAAAAATGTTTGGTTATTGGCTTTTTGGTTGGCTGAAAAGCTGGCTTTTAAGCCAAAATGAAAAAAACTGCTGGAGCCTTTTGGATTGGCTTTTGGCTTGTTGGCCCACAAACTCTCTAATAAATGTACTAACACCACAATTAATTTTGCCAAACACTTTTGCAAACACCTGGCTTAAACAGCCAACTTAAAAAGCCAATACATACAGCCAACGCTTCCAGCCAGTCAAACAAGCAAACTAAACCAGCCAAAAGCCAACAGCCAACAGCCGATTGCCAAACAACCCCAAAAACTGAAGAGAGTAATCACTAATTCACTACACCATGAATATAGATTATAGATTGTAGGAGTTCTCATACCATTTTACCATAATGATTTGAGCAAATACTTTCTCTATTTCTCAATAGACATGTCACACTAGTCAATGCACTATCTTAACTATTTACATCTTTAATTATATATGAAAAATAATATTTTAAAAGTATACACTGAGATCAACCCAAAAATAATTAATATGCTAACATGATATTCTCTGATAAAGTGATAAAATAATTTGCATAAGGGATCTCGTATCCGTGATCTCTTACTTTGCAATGTCATGATCTTACCAGTTGCCACTACACAATGATTCGAACTTGTGAGTTGTGATAAAATGTCAACCCTAAATTATAGATTATTTTTATCTTTTAAATTACTCGGGGTATTGACGAGGCCCAACACCTAGTTAGAAATGAAATGGAGTTAGTATTGACAATTGACGACAAAAAGTACCAAGGTATTACTAAATTGAAGCGTGCGAGTGCAACGGAAGAAAGTGAAAAGCAGCACCACAAAAGTCATTTGGTGAATTCAGGCTTCATGGATTATGGGCTGTCTTTGTCTGTCCTCTAACGGGCTAGGAATAGGACTAAGGACGGACATGATGAGTGAGCCTCTGTCAAACCACATTACCATTATTGGTTTCCATGTTAGCCAAAAGCAATTTACCTTTACGGATAAAGGAATAGAGAGGAGTCCTTTTAATTTTCATGGTCATCAGGCACTGTTGGATTCAACTTGCTTTAACTTATTTTAACTAATATTAAATAAAAGTATATTCTAATAATGAAATAAGTTAAGATAAAATAATTAGAACTTTTTATTAGGAAAGACCTATTAAAATAGCTATTTTGTTAGGAAAGATCTAATAAAAACTTATTTGTTGAAAAAGACCTATTATAATACTTCCCTTTGTTACTTAAGACCACCTTAATATTTTCAGGCCAAAAAATCAATTTTTCCGACATTGACTTGCTTCCCCTCCCTTTCTCAATTAATAGGACCAACCTATTTTTTTCCTACCATAATCACTTAAAATGAGAATCAAGAGGAAAGGGTTTGGTAGGGTTAAGGGATTAGGATATAAAAAAATATGTTGGTCTCATTTAATGAGAAAAGAAGGGGAAAAAAATCAATGCCAGAAAATTGACTTTTTGGCCCGAAAATATTGAGGTGGTCTTATGAAACAAAGGGAAGTATTATAATAGGTTTTTTTGAGCAAAAAAGTTTTTATTAGGTCTTTTCCAACAAAATGACTATTTTAATATGTCTTTTTCAACAAAAAGTTCAAATAATTACAGCGAATTTTTTTTCTTTTTCTAGACATCTTTTGACAAACACGCAAATAAGACATATTCAGACAAAATATGTTCAAACAAAATATAATAAGATAAAATAAGTTCAAATAATTTGAGATTACTTCAGATAAGTTATAATAAGATAAGAAGTTTTAGGTTTAACAGGCTTAGATAAACTCAGACAAGTTTAGATAAACTTCAGCACTTAATTTTGATAAGTTTAAATAAGTACACTTAGGATAAAATTAGGAAAAACGAGATGGAAAAAGAAATTATTAGAATTGAATAAAAATGGGGAAATTTGTTTTCAAATAATAGTCAAAAGTCTGTGCCAGCACCAACTACCTTCAGTGGAAAATGGCCCGTGCTAATTACTGCAAGATGTATGAAGTGCGAAAAAAAAGAAAAATTGAGTGGTGGTCCTAACTCCTAATCGTCACATACTATTTAGGCTATGTTTAGTTCACCTGAAATTTTCTGATCTGAACTTATCTGATCTGATCTGATCTGATCTGATCTGATCTGAACTTATTTTTTCTGATCTGATCTGATCTGAACTTATTTTTTCTCGATCGATCGTCGATCTCGATCCGATCCGATCCGATCCGATGCGAACCGATCCGATCCGATCCGATCCGATCTTTATCTTATCTTATCTTATCTTATCTTATCTTTTTAAAAACATATTATTACTAATATTATTATTACTTTGTATTTCATTACTAGTATTTCTATTATTATCATTTTATTAGTATGCACAACTTTCAATAATAATAATAATAATAATAATAATAATAATAATAATAATAATAATAATAATAATAATAATAATAATAATAATAATAATAATAATAATAATAATAATAATAATAATAATATAATAATAATAATGATAATAATAATAATAATAATAATAATAATAATAATAATAATAATAATAATAATTATTATTATTATTATTATTATTATTATTATTATTATTATAGCATAATTAGTTTTTTTTTTTTTTTTTGAAAAAGAGCACATTAGTATATGAACACACAATTACAAAATAAAAGACTAAAGCTCTTGGGTCGATGGCGTTACTTACCTCCCATGGGAGGCAACGGTTCAAATCTTGCTAAGATATATTTTAATATTGTTGTGGGTGGGGGAGGGGGTTGGGGCTTGTGGGGTCTTTAGGTGAGTGACTCGTGCGAGGCGACCGCAGGAAAATTCATCTTACCACGGGATTCCGAAAGGGCTCAAAAAAATTAAAAATAAAAGAACACTCATGTTTAAAGTCCGTTAATAATAAGAATTTAGGTAGTAATGAAAAGAACATATAATGATATTAAAAAAAAGAACATATACTGAAAGAGCATACAAGATCTATGTAAAGAACACATTTTAAAAATAAAAGATAGATGTTATTTTTATATTGATGACATGTTTGGATCTAACTAACAACATGTTATTTGTTATATAAATAAATTGTTCTTTTTTATCATAAATAAACCTATAAATATATATATATAATCATATGATCTTGAACAAAATGGTTAAATATTCTTTTTATATCGTTGTCTTGTTCTATATAAACTTTGTATTTAAAGATAAGTTGAAATCCTTTGTAGGGAAAATTTTAAACGTGATGACAAAACCATTAGGTTATCCCATACTACTCATATTTTATATAAACTAGTAATATATAATTTATATTATTCTACCAAAATTCTTTTAAAAAATAAACATCATATACTATTGTCATGTTCGTTACATGTACAACATCAAAAAAGAACATCACATATCAAAATTATTAATTAGAATAAATATAAAAAAGAACACTTATAAATGCCAAAAGAACATCTTTCTTCTTGAACACAAATAGCTTCAAATAGTGATATCAATGACATTTATAATAATAGCAACGACATTAATAATAATTACCAATATTAATATTTAATAATTACAACAAGGACAATAATAATAATCTTTTTGACAAATGTACTAGTAAATAGTAATATTAATAGTAATAGTAATTGTATAAAGTAGTAGTAGTAGTAATAATAATAATAATAATAATAATAATAATAATAATAATAATAATAATAATAATAATAATAATAATAATAACAACAACAATAATAATTATTACAATAACAATAATAGCATTAGTAATACTAATAATCATAATAATCATGATGATAATAATAATAAGTTTTTAAATATAAGCATAATCTGAACTTATCCGATCCGATCGATCCAACTTATCCGATCTCGATCGATCCGATCCGATCCGATCAACTTATTTTTTCGATCGATCCGATTCGAACTTATTTTTCGATCCGATCCGATCCGATCCGATGCGGTCCGATCCGATCGATCCGATCCGATCGCGAAATAAAGCGAAAATAAGGTGAGGCGAACATGCCTTAGTCTTAATTTTTCTCAATCTTTATCAAATTCTTGAGGCGTGGGATGTCCATTTTGACAAATTAGTACAACAAACAGCACACTACCTGTTGTTTTCACTATATGTGAATTGTAAACTTGTGATCATCAATAAAGTAGTATATAATCAATTGCAACGCACAACCACTCTTTTCTTTGCCTCTCTATGTCTATCCCTCCTTCAATTGCTTATTTTCCGTGTGCTTTACTATTTTCCGCGTGCTGCTGCTACCCTTGCCCCTTGCTTTTTTAGCCTCAAAAGACACACCACATGCAAATGTGCAATGAGCCAATGATGCAACTCATGCAACCCAACTTTTAGTAACGACCATAGCGTAGGATTTGCCTTCAGTCGGACTATTTGGAAAATGTTACCGATCAATAACAAACAACAATATTGACTGATTTTCTTAGACCTCAGCATGGGGTCGGGCCTGTTCACGAGCTTGACCCGCGGGCTTTAAAGAATAGCGGGTCGGGCTAGGGACGAGCCCATCACTAGCTTGTCGTCTTGGGCCGGGCTTGAAATATGAGAATTCTGCCCACGAGCCTGGTCCGTGCTTTAGGTTATTTTTTTTAAAAATTTGGCAGTTTTAGACTAAAGATAAAGAGAATCGACGTTAGGCCCATGGGCCAGAACGCGGGCCATATAGGCGGGCTCGTGCCGGGTCGAGCTTGGGAAAAATCATAAACGCAGTAGGCCCACGGCACACTTAGCGGGCAACGGGCTGGACCGAGCTTCATGCGGGCTTGTGCCGGGCCGGGCTTGAACGACCCGCGTGCCAGCCCGACCCATGTGCACCTTTACTATGCTCCTATATATATTTTTGGGGCCCCCACTGGGGACCCCTTGGTAAGAAGAAGGACCCTACTGGACCAGCACCTATCGCAGGTCAGCCAGCCCAGCTACACAGGTCAACGCTTGAAAGTAAGTGGGATATAAGGGAATTTTTACTCCCAAACACATGTAGGTAGTGGGATTCGAACTTGTGACCTTGAGGTCACAAGGTGAGTTCCCCACCACCTCCATCAAGTTCCTATATGGATGTACAAGTTCATCTTGTTCTTTACCAGTATTGATGTACATGAGGTGCTAATGAATTACAAAGATGAACATTTTCCTAACATGAATGTATATAAGTACAAATCTTAAATATTTGGACTATTAGTTAGCAACGAAAATGTCCAAATGTCAAAAATGTGATGAAGTTTATTTACCAATTACATGGATATGCGATGTTATTAAAAAATAAGATCAACATTTACCTATTATGGATTTACATATGTTACTAAACATGATGAACTATCATCAACATATATGCATGTCAGATACATGATGAATATTTAACTACAAGTCTACAAGAATGTATAGATGCTAATATATATATATGTTTCTGTCAAGAAATTAAGGATTTTAATATGTTGTGAGGTTTGATGTGGGCCCCAAGAGCGTTCACCTGAGCTCCGATGTCCGTTCACCTTAATCCTGCAAAATAACGTTAGACTACCCCGGGGGTGGTTCCGGGATCGCCCCTCCGACGCTCAAGTCAGTTGAGATAGAGGTAGAGAGATAAAGTCTAGAGAGAGATGTTCTGGTTTGCTAGGTGAGAATTCAATACCTGTTCATTGATGAAGCAGTTGGCTTTTATAGTGTTGGTGATTTCCTAAACAAGTAACATTGTTCAGATGGGCCTTTAGGGCATTCTACCCTTTTTAGGCAATGGTTATTCCATCCTTCTTAGAGATCTCCCAAAACACTGGTAACTAGGTCAACTTACGAGGTGGGACCCACCGTCGCCACCGTGCCATACTCTAAGAGGCTTTTAGGATCCTTATTGGTCGCCGATCAATTAAGCCCAAACAATTAGCCCCACGCCATAGATGGGGGATCACGGGAATCCGACTGGTGGGATGCCTGTCTGTGGCGGAATACACAGCCGTCTTGTTTCTGACTGGTTGGCGACTGGGTTCCCTTCCTGTTGAATAAAAAATGCCGACCCAGTCTCCTCCTGGTAAAGGGGAAGAGGCCGTCTAGGTCACTCCCTGGTGGCAGGAGAATGCCGACCCGGTCATCTCCTGCCGAATGGGGAGTGGCCGACCGGGTCACTCCCTGGTGAAGGGAGAGTGCCGACCCGGTCATCCCTTGCTAGACGAGGAGTGGCCGACCGGGTCACTCCATGGTGAGGGGAGAATGCCGACCCGATCTCCTCATGCTGCATGAAGAGTGGCCGACCGGGTCACTCCCTGGTGAAGGGAGAATGCCGACCCGGTCCCTTCTCATTGGGTGAGGGGCCAGTTGATACTTGGCCATATTTGACCAAGTATGGAAGCGACTCGGCAAAGGAGGGGAGCTCCTGTAGGCCGAATGGGGTGTTGAGCCATTCGGATGAGGGGCTAATGAGCCCCAAGTTTGGTCCGAATGGGTGCTAGGCGATACTTGGCCATATTTGACCAGGTACTGAAGCGACTCGGCAAAGGAGGGGAGCTCCTGTAGGCCGAATGGGGTGCTGAGCCATTCGGATGAGGGGCTAATGAGCCCCAAGCTGGTCCGAATGGGTGCTAGTTGATACTTGGCCATATTTGACCAAGTATAGAAGCGATTCGGCAAAGGAGGGGAGCTCTGTTGGCCGAAAGTGGTGCCGAGCCATTCGGATGAGGGCTAATGAGCCCCAAGTCGGTCCGAATGGGTGCTTAGGCGATACTTGGCCATATTTGACCAAGTACGAAGCGACTCAGCAAAGGAGGGAGCTCTGTTGGCCGAATGGGGTCTTGAGCCATTCGGATGAGGGGCTAATGAGCCCCAAGCCGGTCCGAATGGGTGCTTAGGCGATACTTGGCCATATTTGACCAAGTATAGAAGCGATTCGGCAAAGGAGGGGAGCTCCTGTTGGCCGAATGGGGTGCTGAGCCATTCGGATGAGGGGCTAATGAGCCCCAAGCCGGTCCGAATGGGTGCTAGCTGATACTTGGCCATATTTGACCAAGTATAGAAGCGATTCGGCAAAGGAGGGGAGCTCCTGTTGGCCGAATGGGGTGCTGAGCCATTCGGATGAGGGGCTAATGAGCCCCAAGCTGGTCCGAATGGGTGCTAGCTGATACTTGGCCATATTTGACCAAGTATAGAAGCGATTCGGCAAAGGAGGGGAGCTCCTGTTGGCCGAATGGGGTGCTGAGCCATTCGGGTGAGGGGCTAATGAGCCCCAAGCTGGTCCGAGTAGGTGCGTCCCCCTTGTCATGCCACATGTCAACTATTGATACCGGGGATGTTGGGACCCTTAATGCAAGCCGAGTTGGAGGTGCGCTTCATGGAGTTCTGACGTTTCAAATTCCTCGGGCTTAGGCCGCTTTTCTTAATTTGTTTGGACTCCCTATGGAATGGTGAAGGGGTCCAATTGGGCCTCTATTGGAAGCCCATTAGAGCGACGCGGGGGGGTTTGCGTTGCACATCCCCCAAGGCACCCCTATATATGTATGAGAGGGGAGAGAATTTCAGGGTTATTTGCTCATTTCTTCATTCTCTCTCTCAAAAATCTCCAAATTCTCCCAACTCTTCACAGCTCTTCCTCCAGCTTCTTCGTCCGACCAGGTACGCTTTTCATTTTTCTTAAGTTTTCTTTCTTTTCCTTTGAATAACCTCGGCCGACTCCCTTGTCCATAAATAATGGGAGATTCGTCCGAGTCGTCGACACCTCCGGCCTCACCTCCCTATAAATTATTCGAGGAGGTGAGGGGGATGGGAATAACGCTGGTGTCGGCTGTAATTAATTGCCCGACCCCTCGGGCGTGCCCGACGCGGTTGCTCTGCCGAGCCCCTCGTCTTCGGTGGAGGAGGAGGCCGAGGGTATCATTCCCTATCCTTGGGAAGTGTCAACGGCCTATCCCCCTCCGGAAGTTACTTAGACAAATATTTGTCTCGTGATGTAGTGCGGGTGGCCATGCCGAGGGGAGCGGAGAGAAGCGTCCACTTCGGGCCGAGAATTACAGGTATCCCGACCTGGATCCGAAAGGAGGTCCGGGGACTTTCTTCCCGAACCCGGCGTAATTAAATCTCGGCGAGGACCTTCGGGGACGGCGACCCGGAGTTCCAAATAAAAGATCCTTATTACACGGGTCCGACCGGGAGGCCCATCATACAATCCTGTCTCCTCCTTCGGATGCATCGCTGTTTACTACAAATCTATGGAGATGGGGCTTCGATTCCCGCCGACCCCTTTCGTCAAGGAGGCGCCGAATGCCTCAACTTGGCGATTTGCCAAGTCTCGCCGAACTCATGGGGAGGGATCAACGCCCTTCGGGTCATCTGCGACTCCGATACGCGTCCGGCCGACCATCAAGTTGTGGAGGCACATGTACCGACTGGTGGAGGTCATGGCTGCCTCCAACGGGCCCGGCTGGTGGAGTTTCCGAGGTCCGACGGGTACCGGGACCGTTCTCAATCTTCCTAGATCCCCGGAAGGGATTTCGCGGGGAGTTCGCCTTTGTTTACTTCGGTGGAGATTGGGAATTCCGCTAGTCCCTCCCCCCTACAGAGCCCATTGTTGCTTTAAATTTCCGAGTAGGCGAGCTCGACGACGAAGAGGGGGCTGCGGCCTGCTATATGCAGACCGAGTCGAGGATCGTGGACGGGGGAGAGGTGTTCGTCCCTGGCCAGTGGTTGCCCGACAGTCATCTCTTTAGTGACGAGCATTTCCTATCGGCCATGGGCCTGAGCTCAACCTTCCCGAAGGGTAATTTTGCCGAGGGGATGGCTTAGGATGATGCCTTTATTTTTCGTTTTGGCTAACACTTGCTTTTTTCTTTGTTTTGCGAGCTCGCCCGAGCGTATATAGACGAGGTGGACCCGACCATGGGCGACAAATTAAACATTGCGGCGATGAGGGCCGCTCGGTTGAAGGCCGAGATTGCTTTGCAGAAACTATGAAGGTCCCTGCCCCTCCCAAGGTGAGGATCCCTTCTTTATATAGCCGAGCGGTGTCTTTTGTAAACAATTCACAGAGCTTTCCTTTATTTCAGGATCCCGCCAAGCCCAAGTCCAGAAAGAGAAAAGAGCGGTCGGCTGACAAGGTCGCTCGGGGCGAGAAGGCGCGCGAGAGCCAAAGCCGATAGGGAGAAGGCCGACCGGGAAAAGGACGCACGGGATGAGGCCGAAAAAGAGTAAATCGGTAGAGGTCATCGCCCCAGGGCCGCGGCCGCCGATGGCGGATCTCTCCCTCCACCTCGGATTTTCGGTGGTGGGAGCCCTCAATATACTCCCATGTCCCCCTTTGCCGACCGCCACGAGAATGAACCGGGCGAGGAGCAAGGCCCATCCCGCCTTTCACCAGAGCTCGGTCGGGCCGAGAAGGATGGTCGTTTGGACCAAGGCCATCGGAGCGATGTACACTCCCGCCGATCGGGAGCACATTCAGGCTGTCCATGGTCCGAATGAGACCAACGAGCTTTTCCGCTCCTGGCATGATGTAAGTTTCTCTCCAAATGCCGAGTGTATTGTTCTTCGCTCGCTTTATTTCTTTTCCTTGATCTGACCTGATTTCTTCTTTCCGTAGCGTTCTTGTTCGGTGCGCAATGTGGCCCAAAACCGAGTAAGCCTTGCGAGGAGGTGGCCGACCTCGGGGAGAAGGCCAAGAAACATTTTGACGAGGTCTATCGCGCCAAGGAAGGCAAGCGGATAGCCGAGTCGAAGCTTGTCGACGCTGAGAGGGCAATTGAGAAGGACCAAAAAGGCTTCGAGGAGGAGCGGAGCAAGTGGGGTATAGAGAGAGCCGACCTGGTCCTAGCTCGGGATACCGCTCAAACCGAGAAGGCCGATGCCCTGGTCAAGCTGAGGGAGGCCGAGCAAAGGGTGGCCGACCTTAAAGTCCAGCTGACTGAGTTGGAAGGCCAAGTAAAGACCGAGGCACAGTGGTTCTCTGACTGGGAGAAGTCTGACGCTGCTGAGGTCTACGCCAACGAGGTCGGCAGCGCGGCGCATAAAATGGGGGAGGATGAGGCGCTTGACCGGCTGAAGAAGGTCCTTGCCGAGTCCTACCCTGACTTGGTCTGGGCGGACGTCTGGTCGAGCTATCAAATGTCGATAGACGCTGACAACGCTGCTATCCTGGCTCGGGTGAAAGCCGAAGGGGGTGAAGATGATGAAGATGACGACGAAGAAGGTCAAGTTGACGTCAACGTCCTGGACGGCGATGATGTTGATGATGAGGATGACGCCGAGGCGGCCGACAATGCTGGTCGGGGTAAAGAGTTGGTCGGCGACAACTCCGAGCCGAACGCCGAGAGCATGGCCCGATCTTCCCCCTCCCCTAGCTCCTAGAATGTATCGCTTGTGCTTACCTTTTTATGCTTTTGCCTTCCTTGCTTTTGTACCGACTCCCTTACTGTAATTCGAATATTTTGAATGAAAGTTAATTTGTCTCAACTTGCGCGTTTGTTGATTGCAATATTTTCGATTAACTTTGTTGATCCGGCTAACTTGCTGGCTGATCAATTTTCTGCCTTTGTAAGAATACCTGCCAACTATCGTGACTGGTTAAGTCTAATAGATTGTTCTTAGTACAAAATATGCCGACCGGCCGTTTTTTAACTTTTACAAAAATGGCTAACTATGAAAATGCCGATCGGCTATGATTAGGCTGTTACAATATATGCCCCTATTGCAAGTAACAAATCTTATACATGGTATTTTTTAAGGTTGTCTGCGTTCCAGGGTCGGGCCAGGGGAACACCCTCGGGGGATTGTAGTCGAAAAGTCCCTGGTTTGATGATTCCCGTCACTTTGTAAGGGCCATCCCAGTTAGGTCCGAGCTTTCCCTTCAAGTGCGAGAGCCCAGTGGCTTCGACTTTCCGAACGACCCAATCGCCAAGTTGGATTGGTCGGGACTTTACTCGGCGATTGAATATCCGAGTGATTCTTTGCTTGTATCGGATAGATTTCAGCAACGCGTTGCCCCTTGTTTCTGGGAGCAAGTCCAAGTTGACTGGCTTTTCTTCCTCGTTTTTCTCGAATTCGTAGAACGTTATTCGAGGAGATGGGATGCCGACCTCTACTGGTAGGACCGCCTCGCTACCATACACAAGGGTGAACGGCGAGTGCCCTATGGCTTCTTTGGTAGTGGTTCTGGCCGACCAGAGGACTCCAGGCAGGTCATCGACCCATGCTCCTTTAGCAGCCTCCAGAGATTTCTTGATTCCCCTGAGTACTATTTTATTGGCCGACTCAGCTTGTCCGTTCGTTTGCGGTCTTGAAACTGCGGAGAATTTGGTGCATATGCCGAACCTTGCGCAATATTCCCGAGTTGGGCCACTGTTGAATTGGCGTCCGTTGTCGAAAATCAGTATCCTGGGAACTCCGAACCTGGTGATGATGTTTCTCCAAATGAACGCTTGAACTTGTTTATCGGTTATGGAGGAGAGCGGTTCGGCCTCGGTCCATTTGGTGAAGTAGTCAATGGCGACTATCAGAAACTTTCTTTGACCTGAGGCTGGGGAAATGGTCCGAGTAGGTCCATGCCCCACTTATCGAAGGGCAAGACGCTGAATCGTTGTTAAGGGGGTGGTCGGTGCTCGGGGATGTCCGAATGAACCCGACGGAGACGGACATCTCTTGACTAGTTCATGAGCGTCTGTTTTCAGAGTAGGCCAGTAGTATCCGGCTCGGAGAGCTTTTCCAGCTATGGTCCTCCCCCCTTGGTGACTTCCACAAGCCCCTTGGTGGATTTCCCTGAGGATGTAATTTCCTTCCTCGGGGGTGACACATTTAAGTAAGGGATGGGTGAAGGATTTCTTGTAGAGTTGATCCTCGTGCCACAGAAACCATCCGGACTTGTGTTTTACCCGATTAGCCTCCTTATGATCCTCAGGTAGTTTCCCGTCTCTCAAATATCTGACTACCTCATCCATCCATTCGGACGTCCGATTCAATACAAGTAGTTCCTTGGCATTAATGCTAGGCTGCCGAAGGACTTCCCACATGATTGTTCGGGGAGTCGACCCTTCTGCCGAACTGGCCATTCGGGCTAAAGCGTCGGCTTGCTGATTCTCCGATCGCGGTATGTGGGCAATTTTGAACTGAGATAGCTTTTTGATTATGTCCTGGGCCTTGGCCAAATACATTCTCATGTTGTCTTCTTTGGCCTCGTATTCACCTGATACCTGACCCACTATTAGCTGCGAGTCGGATTTAGCGTTGATCACGGTTGCCCCGGCCAAGATGCATAACTCCAATCCGAGGATCAGGGCTTCATATTCAGCTTCATTGTTGGAGCCCAAGAACTCAAATTTGATGGCGTATTCCATCTTTTCCCCGACCGGGGGCTTGATGACCAGTCCGGCTCCACAACCTGTCCTGGTAGACGAGCCATCCACTTGCAGCTCCCAGCTATCTTGCCTGCTGATTGGGGGCCTGGACGTGCACTCTGTTATGAAATCAGCCAAGGCCTGGGCTTTGATCGCCCTTCTGGGCTCATATTCTAACCCAAAATCAGCTAGCTGATCCGTCCAATCGGTCATCCGACTAGAGTGGTTCCTGCTTTCGATAAGCTTCCTGAGCGGCTGACTAGTGAGGACCTTAATAGGATGAGCCTGGAAGTAAGGTTTGAGCTTCCGGCTAGCCATTACTAGGGCGAAAGCCATTTTTTCCACTTCGCTGTATTTGGCCTCTGCTCCTCGAAAGGCGTGGCTTATGAAGTAGACTGGGTGTTGTTTTTCTTCGCTTTCGGCTATCAAAACAGCGCTGAGCGCGTACTCTGAGATAGCCAAATAAATGAACAGCGTTTCCCCCGGCAAGGGGGATATCAATTTTGGGAGTGTTGATAGATGCGTTTTGAGGGAGGTAAAAGCCTGCTCGGCCTCGTCATCCCAAGCGAATTCTTTTCTTTTCAGAGCTTTGAAGAAGTATAAGCTCTTATCTGCTGACCGTGACAGAAAGCGACCGAGGGCGGCCAGACAGCCGGTTAGGCGTTGTACTTCCCTTACGTTCCGCGGAGACTTCATTTCCATTACTGCTTTGATTTTATCGGGATTAGCTTCGATTCCCCTTTCATCCACCGGGAATCAGAGGCACTTCCCTCCTTTCACTCCGAAGACGCATTTTTGGGGTTCAACATCATACGGAACTTCCTCAAGGTGCTGAGGGTCTCTTTTAAATCTGAGGGGTGATCGCCCTGAATCTTGCTTTTGACGATCATGTCGTCAACGTATACTTCTATATTCCGACCCAGTTGGTCGCTGAATATTTTGTTTACTGTTCGCTGATACGTAGCCCCCGCGTTCTTGAGCCCGAAGGGCATCATCTTGTAGCAATACACCCCTTGATTGGTGACGAAGGCGGTGTGAACCCGATCATGCTCCGCCATCGGGATTTGGTGATACCCCGCGTTTGCATCCATGAAGCTTAGGAGAGCATGTCCTGCAGTTGAGTCGACCAGCCTGTCGATTTTGGGCAGAGGGTGGTTATCTTTCGGACAGGCCTTGTTCAGGTCAGTAAAATCCACGCACATTCTCCATGCCCCACTCGACTTCTTGACCCGGGACTACGTTGGCTAACCATTTCAGTGTACTCGGCATTCTTCGATGAACCCTGCCTCGAGCAGTTTCTTTACTTCGGCGGCCGCCGCTGTGTTCCTTTCGGGGCCTTGATGCCTTAGTTTTTGCTTGACGGGCCTGAATCCCTCTTTGACGTTGAGCTCGTGGCACATTACTTTAGGGTCAAGCCCGGGCATCTCGGTGGCTTCGTAGCGAATACGTCCTCGTATTCTCGTTAATACTTGGACGATCTCTTTTCTCGTACGGGGGTCCATGGCCTTGCCTACTCTCAAGGTCCGACCAGGTGCTTCTCGTCAATAATGACTTCTTCGTCGTCCTCTCGGTGGTGAGGGCGCTGCATCTTGCTTAGGGTTCTCGGTAAGGTACACCCCGAGCCCACTTGAGGGCCGATCGTCTTCACGTTTTCTTTTTTTCGAGTCATTTGGGACGTCGTCCTTGTTTTTCAGGCTGTTTACATAGCATTCCCTTGCTGCATGCTGATCCCCTTGGATTTTTCCAACCTTGCCCTCGTCGGTTTCAAATTGCATGAGGAGCTGGTAAATTGAAATTGCTGCCTTGACTCTATTCAGAGTCGGTCTTCCCATTATGATGTTGTATGGTAGAGGGATGTCCACCACTAGGAAGTCAATTGGTAGGCTTCTTCCTTTGCCCTTCTCTCCCATCCGAGCGGGCAATTTAATGGATCCGACAGGGTGCACGCAATTTCCCCCGAAGCCTATGAGTGGCTGATTGAGCGGGGTTACATCCTTCTCATTGTACTTCAGTTTCTTGAGGCACTCCAGTGTGATTATATCTGCCGAAGATCCACTATCTACCAACACCCGTTTGACTCGCGGCGTTGGCCACTTTGAGTTCGATGACTAAGGGATCGTCGTGGGGCGTATGCGGGGCCGGCTTGGACTCGCCGAAGGTCATGATGGGACAATCGGGTCGGGGATGATGGACGTCGAGTACACGGTGCTTTAGACTCGGAGGTGGGCTTTTCGTGAGCGGCCGGTCAAGCCGCCCGACGCGAAGCCACCTGCTATGACCCCGATGAAGCCCTCTGTATCCCCGCTGTTAGATTGACCAACCTTTTGTTTGCCCTTTTCCTCCCTTGAGTGCTTGAGGTACCCGGTTCGGCTTTCCCCGGTCCGCTAAGTTGTCCAGGGGATTTCTTAAGTTCCCTGTGATCCTTGGTGGTGTGACCGCACTCTTTGTGGAATTCGCACCATTGGCTTTTGTCTCGCCGAGTGACCGACGTTCGATGGGAGGTGGGCGGGGCATCATGGATTTATCCTTGATGTCCAAGTAGATTTCTCTTGTTCTTGTTGAATCGGGGGGTCGATGCCGTGGTCGTTAAACCTATCCGACCGACCACCTGTTTTTCTCTTTGCTTCGATCGGTCCTTGTGATTTCCTTCTTCTTTCCTCTTCTTGCTCCCATCGTCCGAGTGACGACATATATCGGTCGCTTGGATGAATCTTTGCGCCCGAGTCATTGCTTCGGAGAAGGTTTTCACTTCGTTCTCGCCCAAGGACCATCGGCCGACCGGAGTTGAAGACCCGGACATTAAGGCGGCGAACGCCACTTGCATCTTGTAGATCGGAGATTTTTAATGACTCCTCATTGAACCTTTTGATGTAGTCGGCCAGACTTTCATTCTTCTCCTGCCTGACTCCCATCAAATGAAGACTTGTTTTCTTTTGCCTTTTTCCGGCGATAAGGCGGGTGAAGAAATAGGTCCTCGAGCACCGAGAAATCATTTACGATCCCCGCGGGAAGCTCTTGGAACCAGTTTAGAGCCGGTCCTTTTGCAGTCGTGGGAAAGAAACGGCACCAAGTGGCCTCACGGCCCGGTTTGAACGCTCATTTGCGCTTTGTATGTGGCCATGTGATCGTCGGGTCGGTTAGGCCCGCAAATGGTTCGATCGAAGGCGTTTTGATTTTTCCGAGGGCGGGCGCCTCAAGTATGTCCTGTTGAATGGGACCATGAACTTAAGCGCCCGCCGTTGATCCGAATGGGCTTCGATTGGGGTGAGTCGCCGCGCCCTTCTCGGCGAGCGGCTTTCTTATTAAGAATGTGCCGAGCGTCTAGGCCCTTGCGAGGCGCTTCTCGTTTAGGAAATGCCGAGCATCGGGGTTTTATTCCCGACGTTGCCCCGGGTGATTTGGATACGTGCGTCTCCTCTTCCCCGCAACGTGGATCCCCCTTTGGACCCGTGCTTCTGCTCCTCTCCCTGTCTGGATCGGTGCCGATCGTGATGACCATGCTCCCTCGGGCCCGACCGCTGCCGGCTAGGCTGGCCTTGGTTCTCTGCCCGATGGGAAGGGACCAGTACGGTCTTTAGGGGGGTTGAAGAGAACGCCCCTGCTTGTAGGTTGCTGAACATATCCTTCGGGCTTTCTTTGCGGAGGTCTGCTTGGAGGCGGCGGCTATCAAGTTTATGTCCTCCGCGGATATAGGATGGGGATCGGCGTCTTTGTAAGCGGTGTGAGGGATCCTGTCTATTTTCGATTGGCCCGATCCTCCTCATGATCGAGGGTTTGAACGGTCGGCGTCTGGGCCGTTCGGATCTCCTACGGTGAGATGGTGAAGGATCCCTTTCGGACCTACGAGCACATGCGAGGGTGCATGCAGTGCGAGTGCTCTTGGGTGGGGCCATTGTGAAGTGGTTCTTGCCGAGTGGTGGCGAAGCGACTTTGATTGTAACCTCCGGCCTGAGACGGCGCCAAACTGTTTCTGTCAAGAAATTAAGGATTTTAATATGTTGTGAGGTTTGATGTGGGCCCCAAGAGCGTTCACCTGAGCTCCGATGTCCGTTCACCTTAATCCTGCAAAATAACGTTAGACTACCCCGGGGGTGGTTCCGGGATCGCCCCTCCGACGCTCAAGTCAGTTGAGATAGAGGTAGAGAGATAAAGTCTAGAGAGAGATGCTCTGGTTTGCTAGGTGAGAATTCAATACCTGTTCATTGATGAAGCAGTTGGCTTTTATAGTGTTGGTGATTTCCTAAACAAGTAACATTGTTCAGATGGGCCTTTAGGGCATTCTACCCTTTTTAGGCAATGGTTATTCCATCCTTCTTAGAGATCTCCCAAAACACTGGTAACTAGGTCAACTTACAGGTGGGACCCACTGCTGCCACCTGTCCCATACTCTAAGAGGCTTTTAGGATCCTTATTGGGCTGCTGATCAATTAAGCCCAAACAATATACAATGATGTATAGATATGAAATAAACAATGACTTCTTACCAACACAAATTTACAAATACTCATATTATATATATATATATATATAACTCAAAGCAAACAATTGCCATGCTGCCACATGTTCTCCCCCCTTCCTAAGGGATTGACAAAATTAACAATAAAAATGTGGGTGCTAAAACTCGAACCCACAACCTCTCCTTTGAGATACAAATGCACTAACCAACTCATCTACAAGCTCATAATGATTTTTTATTGTAAGTAGAAGTAATTATGCTTCTTAAGTTGACACACCAATTCGACTCCTACATTAATTGACTTATCAAGTATATGAGTAAATGAGTGATATACTAATATATCCCCATGTTACAAGTTATATTACTTATCAAGTTTTCGTTTATCATAATAGTGATAATAAAACATCAAATCAACTTTGCTGCACTATAAAAATCTCTAATGAGCCCACCAAACCTTAATTTATAGTGCTTAGCCTTTTACAAGATAGAAAACACAAATATTAACTATCTGAAGGAGAAATTTGAGAAAAATATATTGTAGTTAATTTCAATCAATGTATAAATAGGAAAGGAAATGTAATTAACGTGTCTTTATGACCTGAAAAATGATATTACAAACTTTGTTGTGTCGAATCAACTAATTTAAAAGGACCGATCCATTGTATGGTATGAATTTGTGAGACACGGGTAACTATTTTTCTTTAATAGACACTTATAAATTTATATATGAGTGACCTATTAAGATAAAAATTAAAGTTATCCTTTACACCTAGATAACCTTTTGTCCTAAATGGGGTCACTTTTACTTATATTCAAGTGACTCATTTAAGGTAAGCAACTATTTTTTTTGTTTATATATGACTCATTTTGACTTCAAAAAGTGACCCATTTTGCGAAAAGTGAATGATGTCACAATAATAAATTTATTATGCACCCAGTACTCAATACTAATTAAAAGTTATGAAGCATTGGAGGTAGTTACGTGTCATCTAAATGCATACGCTGATATGGAGGCATGAATTTCAATTAATTTCATAAAAAATAATAAACGAATTATACGCAATGATCCAAGGCATCGCCCGGGGGCAACAAGTAGTTAATATTATAAATAATAGTTGGTGTTTTGAAAATATAATCAAAGATCTAAAAGATGTTACTTAATTATGTTTTTGTTGGTACGTATGTATAATTCAGTTTTAATGACACACATATGGTTAGAATGGAGTATGTAGATAGTTTAAAATTACATCAAAGGTCGATTAATTAGTTACAACTTACAAGTAAAGATAGGAATACTATTTTTTGAAAGAAAATAAGGACATAAGGGTGACCAACTTCTTAAGCGTATCTTCACCATGATACCATGATGATCAATCATTTGATGATTTGAAGTCATCTCATTATTGTCCAGGGAGAAGCTTGTAACGTACATGCAATGGATTTTGGTAGGTAACCGCTAGTTCTGGTGAAAGAAAATAAATAAATAGATAATTGTACTCCATTAAAAACTTCAGAATACGAAGTATTTATATGTAAATTTAAACAATTAAACCTCAGCTATCTCGATTGCACATCAAGTAGTAGGAGCTCTTGATTCTAGTTCTACATGATAATTTAAAACATTAATTAGTGCTTAAAGTTTTACATAGAATCAATAAAAAGAGAGGAAGTATTTCCGAATTAGAATTCTTGAGGGTCAAGTCCTCTCTTATTAAGAAATTATATTAAAAAAAAAAAAAAGAACCAAGCAAGTTCTTATCCTACTCGAACTATAAAAACCTTCAAAGAAAGATATAAATATACTTGAGATATCCCTTGTTAATTCATTCATCCTCATAAATCATATCAGGTTAAGCAGACAAAATTAATCATAGTATGGATTCGGATCAAGTTTCTATTCGTCAAAATCAAATTTCTATTCTTAATACTGTTTTCTTTACCCTATTTATGACTGTACTTCCATTAGGAATTTGTTTAATATGTACCTACGGTTGCTTCTATTACTTCCGTGACTGGTACCGTAACCGTAGGCGTAGTTCTTCTGAAACATGTCCCTCGATTGCCGTGCCAATATGGCCGGCCCGACCCGAAGTTACAGGGGAAGCCCGACCCGAAGGTGCAGGGGAAGCTCGACGTACGTTGAAAAACCACGCACAAGCCAAAGTGGATGCTTTGAACGCAATAGTGTTAGACATAAAGAAAATCCAGCAAGTTACTCAGAGTTGCGCTGATTGTGTCATATGTTTGGAGAGTTTCGACGTCGGAAAACTGGACTACGAAGATGATAATGATGAGAAAAATAGTAAGTATTTTAGGGTTTTGGAGCTACAATGTGGGCATAAGTTTCATTTGTTTTGTATTGATAAATGGCTAAGGAAAAATAAAAATTGCCCTATTTGTCGAATCAAATCAACTTTAGGTGCATGTTAGTTACCTATCTTAGGTTGAATTTTTAATTAGTTAACAGAGCTTTGTTAAGAATTATAGGAGTGTATTGTCAAATAATTGTTATCTACTTTTTGTGGTTATGTTATTTCCTATTTTTTTCCCCCTTTGATCCTTTTTTATAAAAAAATGTGGTTAGTATATGTATCTCTTATGATTGAGAGTCGATGTCAGGAAACAATTACTTGAAGGAATTAGCGTGTGTACGTGGAATTATAATTGATCAAATATATACTCTTCTTCCGTTTATTTTCTTAGTAATTTTGTTCAAGGTCGAGCTTTTTTGGAAGTTATAATATATTTACATTACATAATTATCAATACTTTTGATTAGTTTATCTCAAATCAAATTCTCCAATTCTAAACTATTTACGTCTTTAATTAGTACTGCAGATGATCAACAAATAAATCTACAAAAGTTCAGTGAATTAATTGCCTTTATCTCGATTGCCCATCAAGTAGGAGCTCGTGAATCTAGTTCTACATAATTTAAATCATTAATTAATGCTTTAAGTTTTACATAGAATCAATAAAAAGAAAGGAAGTATTTGCGAATTAGAATTCTTGGAGGTCAAGTCCTCTCTTATTAAGAAATAAAAAAAAACCAAGCAAGTACTACTTAATTCTTTACTAATTACTAATTAATATTATAAATAGTTGGTGTTTTGAAAATATAATTAAAGATCTAAAAGATTGCACTTAATTATGTTTTTTTCGTACGTATAATTCGGTACAAATAACAAACATATTGTTAAAAATTTAAAATGGAGTACGTAGATAGTTTAAAATTACATCAAAGGTAGATTAATTACAAGTAAAGAGAGGAATACTATTTTTTTAAAAAGAAATAAGGTGACCAACTTCTTAAGCGTATCTTCACCATGATACCATGATGATCAATCATTTGAACTCATCTCATTATTGTCCAGGGAGAAGCTTGTAACATGCAATGGATTTTGGTAGGTAACCGCTAGTTTTGGTGAAAGAAAATAAATAAATAGATACTTCGTTAAAAGCTTCAGAATACGAAGTATGTAGTTCAAACCTCAGGCAACAATCGATGTTTGGAGGTTTGAAACGTATCCATTCACCCCAATTTTGTGGTGAAAATCATTGTAAAGGAATAAATTAATGCGCATCAAATTCACTTCGAATCTCGAGATGATATAAGAAAATCATAGTGCTACTTGCATAATATATATAGTAACGTACTAATGTCTCAAGTCAGAACCATGCACTTGGCCTTTTCTTTTTTCTTCAATTAATATTATGGGTTCGATTTTAATTACATGATTTCAATCATCAAATCATGTACTATAATGTAGTCTGTATGAGCTTACCTGAGGTCTGAGGATTGTTTGACTTTTAATAAATTTGAATAATTTGATTATTGAAACCAATTCTTTGTACTACATTATTTTTCTTCTCAACTGTGCCGCCCCATTATTCAGAAAAAACTTCAAGTGAACCTAATAATTGTCATTCACTTTACAATCTTTGTTGTTAGAATGTGTTAAAATTTCGACAAATGTATACTATATATATTAAAAAAAAAAAGAGAGAGATGACAGAGTATAAAACTATTCTTAGGGTTTCAATCATAAGGTTAAACTTTTGATTGAGTTGGTATTTTGTCATGGTACAGGAGCCAGCATGACATAAAGATCACGGGTTCAAATCTCAACCACCCCTCTTTTGATTTTCTAAGTGGAATATTTACCATGAAAAGGCCTAACTAAATTTTTGGTTTATTATGTACATTAAGATCCAAACAATATCAATCTGAATTAGTAATATATATGATTATGTTGGACCCTGGATTTTATCCGAATAACTTACGCTCTACCGCCAAAATCATAATGTATTTCATAATGTGTGCTCGTGATGTAAGGGTTTCACAACGTCTAGCAGTTTCTTAATCCTTCTATAGCATTTAATTCCTAGTTTCGCATCGTAAAATATTAATTGACTTGAGAATAATGTAAAATACATGACAAATATATATAGATAAAAGAAATATGAAAATCAATATCATATAACTAATATATAAAGCAGAGTACAAAAGCCAGATCGCGAGGCCGCGACATTTGGCAAAAGCCATATCACGAGGCTGCGACATTTGGCAAATCCCAGATCACGAGGCCGCGACATTTGACGTCCTCATTGGTGGACGCCATTTGTCGCGCTCATTAAGTGCCATGTCATATTTTTTTAAAAATATAAATAGAGTTCTTAATTGATTAAAATACAAATAGAGTTTAGGATAAGAATAAATAGAGTTGGGTTCACAATGAAAAACTAAAATATAGTAAATTGATTATAATTTTTAATATATAGTTCGTAAAATTATAATTTTTGTACCATTAGAAAGTGTTTAAAAAGTACTTTAAAATAAGATCCATTTATACTATATTTAAAATTTTATATTAAAGTAACCTATAAAAGGAAACATTGACTATATACTAACGTATTAAAGTAACCTACTGCAATTGGAATTAGCGATTCAATTAACCTACTGCAATTTGAATTAGTGATTCAATTAGAATTAGCATTGTTATAAGATATTCAATTAGAATGTGGTCGCCATTTATATAAAGCAGAGTACAAAAGTCAGCTCACGAGGTCATGACATTTGGCGTTCTCATTGGACGCCATTTGTCGCGCTCATTAATTGCCATGTCATATTTTTTTTTGAATATAAATAGAGTTCTAATTGATTACAATACAAATAGAATTTAGGATAAAAATAAATAGAGTTGCGTTCACAATGAAAAACTTATATATACTAAATTGATTATAACTTTTAATATATAGTTCGTAAAATTATAATTTTTGTACCATTGGAAAGTGTTTACAATAAGATCCATTTATACTATACTTAAAATTTTATATTATAGTAACATATAAAAGGAAATATTGACTATACTAACGTATTAAAGTGACATACTGCAATTGAAATTAGCGATTCAATTAAAATTAGGGTTAAAGTATAAAAGTAACCTACTGCAAGTCTGCAATTGGAATTAGGGATTCAATTAGAATTAGGGTTGGTCGCGACATTTGGCGTCCTCATTGGACGCCATTTGTCGCGCTCATTAAGTGTCATGTCATATTATTTTTTAAATATAAATAGAGTTCTAAATTGATTAAAATACAAATAGAGTTTTGGATAAGAATAAATAGAGTTGAGTTCACAATGAAAAACTTAAACATAGTAAATTGATTACAACTTTTAATATATAGTTCGTAAAATTATAATTTTTGTACCATTGGAAAATGTTTAAAAAGTATTTTAGAATAAGATCCATTTATAATATATTTAAAATTTTATATTAAAGTAACATATAATTTCTGCATGATAGAGTGAATGTCTGAATCATATAGTGAGAATCTGCCTGATATAGTGAGTGTCGAAATGATATAGTGGATTGTTCAGAAATGATGTACTTTCTGCATGATATAGTATGTTTCTGAATGATATAGTGAGTTTCTTCATGACATATAAATTCGAAACCAACGTCAAAGATAATGACAAAATCATATTATAACTTTTAGTTGTTCTATATCAGACAAAAATAACGGCCAAAAATAGGGGTGTAAATATTTAAAAACTCTACCTCTTCTTCACGAAAAAGCCCGGGCATTTGCCCGGGTCCCAATACTAGTATATATATAAAGAAGGAACTTTTCGGGAGCTTAAAGAGCTCCTCAAGATTTCGAAGTCATAGAGCGTGACACATAGGATTGCCACGTCATCAATTTTATTTTATTTTTTTTTAAAATAAAGTTCTACATAGACTTAAATACATATAAAGAGTTATGGATAAGCGAAAATTAGAGTTTGGTTTTGAATGAACAACCTAAATTATTATATTATGTAAATTGTGTATAACTTTTGCTACGTATTTCAGAATATTATAATTTTTGTACCATTTGATAGTGCTCGAAATATGCTTCGAAATAAGATCCATTTACAATTTAGTTCTACAACTTATGAAATATAGAGCGCCACGTCATCAATTCTTATTTTTTAAAATAGAGTTCTACATAGATTTAAATACATATAAGGAGTCTTGGGTATGCGGAAATTAGAGTTTCATTTTGGATGAACAACCTAAATTATGATATTAAGTAAATTATGTATACCTTTTGCTACCTAATCCAGAATATTAAAATTTTTGTACCATTGTATAGTGCTCGAAATATTCTTCGAAATAATATCTATTTATGAAATAGAGAGCGCCACTTAGGATTGTCATGCCATTAGTTTTTATTTTAAATATTTGAAGAAAATAGAATTCTACATATATTTAAATACATAAAGGAATTTTGGATATGGGGGAAATTAGAGTTTCGTTTTGAATATACAACCTAAATTATTATATTATGTAAATTTAATTTAACTTTTGCTACCTAATTCAAAATATTATAATTTTTTTTACCATTGGAGAGTGTTTGAAATATGATTCAAAATGAGATCCATTTACAATATTGTTTTACAACTCATGAAAATATATTAATTAGATGAATTGTAAGACATTATTTAGTCTTTTATTTAGATAAATATAATAATAGTTATAAGGATTAAGGTTAGTGTATTATATGTGATTATATCATTTGATTATAGGTACAATTTATAGCATTAAATATATTATCTTTCAAAATCTCAACCTTACTCAACTAAACCAAAACAATATAGTATTGTAACAAAATTTACTAAGGAAACTTTGTTGTTACAACACAAATTAAAATCTATAGCGATAAAGTTACATATATATATATTAGAGTTTTGGATTATGTAAAAAATAGAGTTTGATTTGAATAAAACAACCTTAGAATATTATAAAGAGCTCCACCTAAGCATGCCATGTCATTGTTTTAATTTTTAATTTTCTTAAAGAAAATAATTTTCAACATAAATATAAATACATATAAGGTGTTTTGTATAAATGAAGATTACAGTCTGATTTTAAATAAACAACCTAAATTATTATACTATGTAAATTGAATATAACTTTTGCTACATAATTCATAATAGTATATTTTTTTTTTACCATCGGATAGTGCTCGAAATATGCTTTGAAATAAGATTCATATACAATATAGTTTTACAACTTATGAAAATATATTTATTTAGATGAGCAATAACATATTATTTATTCTTTTTTTAAATTTATATAAAAATAACTATAAAAATAGTGTATTATATGCGACAATAGTAATTATGTCTTTCAAAATCATACTTTTAAAAATTGAGTTATATAAAGATAAAAAAAATCATATCTATAGTTTTGAACTTATATCATTCCATGATGGCATTACATGAAAAATTATATGAAAGTTTGTCATCGAGATTGCAAAGGTATTATGCAATTGACTAATTATTTTAAAACCTAGAATATTTATTGTATACATAATTATTTATGTTTTTTTCCATATATCTATATGTCATATCTTATTCTTTTCTCCATGAGTTTAATTCTTCTAAAACTATTTGGAAATCAAGGTTCGCGTTTCCAGACTATTTGAGGTCACGGATCATAATTAAAAAAGGAGGAATTTTGATAAGTCTTGATATGGTCATGATTGATGAAGAGGAATTTTTTCTCTTAAATAGTATTTTTGATTATTAGTAGAGGTTAGTTTTATATTTAATTAATTTCATTCATGATACTATCATTATGATCTTCTTTTTGGCTTTTCCATCTTCCATTCTATATGCGTTAGTGTTTATGTGCTATACTAAAAGTTAAAGTTGTGGCTGACACTCATGTTTTTCTCTATTCTTTCTATCCTGCATCTATTAAATTATTACCCTCTACTTTCTTAAAGTATCATTCAATTATTATTCATGTTAAAACTGTGTTAGCTATTGTTAGTCATACTTATAATTGGGACACCATTTAATAATAGACTCAACTACAATATTCAATTGAATATTAAAAATTACAAAATTTGTATATCGCAATAACAAATGTAGAAATTACTGTATAATGACAAATAATTTCTCCGTTCTTTTTCTACTGCAACAATTGGTTTAGGCATGGTTTTTAAGGAAATAAAAAATGGGTAGTTTAGCATAGAGGTACCCCTTTAATTTACTAGAGTGGAGGATAAATAAATCCTTAATAAAGTAAATGCAACTTTATGTGGTAATTTGGGTAATTAATAATGTAACATAATAAAGGCAATATTGTCAACTGTAGTTGCTTTTTTTTTACCAAATGTAGAATTGTTCCAAAAGATGAAACTACCCAAAGCAGTAATTGTTGTAATAGAAAAAGAACGGAGGAAGTATGTAAATACAATGGTGTTGAAAAATCTCATTTCACAGCAACACAAAAACAACAATGACATTAACAAAAAATTTGTAATAAAATAAAATAAATAACAACCCGTGCAACGCACGGGCTTCAAAACTAGTAAAATTATATATAAAAAAGTAGATTAGAAGTATATAGTTAACCAATCAACGTTTAAAAAAACCTAATCTCATTAGCTACTATATATTTTTTATGATACAAGTATATATATATTTTATAAGCCTAATATATTTTTAGATAAGTAAATGAGCAGTATTGAGCTAGGTGTGCTCAACAGCTCAAGTGCATAAAAAATCCGCTCCCTTTCCTGAATTGATAAAGACAAAATCTTAAATCTTAATTGATGAATGGATTGAAGTTCTCTTCATTGCATATCTCTTGTCGATGCTCATAACTCATACTTATTAGTATTTGGTACAAATTGAAGTTGCAAGGAAATTTCTTAGCAAGATGACGCAGCGTAGAATAATATCGTTTTGTTTTCACTCTGTTTATTTCCATGTATATAAGGTTGTCATTCAAGCCGTGCTCTCTTTCCCATACATTGTATGGGTGCACATTTCAATTTTCTTACTCCATTTGCATAGCTGCTTTTGTTGAATAATTGGAGGTGGTGTTTGAAACTTTTAGTAGAATATAACAATATCAAATTAATACTTCTTTTTGGAAATTCCCACTAGTAACCCTGTATTATAGAACATTTGCAATGGTAAACTGATTCTTTTATAGTTTTAAAAATTAATGCTTATTTTTGGAAAATTCTCACTGGTAACCCTTTATTATAGAACATCTGCAATGACAAACTGATTCTTTTTATAGTTTCAAAAATAACTATACTTAATGATATTATGCAACCGTGACATTCATGAATGATGGTTAAACAGTTAATTCAACCGTTAAACCTATTTACTATCCTAACCCAAGTTAACCCCAAAACCACCACTTAATTAACCCACTGCCATCCCACCACCACCCTTCCACCGGAAACACCATACCTTTGTCACTTTCTCCCTCATGGTGACTTTCTCTCTCTCCTCGTCACTCTTTCCCTCCCCGTGACTTTCTCTCTCTTCTCATCTCTCTTTCTCCTTCGCCGCTGCCTTCCCATATTTCCATCACCGCTTTTTCTCTCCCCCCTTTACCTTCTGCTTGGTGGTGGTGTTCGTCGGGTCGATTGTGTTGTTGCACCTTTTCTTTCTCTTCGATCGATGGTGGTGTTGCTATCGTTGCTTTGTGAGCTCTCGCTGCTTGGCATTGCTACTACCCGACCCCCTCTCTCCTCCCTCTCTTGCTCGAGTCCTCCTCCCTCCTCTGTCTGCTTCATTGCTTCCCTCAATATTTCTTCCTAGATCTCTCTTGTAGATTTGGTGGTTTCGAGTGGTTGAATGGTGGTTTTGGTGGCTAGAGTGGGGTTCTTGTTGAGGAGTGGTGGTTTCAAGGCTGGGTTGGGATTTTGATAGGTCAAGTGGTTTCAGGGGGTGGGACAGTGGTGGAGGGGTGGGACAATGGTGATGGAGTGGGGTTCAGGTGGAGGGATGGGACATTGGTGGTGGACTGGTGGGGTGGGGTGTTAATGGGCTAGGTGGTGGTTGGGGGTTTGGGGTTAACCTGGGTTAGGTAAACCAATAACACTAACGGTTGAATTAACGGTTTAACTATCATTGATGTCACAGTTGTATAATATTACTTAATATAGGGTTATTTTTAAAACTAAAAAAACGGTTTACCATTGCAAATATTCCATATTAGAGGAACCAGTGGAAATTTCCCCTTCTTTTTTTACAAGAATCAAATTAATACTACTAAACATAGAAGTAAATACTATAACCAACAAACTAACATAAAAATGTATTTGTATATTTTCGTAACTTTTCTCATCTCATTCCTATTAAAAACCATGAAAGATTGTGCCAAAAATGTATGTTCAAAGTACAATCTTTATAAGTGAGATTTATCACTTCTGCATGTCTTCTACCATCTAGTTTTCAAGTTGATTGTGACCTTATTCAATTGATTGTAGAAGAAAAAATTGACATTTGAATGTATATTGATTGCCATTCACAAATCAATTTGTGATAGACCACTAAGTAGGTGAAACAAAATTAGAATCATAAGAAAGATACATAGACTGCAAACTCTCATGATGAAAGATATAAAACTCAATATATCGGTAGTAAAACTCTCTCGTAGAAAAAAAATTAATAGTAAATTTTAACTTAAAATTTTCAAACAAAAGACAAATTTAGGCCTTATTATCGGCCTTATCCTTCTATCTTATCATGAACCAAAAACAAATTAAATCAGTTTCTTTCTAGAATTCTCGGAAAACTAGTATGAACTTTCCTCTTCAAATAATTGACTTACAACTTAGAAGGTATTCAGATCATCTATTTATACTAATATATTAAAAGGCGTGTCTGACAACGCATACACGCCACGTGGCACCTCTCTTATACCACTAGAATTGTCCAAAGTGTACATATGTCAACTAACAAAAATAAATTGGCTTGCAACAAGATTTGAACCCATGACATCTTGCTATTATACATAGTACAATTACCATCTCAACCAACTCTTAATCATGCTTTAAATGTCCACATTATTATATTTGAACCTTTTAAATGTTGAGTTTTCTTTATTATATTTTAATGCAAATGGAAAAAAATGTATATCAAGTTCGGAAAAAAAACCACTCGGAGCAATGCTCGGGCCTAGATACTAGTTAATTGATGAAAAAGGCCGACATGTAGGAAAGATTATTAAAGGGCATTACTAAATACCGCCTGTATTTACTGAAAATCGCCCGTATTTTTTCTTAAATACTCCTAAACTACCCCTACATATACATACCCCATACCCCACCACCTCACTCTCACACTCTCTCACTCTCACGCTCTCTCACTCTCACTTCTCACTCCTCACTCCTCACTCACTCCCACCATAGCCACCACCACCACCACTGCAACCACCACCACCACTGCAACCACTACCACACGGCAACCACCACCACACGGCAAACAAGAGGTGACCGGCGACCACCACACCGGGGACGAAGAACACACTGACGCCCACCACCACCACAACTCGCCGGAAAAAGTATGGGGCCAAGGAAGAAGGCAAAGGGAATCAGGGAATCTTCAAATCAGGTTAGTTTTGTACTTATTTGTGGTTAAAACCGACCCCTTAGGCGGAAAATATTAGTGATTTAAACCGCCCCTCGCCGGAAAGGTTGGTGGAAAAAAAAATTCGAAAAAAGGGGGGCACGGATAGATAATCCGTTACCACCAGACGGTGGTAACGGATCACTATTCCGTTACCACCGCAGAGGTAACGTTTCAGATCTACGTTACCTCTGCGGTGGTAACGGAATAGTGATCCGTTACCACTGTCTGGTGGTAACGGATTATCTATCCGTTGCCCCGCTGTTTTTCGAAAAAAAAATATTTTGTGTTCTTGTTTTCCGGCGAGGGGTGGGGGGGTGTTTCGGTTTTTTTCGATTTTTTTCCTTTTTATGTTTTCTTTATGTTTTTAGTAATTTATGTTTTTTAATAATTTTATTTTTTTGTTTATTTAAAATAATTTATGTTTCTTATAATTTATTTTTTAATAATTTCTGTTTGAATTAAAAATAATAATTTGTGTTTATTTGGGTTTTTATAATTTATGTCAATAGTTATTTGAATTTATTATTATAATTTTAATAGTTAATATGTTAATTTGTGTGATTATGTTGTAATTAGGATTTTATTATGTTAATGCATGTTAGTAACATGTTAGTAATATATTAACATGCATGTTTGATTTAAATTAATTATTTGTTTAATAGCATGTGATAATAGTATTATTTAATTTTAATAGTTATTATTTAATTAGTTAATTAATTGATTTGAGCATGTTATTATATTATAAAAATATTTCAATGATATTAGCATGTTATTATATTATATTAGTAGCATATTACTATTATTTATTGTAATGATATTAGCATGTTAATTTGTTTTTATTAGCATGTTAATATTAGTTGTGTAGGGTATTTGTTTTTATTAGCATGTTTGAGCATGTTTACTAATGATATTAACATGTTAATATGATTTGTTGTTGTAATTTTAGTTAATTAATTATTAGAAAGTGAATAGCTATATAATAATTTACTTAGTTTGCGCATGTTAATATGTTTTAATAATATTATGTTAACACCATCACCAATGTTAATGCATGTTAGTATTATTTATCGTTATAATTTTAGTTAATAGAATGTCAATGGTTATAGATTAGTAGTAATTACAATATAATAACGTAGACATTAAATAAATAATAAGTAATTATAATTGATTATTAGGGTCTTGAGGGTCCTGAGGGATCGACGCCACGACACACTAGATCTCGTGGTGTTGATGCATCTAGTAGGAGGGCGAGGACTGATGCTCAGGCTAGGCAGATGCCTATTCCTGAGGACGCGTCTGATAGTGCAGGATGGGATACTGCGGACGAGCAGGAGTTAGATCATGCTTTGAGTGGTGGTGATGGAGCTGATGTGGGTGAAGCCGCCTCCCATGTGCCTGTGAGGAAGGGTAGTAGAGGGAGGTTTGTTTCGGGGTCGAGTTCCGGAGGTAGTCGGATGACGAGCAGGACTAGAGCTGCTAGGGATACTTCGTGGTTAGTTACCGAGGCGATGCCTGGGGGCCCACTTGACGATACCCTGATTCCTAGTTGGCGGGGTCACGTCGGCGCCCTTATATACCACGATACGACTGCTAGTGATGTTATGTTGTGCCATAACCGCTCCAGTGCATTTGATCCGTTGCTGACTTGGGGTTTCCCGCAGCAGTCGTTGCAGCGCTTGGATAGATCTTGTATTGCCCAGCTACTGGATTACTTTTCCGGTGCTTCCACAAAGGCAACGGTTTTTTAATCCGTTGCCTCTGTGGAAGCACCGGATTTTTCATCCGTTGCCTCCATTGGGGTAACGGATTTTCGATCCGTTACCCTGCTCTGGTGGCGCAAAAAAAATATTCCGGCGACATAAAAAAAAAATCTTAAACTTACCACATTACGTTCCGGCGGCGTTGAGGGTCCTTCCTCGGACATTTTCGGTGGTGCTAAGTTGATTCGGTGGTGCTCCAGTGGTGGTGGTGCTCCGGTGGTGGTCGTCCGGTGGTGGTGTTCGGAAGGTGGTGGTGGTGTTAGTGCTTCATGGTAGAGAGAGAGGATTAAGTTTGATGAGAGTGGAGAGGGTCAAGTGAGGTGAAAGGGGGAGGGGCATGGGGGGTATTTAATGAAAAAAATACGGACGATTTCAAGTAAATACGGACGGTAAATAGCGATTCGGTTATTAAATGAGCAACGGTAGATATGTACTGTAATGGATTTACAACCAGTATTGTATATGTGATGTAACATGTATATGATATGCTTAAGGCTTATTCATTGTGCATTTGGAATACTGATCTAGTCTAAATAAGTTCTATATGAGAAAATAAGAAAATTTAGGAGAGCACTAAAAAAGAAAATGAGTTAATATGTTATACTCGAGTTTTAGGTCGGAATTTTGGGGTCAAAGCGGGCTTTATCGAAACCCGGGGTAGGGGCTTTAGCATAAAATTATACCAAAATCCGCAATAGTGGGTTGCACTTTTGGGGCTTAAGAGGGTTTTTGAATTGAAAACCCGCACTGAGCTATAGTATAAAAAATCATACCAAAATCCACAGTATTAGGTAGTGTTTTTAGGGCCAAAGCGGGATTTTCCAGGTCGGACTTAGGCTTTGGCCTAGATACACAGCTTTTTTGGTGCCCAAACTTGTACTAGGACCGGATATGGCCAAGGGCTTTGGCCTAGATACACAACTTTTGGGGTGCACAAACCTGTCCTAGGACCGAATATGGCCAAGGAGTTTGGACATTCATGATCAGCTCTATAACTCTATTAGAAATCTAATACATAGTAGTATGAATTTATAGGCTTATTTATTGTAATTTCACATTAAGTGGAGCCTATTATATTTCACATTTAGGTATCTAACAAACAATTATTTAGTATGATTTTTTTGTCAACCAAAAGAAAATACTTCCTCCGTTTCAAAATAGTTGCACCATTTGTCATTTGGTCATTATTCATCAACCAACTTTAACAAGCTTTATGTCACCATTATATAAGAAAAAACATAGTCAAGTGGGATCTTGCACTACAAGAAAAGTCGTAATCAACGACGGCTAAAAGCCGTCGTTGATAAAAGAAAAACCGTCGCTGAAAAATCAACGACGGCCAGCAGTCGTTAAACAGCAGTCGTTGTAACGGTGGTCGCTGATATTGGAATCAACGACCGTATGGCCGTTGGTGAAAATATCAACGACGGTTTCCTGAAAATCAGCGACCGTCACACAAAACCGACGTTGACTATATTTCAACGACCGTTATAAACAGACGGTGAATCAGCGACTGTGTTCAACGGTCGTTGTTTCACCTACCGTTTCTAACCGTCGGTGTTTCACCGACTGTTACAAACCGTCGTTGCCACACCGACTGTTCAAAACCGTCGTTGATTTCGTTGATTCAACGTCTGTTAATAACCGTCGCTATTATTTTATAGCAGTCGTTGAAATTCAAGTCCATGGCAGCATACATTAGCTTACAGCGACTGCCTAGCCGTCGTTGATTCAATGTTTAGCCGTCGTTGTTTTTTAAAAATAACGTTATTTTAAATATTATTGTTCTAAATTATAATTAAGCCTGTACCAGCACAGCTGCACCTAAATATACCACACTAAAGTTGTTCCTCCATCGCATTCAATTTTTTCAATTACAAAAATATGCAATTTTGATATATATTACAATTTGCGTAGATACTTGTATACTTA
This sequence comes from Beta corolliflora, assembly GCA_947648045.1. NCBI lineage: Eukaryota > Viridiplantae > Streptophyta > Magnoliopsida > Caryophyllales > Amaranthaceae > Beta > Beta corolliflora. Next base: position 593,509 of record CANSZD010003689.1, read on the forward strand.
CATGAAATAGATTACAATTATGTACACAAAATAGATCCCGGTGTCGGGAAATAAAGTAGAAGTCGGTGTTTACAAAAATATATATCGACAAATCTAGAAACTAATAAGCTAGATGCCGATAAATATAGACACTAAATGTCTATAGTTAGACAAACTACCTAGATTAAATATATGTACGCAAAATAGATCCCGGTGTCGGGAAATAAAGTAGAAGTCGGGTTCCAAAAAAATAACCGGACACATCTAGAAACAAAGCTTTTAGACGGTAACCTTTAAGCATTTAGCAAAATTTATACATAAAATTAAGCAATTAACCATATAAAATACCCATTCTACCAGATGCGGAATCATCAGTCCATGAGAAACATCATAACCAACCTCTATATTAACCCAATTTCCTAGCAAAAACTCTAACAACCTAACAAAATGAAACTCTCCTTAAGAACATAAAGCATACTCAATTCCTGCAAGTACATCAGGAACGAATTCACCAACGGAACCAATCAACTTATATTGTTCCTCTAACATTCTACAAACAACATTCAAACAAACCGTATTCGCCTTCTCACTCATAGACGGTACAAAACAAAAAGCACCAACAAGAAGAACACCTTCCACAAACAAACATGTGTTTTTATTAACATCAAACTGCTGGTCAGACATCAAATGAACAACAACCTCCACTGCTGATGTAAAAACTGATGACTTGTATCATAATGTGAAAGAAAAGTTAATTCTCATGTTGATTCATCTCACTCTACATTAATCAGCACACAGAGCCAAAGTCTATCATTAGTGGTAGAAGTTTGTGAGCTCAAAATTTGGGTGCACACACTTATGAGTAATAGCTTAAAGTTTGTACATCTCACTATCAAAAAAAATTAAAAAATTGGTTCTGGATTCACCTTCACTAAATACTCACCCAAACACCCCTCACATGAATCTACTATAATTTGTGCCTAAACGAAATGTAGCAAGTGAAAAAAGACCAAAAACGGTGACTTTCGAAAGCAAAGCTAAGCACATCATTAGCCAGATATAGCAACAAGTAAGCATCACTCGCAATCAAAAACCATTAAATTCACCATCATCTTAGAAATCATCAATCACCAGAAAATTAACATAAAAAACACAGTAGAATAACAAGTAATTACCCATTTAGCACAAAATTAGTTGGAGAAATGAAACTCAAATCAAGAAATGAATAAAAGGCAGATCCAAAAACATATATGAAGAGAGAGAAAACTAAGGAATGTACCTAGAGGCGGCAGGGGGCTCCGGCACAGGCGGACGGCGGTCGGGTGTTTGGCCACCTACATTGACAAAGCCGAATGATGTTTTGGTGAGTGCCAAAAAATTTTTTAAAAAAATTAAATAAGTAGGATTTGGGTATTACCGGCGGCGAGGAGAAAGATTTGGAGAGAGACTCGATTTTCCGGCGGCCTACAGTGGTTTTGGCCACCTATATCCCAAAAACCCAATTTTTAGGGTTTGGTTTCATTAACAAAAATTAAAAAAAAAAGAAAATGAAGCAGTGCTAACCGGCGGCAAAGAGATGGTCCGGCAGGTGGAGAGAAAATAAGGGTGTCGCCGTTCGTTGGTTGGAGGTCGGCGAATAACCGGCGGCAAAGACTCTAATGCGCCGATGAAACACGACTGAAACACGGAGGAGAGAGAAAGTCGCCGATGAACGGAGATTGGGGTGAATGAAGGCGGGGGTTTTGGTGGGAGTGAGGAGAGAGAAAGTGGAAGAGGAGCGACGGAAAATTGGAAAAAGAGGAGTGAAAAGGGCAACTTCCTCTTTTAAGTTGTCGTTGAAATAAACCCGACTGAAATTCCATCACCGACCGTTAAAGACCGTCGCTTTACTTAAAAAAATAATAGTCTGCTTTTAAAGAAATCAACGACGGCTTTAAACCGTCGTTGTATATCAGCGACTGCTAAACCGTCGTTAATTTCTTTACAAGCGGTTGGTGTTCACCGACGGCTTGGAGCCGTCGCTGTTTTACAAATACCGACCGTTTCTTAAACCGTCGCTGGTAAGCAGTCGTTGTTTTAGCATTTTCTTGTAGTGTTTTTAAATTCGTCTCAATACGAGGATTTCAAATATCAACTTTTTATAAATTTTACTTATACGCAATTAGAGATTTTCACGTTTAAAAAAACGTCTTGGCAAACGTGAAAAAGCAAACGGTGCAACTATTTTGAAACGGAAGAAGTATAGTGTAGTACTATTTTGGCTCAAAAATATGTTCGTAAAGTTTTCTATAGTGTTGTCAAAATCTTTTGCATAAGAGGTACTTCCTCCGTTCCATAATAAGTGAAACACTTACTATTTTAGAACGTTTCAAAATAAGTGAAACATACCTTAAATGGAAAAAAGAAAGTGACAAATGGACAAGAGTACCCATCACAAACTTGTGTGGCTTGCTTTTCTCTCTCCTCCTTTTAAGGGTATTTTATGACTTTTTGGCTTTTGAAAGTGATGTTTATTAAATCTTGTGCCCAAACCCTATGTTTCACTTATTATGGAATGGAGGAAGTATGATATAATCAACAGTAATGAATGATCATTGTGTGAACGGACAAATTTATAAAAAGCTTAACAACTTGTGAGGGTGTAACTTGTAAGTCAAACCTTATTAACGTCCTTCACCCAATCGTAAAGTTGAGTGATATTTCGCAATTTTAGGGTTACCACATAGAGGAGTCGAACGTTGAGGTTATGTAAGAAAATGCCTAAAACACAAAAGTCTGATACTATAATTTTTTTATTATCCTTTTAGTATAGAATAAACGGAAAACATTATCAATCTTATACTATATGAAAGTACAAGAAAAACTTTGTTTCCTTATATTCAATAGTGGGGGTGTTTCAAAATGATTTTTGGCTTTTCCCCATGGTCAAATAACTCAAAAAAATCTTTCCTATGGCTATTTGGAAAACTAAAAAGCTAGGTTTATGGCAAAAACTAGTTTTTATAGTTTTTTATTGCATTTTGAATTTTGCACACTTTTGTAAACAATCAATAGTCAAACAACAAATATAAAACAAATAATGTAAAAATAGATATTTTACCACATACTCCATGTTTATATAGTTGCATGTTTTGAGTTTCACACTAGTCAATGCAAAATTTTAACCATTAATTTCTTGAATTATGTATTAGAAAAAATTATAAAAAGATAATAATTTAAAAGTAATTATCAAGATGAACCCATTAAGATATATATAACTATAAAAAAAATGTATGAATAGAGTAAAAGTTTCGTAATAAAATATAAAAACACGGAGGAAATTTAAGCTCCAAGTCAATTACTTTGATTATTTGTGGATGCTGTATATATTATATTGTGGATTTGTGGTATGATGTCTATGAGCCTTGCATAGTGGGAATCGAGGAATCCCATACCCCCGTTTGACCAGAAAAGACAGGAGGAAAAGGAATTGAGCTATACTATTGAGGTATTCGATGATCGACATGTTGCCATACCACCAAGGCCAATTGTCCACTTGAAAAGATAACTCACAAATATTCTTAATGCTCAATTCATTGATAATATCAAAGTACGATAATGATAGAAAATTCTATATAAATAAAAACATAAACTCCAATTGTAGTGTAAAAATGTTTTATACTTCCTATTTCTTTTTAAGTGCAACAGTTTGACTTTTATTATTCACACACCTCACATTGACCGTATTTTTTTACTAATATATAAAAGCAAAAATCATCATATAAAATGTTGTTTGATTTGTTTCAATGGATATTTTCACAATATATCAGCTTTTTATAACTTCTACAAATACATAACTAGAGATATTAATGGTCAAGTTGTGCGTTGACAAACGTAAAAGTCGGATTGTTGCACTTATGTATAAATGTACGTTAGTATATTCTCCCTCCGTTTTCTTTTGTTGTTTCTATTTGGAATCTTTTTGTGGAGGAAATTGGTCAAAGTCGGAAAAAATTTTGCAAATGGAGGGAGTACTAATTAGCAAGTAAATGTGCGGCAAGTCACACTATTATAACTTATAACTATGTGGCTACACGCATAAAAGACAAACTAATTATATTAGACATAAGTTGCCCCTTCAATTTGTAAAAGTAACCCCTAATAATGGTCAATAATCGCAAAAATTTAGAAGTAACCTCTATTACATTGATCTGTAACTTCAAAGATAACTAATCCCGATAGGGGACATAAGTAACCCCTATAATTATCAGTATATGCTACTAGAATATTAAGTAATCCCAACAATTATGAGTAACCCCTAGTATATTAATTAGTGATCTCAAAATACAATAATTGACAACTTTATATATGGAAAGGCCACACTGTTAACTATAGGTGTGGCCAACCACATATAAGACTTTGTTTATACTAATTGGTTTATTGACATTAATTTTCTAGTGCTGAATCGTTGGGTCTTATTGACTTTTGTTTTATCTCTATATTCCACCGTTTTTTTTTTCTCTTTTATCATACTTCTAAATATTGGCATCATCAAAGGGGTTTTATTGAATATTTGTAATATCTTATTTCTAGATATTTGTAATTTCTCTAATTTTGTACAAGTGCGATCGTGACCATTATAATTACTAATCATATAATTAGTAAAAATTATAAAAGTTGGTATATTGAAGATGTCTACTGAGAGTAATCCAACATTATTTTGCATAATATTATATAATCTGTATCTTATAATATAAATTTCGTCAATTTTAGCAATATAAATAAGTCAAAATATTACAAGGAAGTACTAGTATAAAGAAAGGAACAAAATATTATGACCATTTTGTGAAGGGGAAAAAATCTTTAACACCTTAACGATATTGTTTTCGTTGAATAAAAATTTTCTAAATTATATGATCAATTAGTATCATAAAGGGACAAAAAACCAGTTGGTCAAATTGAATGCACTCTGTATGTTTTGCACTGGATGCAAACCACTATCTGCTAACATCAGCTAGCGTGGAATAGCAATGAATTGGTATCTGGATTGTGTTCTTTTCTTTTGGCACCGATACAAACAAAACAATCATCTAGGTCCCATCTCTAACTTGGATAGCTCGACTTTGGGTGCATTTACCATTTTACCAATAGTATGACATATTGACATAGCATACAAATACACACACTTGACACTAGTTATCATTTTGTTCGTTGGTTGGTTACTGTAGGAATTTGTGCCTTGAATCTGATCAGAGGGGATGTTCGTCGGCTCGCCCGACCGGATCGGGCAGGCTCGCCCGACCGGGCGGGGTCAGCGTCTCAGCAGCAGCTCAAGGAGTGGAGCGCCCGATGGCATCGGGCGTGTTCGCCCGATCGGGCGTTCGTAGCGAACTACGACTCGGGCGATGGTCGCCCGATCGGGCCCGAGACGAGTTTTGGCTTGGCGAGTACCGCGGGACCCGATCGGGCGGTGTGCAGTTTGACGCGGAAACGCGTTTTCCGAATTTACTTATAAATAGGTTTTAAACCTAGTTTATTTGATTGACGATTAAGTCATTAATCACCTCTGTAATTCTGGTTATCCTTCTCATCAATAATATTATTCTCTCTCTGCCCGTGGACGTAGCTAACACTCCGTTGGTGAACCACGTTAAATCTGTGTGTGATTATTCTTTGTTTTGCATTCAATATTTGTTCTTTCTCACATCTGTCATAACAAATTGGTATCAGAGCTTTGTGTTCGATCCGGGTGAGAAAGATGTCTGGGATGAATGTGAAAATTGATAAATTCACTGGGAGAAACAATTTCAGTCTGTGGCAAATCAAGATGCGGGCTTTACTGAAGCAACAAGGGTTGTGGGCACCGTTGGCAAAGAAGTCATCGGATTCAGAAACCGCTGAGATGGCCGTTCTGGAGGAGAAGGCACATTCAACGATTATGTTGTGTCTTTCTGACGACATAATTACTGAGGTTGCGGAGCAGGAAACCGCCGCCGGTCCGTGGTTGAAGTTGGAGAGTTTGTATATGACAAAATTTCTAACCAACAAGTTGCTTTTGAAGCAACGTCTGTTTAGCCTGCGTATGCAGAAAGGTATGTCTCTGAGGGACCATCTAGATAAATTGAATACTATCTTGCTAGATCTTCGTAATATTGATGTTAAAGTAGATGATGAGGATGCTGCTTTAATTCTGTTAGTATCTTTGCCTTTATCGTATGAGAATTTTGTGGATTCTTTTATTGTTGAGAAAGATAGTCTGTCATTAGAAGAAGTAAGATCTGCTCTTCATACTAGAGAAGTCCGTCATCAAGCATCTAGTTCCGGTACAGAAAATCAGACATCTGGATTAATTGTCACTAGGGGTAAGGGACAGGGAAAATCTGGTAAAAAGAAATCGAACCATAAAAATTCGAATTCTAAGGGTCCTAAACCTAATGATGTCTGTAATTACTGTAAATAAAAGAGGCATTGGAAAAATGAGTGTCCTAAGAAAAAGAAGCATCAGGACAAGAATGAAGGTTCTGCTGCTCTAGC